>RYFJ01001353.1:0-100480 GCA_003991445.1 Oryza meyeriana var. granulata | reverse complement strand
AACAGAATAGTGGAGAAAGTTTGAAGGATCGAGTGTTTGGGATTTAAAAATGCACCAACTCCAGCTCCGTAGAAATCAAGGATGCGGGCGGAAAAGAAATCAGACGACGGACCAGACACAAGCCCCCGATCAAAGAAAGGGCGAAAAACCTACGTCGTTTCACCAGGCCCCGGGGGTTGGGCGTTCCGAATCATCCCTCGCCGACGCACGGATCACTTTCTTGGCTGGGCCACTTCAGCTCGCTCTCCAACCGTCTCAGCTTCACCGAGCCGCATCCGAGATCGGCCAAGAACTCCCCGGCACGCAGCCCTGCAGGATTCTACGCCTTCGCATGCTGGAGGTGTTGAGATTATGGGGGAAAGCCAATGGCGGGCTTGGATAAAAACGAGAAGGCATTGAATGTTCATCTCGTCGAACTAAATTCCATCCGAGCCCGGAGGTCCGGGTGGGGAACGGCTGCTGCTAGACCCTAGCTGGGCGGGAGGCCCGAAAAGCTAGGCGGCGAAGGTGGAAGATGAAGCGACATTGGTGCTTTGGGAATGACGATGGAGATCTTTTTCTCTTCCCATCTTTCTAAGCCTCTAACCGACAGAATGGGCCTAGGCCTGCACGAGGTTGGTATTCGGGCCGACAAGACATGAGTTCCTACAGTAGCATGCTCCTTGTGGGGCCGCCCGCAGGCTGAGTTGAAATTATACGTGATGCTTTACTAACAGGAGCCGATGAGGTAAACAGATATGCTTCATGAGAGCTATTGCCTAAAACAAATATGTTTGGGTATCTGTCTTATCCACAGGTCTCGAGGAACATCCTTACAAGGATCACAAGCTGGTCTTCATGTAATTGGAGTATACAGGTATCTCTCTCGAGTACACCTAACCACGTAATGGATTTTATTTTTCATACAGTGGTACTCGGTCCGACATGCTTGGCCACCAGTTGCCATGAGTCGACGTTATTCCCAGCCGACATGATCTGACGCTGAAGGAGTCTAACTTTCGAGTAGTTGAGCACTACTTCGGGAGAGACTAGTAAATTTCAATTTCCCGGAGTGCTGACATGATAGCGGATGAGTCTAACTTCTGGTGGGACGGGCCACTCGGGAAAGACTATAAACACCCCCTTCCAGCTGACATGACGCTGAAGAGTCCCCATATACGAGTAGTATCCTACTCGCAAAGACTATATAACACACAATTCGAGACTGACATGAAGTCGAAGAGTCCTATATACGAGTAGCCTCCTACTCCGCAAGACTAAAATTATATTGGCTTTGCATGGTTACCGAAGAGTGCTCATATACCAGGTAGTAATCTACTCGGGAACAGACTTCCAGGTTAAGATCTTGACTTTATGTTTAATTGGTCTTCACAATTAAGCACAAAGTCGGGGGGCTACACCTAATAGGTGCGCCTATTCGGCGCACACTATTCATATATTTACATGAAGCCCTTCATAGCCCTCGCGTGCCAGCTGACATGAAGCAGACTCGGGAAGACTTACTCGGACAAAGGAGTACTCGGGAGCATCGACTCGGGTAAACCTTCACCGTGGAGGAAGAGCACTCCGCATCAGCTGTGACTCAACTATGAAGGTCTCAGGGGGCTACTGTGGGAGCCATGGCCCCGGGTACCTCGAACTACAAGCACATGGGCCACTCGATAAGAGGATGGCCAGATCATAGTAATTAGAGATAAGTAGCACCCGGCAGGCTGTACCTTGTCAATAAGGAAACATAGCCTTTAGTCCGGATAGGATTACTATCTCTAATAAGGAAATCCCTTGGTCGTATCCGACTGGGATCCTTAACCAGATGTTTCCCTGTCCCTAGTATATAACGGGAGGCAGGCGCGTGCCCTATGAGGGCAACCCGAGATCATTGATCACAAATCCACCTCAGAGGAAATAACACCTCAACTGGACGTAGGGTATTACCTTTCACCTTGAGGGCCTGAACCAGTATAATTCCCGTTGTGTTCCTCTGCAATCTCACCGAATTCCAGCGCCTAAGTACCCCCATATGTATATTGCCGGTGCAAAGCATCGACAAGGTCGTCATCGCCGCCTTTCGAAAAGGAGTCAAAGACATATACCATCGTTCATCGACAAATTCACACGAAAAGCCCCCCAACTCTGTCAAGGCTCTATTCGACATGGGCGAACAAATACGCCGACCTCAGCCCACGCTGTTGCTGAGACCTCGAAGATAAAAACGGCGTCCTGACAGAAGAAGCGGGAGTGGCACCAACGACGCGGTCCCGACTTAAAGCCGGGAATCGCAAACGCAAGTCAGATGGCTTCATTGTGGCAGTCGGTCACAATCGTCTCGGAACTGTTCAACAACTGAGAGATTATCATAACAACAAGTGACATGCTCGGGCGTCACAAGCTCAAACGCAAGGATGGCATCCCACTGGCTACCGAATCCGGAACAGGCTAAGTCCGCTTCCTGATAAATATGTCTTCACTCGCCTTGCAATGCCGCTTACACCTAATAGGTGCACAAGCTGCACTCTTCTCTGTTTTTGCTCTTAAATGATTGCAAAAAGTAACTCCAAAGTAGCATAAATCCTGATCCGTGAAACTTTGCTCCATGAGAAGACGAACTCAAGTCACCCAAAACGCTGTCTGGGAAAGAGCCATGAGCCAACTCCGGACGCTAGGGGGCTTATGGACTAGTCGGGCAGAGTGCTTAAAACGTAAGGGGTCAACACTACTCTGGGGAAATTAATAATCAATAAGAGAAAGAACATGTATTTACATATATTGGTTAAAATACATTTTTATTCGGATGATTGTTTTCATTCATCAGATCCCCTACTGACATCCGATATCTTTATAGTTGCGGCCCAGCTTCGGATACGCGTGGACAGGAACTCAGGGCTACGAGCCTATCTCCTCACGCTGGAAGGGGCTGGACAAGTCTGCCAAAATACACTCGGGATGCTCCATGAGGGCTACTTTAAACCGAGTACTTGCGCCATCGCGTGACGTCATCTTCCCCGGCTATGCTCCGGATGTGAGCTGAAACGCGACTTCCGCACTAAGTCGGGGGGTCGTATAATCACTCGGTTGGGTGAGGTTACGCCCCATGAGGGTTGCCTAGCCGAATCCTATGCTAAATGCAAGTTTCGGGTACCTCGCTTGGCTAATAACTTGTTAGGGTGAGGCGTATGCCCCATGAGGGTCGCTAGGCCGAATTCTATGCTAATGCAAAGGTTTCGGGTACCGCTGCTCGCCCTTCTGAAGTCAGAGAAGACTTACATCATCAAAAGCGCATCCGGAGTTCTCATGCAACTGCGTCACAACCTGGAGGAGGGCAAGCAGATCCTGCAACAACCTGCTCGGCACCTATGGCAAACCAGGGCTGCATTCAGAACATAAGTCGGAAAGGCTTGCGAATAAGGGATTTCTCTTGGCTGATTGCGGTTATCGACACACGCAAAAAAAACTCAATCCTAGCACATGGCGATGGATGATACTTCTATAGAGCTATGCTGGATAGGTGCGGCTCAGGCGGCTTATTTGGTAGCAGCCACCAAGGATATGAGTTCCTACAGTAGCATGTCCATGTGGGCCGCCCGCAGGCTGAGTTGAAATTATAGCGCTGGTGCTAACAACAGGAGCGATGACCGGTATAACAGATATGCTTCATGAGAGCCTTATTGCTAAACATATATGTTGGGTATCTGTTTTATCCACCAGGTCTCGAGGATATATCTTTATAAGGAGATCACAAGTCTGTCTTCATTAAAATTGGGATGCAGTATCTTTTCTCGGGTACAACCTGACCACGCCGCTGGATTTATTTTTCATAAAGTGGTACTCGGCCTACCATGCGTGGCCATCAGTTGCCATGAGCAAACATTATCCCGCTGACATGCACGCGGCATGAGTCTAACCTTCGAGTAGTGCACTACTCAGTGAGAGACTATAAATTTCTCATTCCCGCTGACATGATGCCGGAGGAGTCTAACTTTCGAGTAGTATACTAACTGCAGGAAAGACTATAAACATTCTTCCAGCTGACGAGCTAAGAGTCTAACTTCCAAATGGGACGCCACTCGCGGAAGACTATAAACACCTTTTCCAGTGACATGAAAAGCTGACGAGTCTAAATTTTCGAGTAGTATCTACTTGGAAAAGACTATAAATAATCATTCCGGCTAGACATGATGCGATGAGATCTTGATTTTCGAGTAGTATACTACTCGAGAAAGACTATAAACACCACCTTTCCAGCTGACATGACGCTGACAGTCCCATATGCGAGTAGATCCTACTCTGCAAGACTATAAACACACATTTCCGACTGACATGAAGTCGAAGAGTCCTATATACGAGTAGTTCCCTACTCGGCAAGACTATAATCATATTCCGGTTGACGTGGATATCCAGAAGAGTCTCATGTACCAGTAGTAATCTACTCGGGAAAGACTACAAGGTTTAAAGATCTTTGACTTCATGTTTTATCCCTATTGCACTTTTCACAATTAAGCACAAAGTCGGGGGCTACACCTAATAGGTGCGCACTATTCGCGCACACTATTCCTACATCTACATGGAGCCCTTCATAGCCTCGCTGCCAGCTGACATGAAGCAGGACTCGGGAGAAGCAGCACTCAGACAAAGAGTTGTGGGTGGCCATGGGCCCCGGGTACCTGCATGACAAGCATATGGGCCACTCGGTATAGATGGATGGGCCTAGCCTTTGTAATTAGAGATATAGCTAAATTCGGCATGACTTCGCCTTGTATAAAAAGGAATGTACAGTCCTAGTCGGGGTGCGTTATTATATCTCTAAGGGGAGATCTCCTAGTCCGTAATCCGATGGGGACTCCTACCTTGATAACCCTGTTCCCCAGTATATAAGGGGAGGCAGGGGCACCCCCTGAGGGCACAGCTCATAGAAGCAAACATCAATCCTCAATGAATACCACCACAACTGGACGTAGGGTATTACCTCACATGCGAGGGCCTGAACCAGTATAAATCTCCTTGTGTTCCTTTGCAATCCCCCGAGTTTCCATCCGCCGACTAGCCCCATATATTTATTGCCGGTGTTAAACATCGACAGTTGGCACGCCAGTAGGGGCTTCGGCGCGATCTACATCTACAAGTCGATGAGTCCAGCAACCGAAGTCGACGGCGGCAAACTCCCCCACGGAGATACAATCGCATTCAGAAGCTTGACTTCGTCGCCGACCAGATCGGCAATCTCACCCCGGCCGACACAGGACCCGATCAACCGGCCGAGGAACGCAGCTGAACTCGCGCCAGTCGCCCCCACATGAACGCTGCGGCAATCTTGACGACATGCTGCGGCGCGATCTCCAATACGCCCGAGTCCAGGGACAACTCTTCCTTCCAGTGTTCGACTCGGACTCGGTTCTGACCAGCCGAAGAAAAATCGGCCGAGAAGGGGGAAGAGATCGTGCAACTTTTCTCCGTTCGGACTCGGCGACGCCCGCGGATATCTACAATCTACATCCGACGCGGCAAACCGATCCCTGGAGTTCGACTCGATACGGCTCCGAGCGCTTGAGATCGGATCTAGGGAGGTCGGAGTTACAATCACCCCCATGCAACCTATTCCGACTACGACTCTCAGTCGGACTACGACTCCCAGTCGGATTCGCGACTCCAAAGTCGGATACCAGCTGGCAAGCTTCACTCCGCCACGAGAAATCTTCATGGCATCCAAAGGCTCTACTCCTACTCAGGAATCACGCCGACTACACGAAAAACAAGAGGAGGAGGCCTGCCGTCTGCGAGAACAACAGGAGGAAGAAACAAGACGCCTGCACGCCCAAAACGACGGCCTACGCAGGGCTGGGCGAACCGCTCGCAACAAACCTCCAAACAAAAGTCGGCGACCACCAACGTCTTCATCACGCCACAGAGAACGTCGTGGCAGCCGTAACCCTACTGGACACGGTCCAGGTCGGGCCTGATCACCAGGCCACCCGACGATCGCAAGGAATAAAAGCCATGCTTATCGCTGCCGCGCATGTGCAGCAGTAGTCGCACCAACAGTCGGGCAACACACACTCGATACTGACCAGGATCAATCAACTTCCCCAGCGGCAGTCTCATCCACCTCAAAGCGACGTCGAGCGGCCAGCTCTAGTCGGCAGCGACGCGGAGTCAAGCCAGCACGTCACTCGCAACCACAACACGGGCAACGTCGAAGCGACCGTCGGACAGCCAGGACCTCGAGACCGACTAGCGGGCGCGACCTTCCACAGCAAGACATTAATGCTCGGCGCCGCAAACGAGAAGAAGACGAGCAACGCCAACTGGAAGACGAGAACGAGCAATTCGGCCTCCACTACGAGCGGTTTCGCCGCTGTCGATGGTCGGAAAAAAAAAAGGGTTTTCCCCCCCCTTTTCATGAAGGACGACGACGGAGTACCGGCCTTCACTCAAGGAGCACAACAAGCCGACTGGCCCGCCGTCAAGTTTCAAGCCTACAGGCATCAACAAATACGATGCAAGACTAATCCCGAGTCCTGGCTCACGGTCTAAGCACTCTGGCGATTCGAGCAGCTGGGGGAATCAGAAAGTCATGGCTAACTACCTCCCAGTCGCTTTAGCCGAACTCAGCGAGGAGCATGGCTAGTAGGACTTCCCCAAGCAATCAATCGACTCCTCGGGGGACAAGCTCCGGAAACGCTTCATCGCCAACCTTCCAGTGAACATACGAGAGGCCATCTTCCGAGTACGACTTATATCAGTTGCATCAAAGAAGAACGAGTCTCTTCGTGACTTCAATCAAGAGGTTTTCTGAGAAAGAAGAACTCAACCCAAACGTCAAGGATGAGGTCGTCATCGCGCCTTTCGGAAAGGAGTCAAAGACACCTCGTTCATCGACAAATTCACGCGGAGCCTCCCTAACTCTGTCAAGGCCCTATTCGACATGGCAAACAAGTACGCGACTCGGCCCACGCTGTTGCCGAGACCCACGATGACAAGTCACCCTGACAGAAGAAACGGGACGACACTGACACGTGTCCCGACTAAAGCTGGGAATCGCAAACGCAAGTCAGACGGCTCCATTGTGGCAGTCGGTCACTGAATCCCGCCTTCGACCTTCAACAACTGAGGATTATCAGAAACAACAAGTGACATGCTCGGGGGCTCACAAGCTCAAACACGAGGATGGCATCCCACTCCCAAATACCGAACAGCTAAGTCGCTTTCTGATAAACCATCTCCTCACTCGGCCTTGCTAGTGCCCCAGCCGCTTACACCTAATAGGTGTATAAGCTGCGCATTTTACTTTTTTTCCGTTTTGCTCTTAAATGATTACAAAAGTACTCGAGTAGCTAAATCTCGATCCGTGAAACTCTGCTCCATGTAAGACGAACTCAAGTCACCCAAAAACGCGTGCCTGGGAAAGAGCCATGAGCCAACTCCCGACGCTAGGGGGCTATGACTAGTCGGGCAGAGTGCTTAAACGTAAGGGTCAACTAACTCGAGGAAATTAAATATCAAAAAGAGGAAGAACACTATTTCATACATTGTAAAATACATTTTATTCGGGTGTGATTATTTCCATCATCAAATGCTACTCATCCGATATCTTTATATTGCAGGCCTAGCTCCGGATACGCGTGACAGGAACTCAGGGCTGCGAGCCCATCTCCTACGCTCGGGGGCTGGACAAGTCTGTCAAAATACACTCGGATGCTCCATGAGGCTACTCACCGAGTAACTTGCGCCAGTCGGGACGTCATCTTCCCCGACTACGCTCCATGCGAGCCAACAATCGGCCCCGGCGCCAGTCGGGGCTGTATACCACTCGGCCTAAATAGGGTATGCCCATGAGGGTCGCCAGCCGAATCCTACACTAATGCTAGGTTCGGTACTTATTTGGTCACGGTTCTGTCAGGTTGGGGGTACGCCCCATGAGGGTCGCTAGCCGATCCTATGCTAATGCAAGGTTCGGTGCCTAGCATTGGCTATAAATTCTGTTGGATAGGGTACACCCCATGAGGGTCGCCAGCCGAACCCTCTGCTAATGCAAGGTTCGGGTACCTTGTTCGCTTTACCCAAGTCAAAGAAGACTTATATCGTCAAAGTGCATCCGGAGTTCTCATGCACTGTGTCACACCTGAGGAGGGCAAGCAGATCCTGCATTATACCCACTCAGGCTTACGTGGCAACCAGTTTTGCATCCAGAACGTAAGTCGGGTAGAAGGCTTGCGAATGAGGATTTCTCTGGCTGATTGCGGTTACCAACACCAAATAAAAACTCATCCTGACATGCGCATGGGATGATACTTCTCTAGAGCTATGCTGGATAGGTCGGCTCAGGCGGCTTTATTTGGTAGCAGCCACCAAGATATGAGTTCCTACAGTAGCATGCTCCATGTGGGCCGCCCGCAGGCTGAGTTGAATTATAGCGCTGGTGCTACCACACGGAACCGATGAGGTACAATATGCTTCATGAGAGCCTTATTGCTAAACATTTGATATATGTTTGGGTATCTGTTCTTATCCACCAGGTCTCGAGGAATAACATCCTTACAAAGGATCACAAGCTGGTCTTACATTAAAATTGGAGATGCAGGGTATCTCTCTCGATACACCTAACCACGTAATGGATTTATTTTTCATACAGTGGTACTCGGCCTACATGCGTGGCCACCGTTGCCATGAGCAGCATTTTCCCGCTGACATGAACGCGGATGAGTCTAACTTTCGAGTAGTTCACTACTCGGGGAGAAACTATAAAATTCTCATTCCCGGCTGACATGACGCGGATGAGTCTACCTCGAGTAGTGCACTACTCGGGAAACTATAAACAATCTTGACAGCTGACGAGCTGAAGAGTCTAACTTCCGAATGGACGCCACTCGGGAAAGACTATAACACCTTTTCCGGCTGACATGATGCGACGAGTCTATATTTTCGAGTAGTATACTACTCGGGAAAGACTATAAACACCCCCTTTTCCAGCTGACATGACGCTGAAGAGTCCCATATACGAGTAGCATCCTACTCGGCAAGACTATAAACACACATTCCGACTGACATGAAGTCGAAGAGTCCTATATACGAGTAGTTCCCTACTCGGCAAGACTATAATCATATTCCGGTTGACGTGATACCGAAGAGTCTCATGTACCAGTAGTAATCTACTCGGGAAAGACTACAAGGTTAAAGATCTTTGACTTCATGTTTAATTGTTTTCACAATTAAGCACAAAGTCGGGGGCTACACCTAATAGGTGCGCCTATTCGGCGCACACTATTCCAACATCTACATGGAGCCCTTCATAGCCTCGCTGCCAGCTGACATGAAGCAGGACTCGGGAAGACTTCACCGTGGAGGATGAGCACTTGGCATCAGCTGTGACTCAACTATGAAGGTCTCGGGGGCTACTGTGGGTGCCATGGGCCCCGGGTACCTCATGACAAGCATATGGGCCACTCGGATAGAGGATGGGCCTAGCCTTGTAATTAGAGATATAGCTAAATTCGGCAGACTTCGCCTTGTATAGAAAGGAATGTACAGTCCTAGTCGGGTGCGTTATATCTCTAAGGGGAGATCTCCTAGTCGTAATCCGATGGGGACTCCTACCTTGTAACCCTGTCCCCCAGTATATAAGGGGAGGCAGGGCACCCCCTGAGGGCACGAGCTCATAGAAGCAAACCATCAATCCTCAAAGGAATACCACCACAACTGGACGTAGGGTATTACCTCACATCGAGGGCCTGAACCAGTATAAATCTCCTTGTGTTCCTTTGCAATCCACCGAGTTTCCATCCGCCGACTAGCCCCATATATTTATTGCCGGTGTTAAACATCGACAAGAGTACTCGGGAGCAATGCACTCGAGAAGCTTCAACCGTGGAGGATGGCACTCAGCATCAAGCTGTGACTCAACTATGAAGGTCTCGGGGGCTACTGTGGGTGCCATGGGCCCCGGGTACCTCATGACAAGCATATGGGCCACTCGGATAGAGGATGGGCCTCGCCTTGTAATTAGAGATATAGCTAGATTCGGCAGACTTCGCCTTGTATGGAAAGGAATATACAGTCCTAGTCGGGTGCGTTATATCTCTAAGGGGAGATCTCCTAGTCGTAATCCGATGGGGACTCCTACCTTGTAACCCTGTCCCCCAGTATATAAGGGGAGGCAGGGCGCCCCATGAGGGCAGAAGAGCACTCATAAGCTCAAAGGTGCACACAAGTTCATCAGAACTACCACCGAATATCCTCAAAGGAATACATACAAACTGGACGTAGGGTATTACCTCACATTGAGGGCCTGAACCAGTATAAAATCCCTCTGTGTTCCTTTGCAATCCACCGAGTTTACATTCGCCGACTAGCCCCATATATTTATTGCCGGTGTAAAACATCGACACTTCCTAAGAGTGAAGGCACAACTTCAAGACGACCCCGTCTTAGGCGTTCTTGAACAATTGGTGGTGCTACGGTGTAGTGTAAGTCTATACTAGTTCTTTGTTATAGAAGGATATGTACCGTACTGTTGTTTTTTATTATCATGTAACAATGCTATAAACTTTAACAATAATTAACGCTAACTCTCTATTTGCATGCAGGTATGGCGTACCATACACCGGAGCTATTGGACCGAGGTCTCGACCAGTCCCACCGGTCTTACCTGTCAGCCGTGGAGGGTGCCCACCTAGCCACCTTCCGTCCACGGCCTTCACGTCACCTCCTGCGGATAGACCCTCGGTTCCGTGAGAGGTAAGAGCTATATGAATATTCATTCACATCGTTTGTGCATATCTATGTTCCCCAATATTGATTACAGTGCTATATTCTGTAGGTTGTGTGAGGCTGGACTTCTTCCGCTGTGTAGGCTAGTTAAGCCCGCACCGGACGAGAGAGACCCCGCCAAGCGATGGGACGCTGACCGGTCACTTCTGGCTGCACTGGTAGATCGCTGGAGACCGGAGACCCACACGTTCCACCTACGTGTGGTGACCATGACTCCCACACTCCAGGACGTGTCGTACCTGCTAGGACTTCCCCTCGCAGGAGATGCAGTTGGCCCGATTGATGGGACGCACGGTTGGTCGCAGGACTTCACTGCTCGGTTCGAGCCCGTGCATTGTCGACCTGAAGTTGGACCCTCGGGTTCGCTACCGCCTTACACCACGAACGGCCCCTCGCAGGCTCGGCTGCTACAGTTCACCGTAAGTCGCGGATTCCTTTCATTCACAATCATCCGATCTACAAAGTAACAGAGCTGCTGACTATAATCTTCCCTTACAGCCTGATAAGCTAGACGATGAAGCCGACGACTACTCGGTGCGCCGGAGCATGGAGGCGTACCTGTTGTGGCTGTTCGGGTGGGTGATGTTCACCAACACTCACGGGCACGCGGTGGACAAGGGACTGATCCACTACGCTCGTGCGATCGCCGACAACGAGGATGGTCGCGTACCGCAGTGGAGTTGGGGATCTGCTGTGCTAGCGGCGACGTACCGTGCTCTTTGTGACGCGTGCACAAAGACCGATCCAGGTGCGATTATCGCCGGTTGCCCTCTCCTTCTGCAGCTATAGGCGGCCGAGCGGTTCGCGATAGGCCGTCCTCTGATTCAGCACTCTTCCTACGAGGGCGGCCCTAGAGGCTTGTACGGGCAGTGGCCCGAGGACCGTCCGACTATGAGGACCGTATGGTGTCGCCGTGAGATACAAAATGTGAAATTCTATGTTTAGCACTTATGCGCAAACACTAACGTGTAAGCTTTTCCTATTTTGCAGCGTCGTTACGCTCACAGGTAGGTTAGGAGGGCCTACTCCGAATTCGTTATGGAGTTCGACCGCCTGCTGCCCAGCGACGTCGTCTGGGAGCCATATAGTCCGCAGGCCATCGCGGCTCGTGCACCGCTCGGACTCTCTACTCTTTGCACGCGTGACCAGGCGTACCGGATGACAACAGTGCCGTTGGTGTTTGACATCTTCGTCGAGCCCCACTCTCCGCAGCGCGTGATACGACAGTTCGGACTACGTCAGCACTCCCCTGTGCCCGTGGAGATCGTTGTGCCGCGCGATGTGCACCGGTTAGTACAAGTGTGATCTTTGTTTAGTACGACAACTATTTAATGTAGTCTAATGCACTCTCTGCAAATAGATATAATCGTAGGGGACAGGCAGCCGGCGTTCAGTGGTATCCTCGATTGCAGAAGTACGTGGAGGACTGGTTGTTGGCGACGGAGGAGGTAATCGACGAGATACATCCACACACTGAGGAGACCTACCTAGATTACCTTATGTGGTACCAGGCCCGCACCCGTACACGCGTAACGTTCACCCTAGATGATCCACAGCCACACGTCGCCGCTACGACGGACACGTATCCTAGACACTGTGATCAGGACTACTTCCGCGCGATACGTCACATTATCTTTGCACTTTGCTATTCCCTTTATACGTGTCCATAGTTCTAACACATGTTCATGTCACATTTGAAATAGGCCGACGTAGCGTGACAGGTTCAGGCTGATGTAAACGCGGCGTTCGGACGGTTGGACGGTGGGATCGTGCTGAATGCAGATGAGCAGAGGACGACCTTCGGGAGGATTCGTCAGGCGATACACACAGTGATTCGTGCGCTTACTTATCGTGCGGTCCATGCGGTACCTCCCGTAGTTGTACAGCAGCAGCAGCCACGGCCAGCAGGAACAGAAGCAAGAGCAAGAGTGCGACCGCAGGGTTCTAGTCAGCCATCTGGCCCCTCCAGAGGTAAATTCGACTAACCATCGGTTCATAACATGTTTCCTTCTACGACATGTACCATTGTACATCAACATGCTTCCCTGCAGCTTTCGCTACACCGTACCTACATCCCTCTGGAGCTAGCACGTCGACGCATGGAGTGTACCACACACGACCACACGCGTAGCTGGGCATGACAAGTGCCCCCCGGACCACCACAGGAGGTCCTTCAGGTTATATCAAAGTTTATTTTTGCCTTGCAAAATTTTAGTTTGCAATTATCAATATTTTGGTGTACAGGGTTCCACTCTATAGCGCCGGGGATGTTTGCTAGTGCTGGCTCCTCCACGCAGGGCGCACACGGCAGCGGTTGGGCATCGGATCCTTTCGAGGGTGACGACTTGGAGGACTCGGGCGAGGAGATCCAGGAGATACTAGCAGCCTCGCAGCTCGAAGGAGCTCCGCCACCACAGACACAGGACCCACCAGCTGCCACACCCGTGCAGACGACCCGCGCTGGCCGTGCCGTACCACCAGACCGGCTGACGTACTCCCAGGGGCAGGTGTGAGCGCAGAGTAGGAAGACAAAGAGAGCTAGAGATTACGGTCAGGGCCCGTAGTACGTTGTATCAGTGATAGTTTGTCTGTTGTATATCATGTTTTATTAATTCTACATATACTGAAGAAACCCCTTTACTTCATTTACGCTCGTTGATCAAACGATGTGCTCCTCACGATCTATGTTTATGATGAAACTGATCAAAAACATGAATTTTCGAGTTTCAATTTCACGGCGAAAGTACATTCCGAGCGGTGACAACCGAACACACGTTAATTGCATATGAACATAATGAAATTATCCATCCAATGAGTACAAACGGCACATCAAACGTTTCTAGTTATCGTTATTACATGCCTTAGGGAATTTTAAACAGATAACCAACTAGAGATGCAACTACTGTGTGCAGCGTGGGTACTTCCCTTTCCTCGCCACTTCCGGCCCAGCTTCCTTTGCACGCCGTGCCCTCCCTCGCTTCCTCTCCTTATCTGCCTCACGGGCTTCCTTCTCCTGTCGCTCCTTCTCCTCCTTCCTCTTCTGCTCAGCCTCCCACTTTTCTTCTGCCACCCAAAGACGTTCAAGATGGTCCCTATGCCATTCCTGCGACATGCGAAGATACCGTGCGTCCTGTGGACGGATCTCCGTATCTATCCACTGCACAAAGTCGTACAGAGGCGGAGGAGGCTTCGATGCCTTGACATATACAAATTTATTAGCTCAAAGGTTCAAATATTTTGTAGTACAAAATAATTTGTATTACCTCCACTGGTTTCTTCGTCTTTCCCTTTTTTCCTTGTGGTTTCGGTTTCTCCGAGGAGTAGGCATAATTTGCACACATCCAATACCTTTGCCGGTATGTGTAATCTTTCTCACTTATTGCAACTTTGCAATTATCTCCACACCAACACATCGGCGGAGGCTCGTCAATCGAAGGTCGTAGATGAATAGACATACCGGATGCATCCATAGCAACCTACATTATAACCAAATAAACGCAAGTTATAACTCACTAGGCCAAAAATATCTTATACAACTACTTACCTAGGGTATACTACACATGACTAAAAAAATGAAATATCATCGTCCATATTTCCATCTCCCGAGCGTTTCTCAAACTAGTACTACTCATCTAGTAAAAAAAGCTAACTTCTCTCATGTGCTCTATCAATGTCCTTAGCCGTTATGCTCAACTACAATAGATCTACACTCTGTGAAACAAAACTAACATTTATTTATTTGTGAAAAAATTAGTCTAATACTACACATACTATATTATTTGATGAATATAAATAGAAATTACAAAGAGACATCAAATATTACCTGCAGACGAATCCGTAAACCGACAAGGCTTCGGCACTTTCGTTGTCCTTCACTCTTAGCTCTCTCTTTTTTTTACTGTGATTTATGTGAATTTTATGATATTTTTAGAGTCTGGGAGGGGTTTTATATCGGGGGAGCTAAAAACCGCCCTCTGAGAGGGCAGCAGGGAGCCGCCTGTAAAAATCCAGCCGAGGGGCCGGCCATTTTGCAGGCGGCCCTCGGCCTCCCAAAAACCACCCTCTGATAGGGCGGCAAAGGGGCCGCCTATAAAAATCCAGCCGCTGGAGGCGGTTTTTGGGTGGTCGGGGGGCTGCCTGCAAAATGGCTGATGGCCGTGGGCCGCCTGGCCAACGGCAATCAGCCACGTCATCAAATCATCCTTGGAAGGGCGATTTCATAAAAATCGTCCTCCCAAAGGACGGTGGGAGTATATTTTTATAAATTTTTAAAATGAAAATGTAGTTTTGTAAATATTTTATTAAATAAATATAAAAATAAAAAAAATTCACAAAGAGGCATATAGTTTTGGACCGTTGGTGGTGTGGGTTGGATGGAGCCTTAGCGCAGACATAGACATGATGGCATTTGGTAGGGATGCAAGTGGGGTGTGTAAGTGGCACTTATCATAATTCTAGTTTTTTTTTTTTGTGCAAGCAGATATTTTTTGTCCACTTATCATAATTTTAGTTTATTTTTTAAAAGTTTTATACTACTATGTAAAAAATAAACTATTAAGCGAATTTTTATACTGGAATATCGGGATTGTCCACCTGCGTCCCTAACATTTTGAGGGCAGGGCACAAGCAGATACTATAAAGATGGGCCAGCAAACTAGTAGGAATGGGCCACTGGGTACAAGTGGGCCGGGTCTCACCTCTAACTAGCTGAAGCAGTCCGTCGCCAAATACCTCCTCCTCTCAATTCCAATTCCCAATCCCAATCCCATCTTGGCACATATACTAGCCAGCTTGCCTTCCCAAACCCAAACACGGTGGTTACCCCTCACTTCCGGCCATCACCGTCGCCTCCCTCCCTCCCTCTCCGCCCGGCCGCCGAAGCCGATGGGCAACATGACCCGCTCCGACTCCCCCATCTCCCGCCGCATCGTCCTCTCCTTCCTCGATTTCCTCAACTCCGGTCAGTTCCTTTCCTTTCTCACTTCTCACGCTCCTCTATTTTATTTGCTTCCTGCTCATCGACTCCACCTCCCGTACCCATACTAATACTAGTAGGATGCTGCTGCGGATCGAACCAATCCTCTACCTGCACACCCGCCGTCGCTTCACTTGGGACCCTACTTCGCTTGCTTCGGATCATTTTCATTTCATTATTTACTTACTTCTGGTCCTAGCCCTACTAGGGTTCCGTTTGATTTTTTTTCTCCTCCCATCTCACAATTTTTCAATTCGGATGCAAGTGAATACTCAATTGCAGATTTGCAGTTGCGTGGAAAGGGCTGTGGGTCTTATGCTCTTCTTTGCTTCCACGGCATCTTTTCTTGAATCAGATATACGCCATTCTCTGGATTAGCATACCCTTTTTTTCTTCTTCTTCTTTTTATCTCTGGATGAAAGCATTTGGGACATCAAAGCTACATGGAATTTGGTATTAGTAACTGCTACAGCAGTAGCATATAGTATTCGAGATAATCATCATCAAAAACGAAAAAAAGCCAAGAAAAGAAAATTACATACACATACTGACATAGACATACACGGTAGAGACAAAATCACCAGTTTTGCCCTTTTGTAGAACAATACATGCACAGCGATGCTCTGGTTCCCTTAAACCGTAACTTCTCCTGACAATGGAATTCTGTTTGCAATGCAGTTGAGTTAGCTCCTGGGGCTGATCCTGAAGCTCTTGAGGTTGCTAAGGAATGTCTAGAATCCATTTTCGGTATCAACTCTTCATCTGTTGGCGAAAGGGTACATCCAGGACTTCTACTTGAACTATTTAGTTCTCTGGAAGCTGGTCAACCTGATAGGTCAGGATCAGACCCGGTATCTCAATTGGTATCCAACAAACCCTCTTGCAGTGCAAGCACTTCAAATATCCAAGAAGACTCGACTAAATGTACAACATCAAATGTATGGCCTCCACTCTCTCCCTCTCTCTGTCACACACCCTTATCACTGGCATCCATCTGTTTTCATGCCAATGTATATAAAAAAACAGCATATTAGCATACCATCGAGCATTTGTTTAGAACTACGTTGTGGTTATAACTTACATCCTGGTACTCTAATAGATCATATTCTTGATTTACTCTGCTTTCTTATTTCCTTTAACAACCTTGATAAGAAATGTTAGCTTCTGATACTGTTGTTCTGCCTCTCCTGACCAGAGTGGAGGCCAAAATGAAGATACCTTCGACTTAGGTATGACTGTAGCATAAACTGTAGGCTTTCTCTATGATCGGATGTCCAGATGATGTTTGAAATATTAAGTTATTTTTGTAAATTCTGTTATTGCCTACTGAGTAATAAGGAATGTAGGAACAATCACTCATTGAAATCTGTTTTCTCATTCAACTTGATTTCTATTTGATCAGATCATTCAGGGGATGAACTGTTTGCAAAATTCTACACCGCACTTGATGAAATAAATTTCTTTAAAACATCATCTGCTGGAGCTGAAGATCCTGGCCAGCTGTCAAAAGCAACACAATTCTTCGATGACGCATTGCTGGTATGATATGCAATATTTGCTTGTGTAACTTGTTCTGCTTTAAATAAGCACAATAACCCTTCTACCAAGGAAAAGCCATCCCAGATGCTCCCTTGTTTTCTAGGACACCCTGTTTCATGGAGATTCTCTTAAATGAATAGGGAAACTTGGGTAATTGCACTTATTGGATGAAGAGCTTTTGAGGCATTTAGCAGTCATGGAACTAGTAGTTGGACTGTGTGCAAGTTTCATTTTGTTTCACTTAATTACTGTACTCTTTTTTTAATTATGAAGTATGATCATCTCTGTTTAGGGGATGCATAAGTCAGGAAGGAAAAGGGCAAGCTTAGGAGACCTTGCAGAATTCTTTAAGTCAAAAGGTATTTAGCCATAACCCTTGGTCATTTCACGTGTCCAAATTTTTTAGCATAGCGTGATAATTGTTTTTTGTTCATTAGGTAGTGAACTGATTTACAACTTACTTGAAAATTCTTCAATTTTTTTTCATTTGTCAATGTAAAAAGAGCTAATTGTTTTGCAGTCAAGCCTCCTATATATGCATATGATATGATGCTGATGTGCAGAATTTTAGTAGCTAACTGCATGTTTGTTTATTAGGTAATGAATTCATGAGGTCAAAACAATATCTTAAAGCTGTAGAGCTGTACACCTGCTCTATTGCGTTGGGCCGAAAAAATGCTATTTACTATTGTAACAGGTATGTACAGATTATTGAAATTCCTGATGACTTTTTTTGTTGAACATGTAGGATGCACTGTGCCAATTACCATTGTTGTTTTAGCAGCATAACCTAGCAACTTTCAGGGATGAGGATCAGAATGGATGGAACTAAGCCAAACTTTGGTTATTTCAACTGTTTTCATGGTAGTTTTATGTAACATGGGGTCTTGAGATGGCTTTAGTGGCTAAGTGGCTAATAGTGAATCCACACGCGCTCGCGCGCACACACACATACATATAAATTATCACATTCCCATTCCTGATGCTGCTATAAGCTCCTTTACTCTTGTTATGGTAGCGGTGTTAGTAATCCTTACTGCCTTACAACTATGCACTTGCTTCTCACGAGACCATTTATCTGCTTCGTACTTTAATCTAATGTAACATAAGTACACGTTACTTCCAGGGCTGCTGCATATACGCTTCTTAATATGTTCAATGAAGCTGTTGAGGATTGCCTGAAGTCAATTGAAATCGACCCTAACTACAGTAAAGCATATGGCCGACTTGGATCTGCTTATTTTGCTTTGGGAAACTACCGCGATGCTTTGTATAAGGGATACTTGAAAGGTGGGCACTACTTAAGTTTCAGTTAGTTTTGCTGTAGCTGTGATACATTTATACACCGCTTTTACATCTGTTACATTTTTTTTTGGGGAAATCTGCTTCTTATTTGAATTGTTGTATGAAAAGTCGAGCATTGTTTTTTTTACTTACAACCTTACATTTTTACCCTTTGTTTTTTTTCTGGTGTATCCTCTTATTATTCTTATTGCCATAAAGCACTACAACGATGTGTTTATTTTGTCCCAAATTTATACATCTATAGTGCTGGTAGGCATCCAATCCAACTAAGAGATATTTACTCAATCGCCTTGTGGTCAAGCTCAGCGGCCAAATCCATGTCGCATGCTTTCAGTACTGTGTAGACACCGATTCACATTGAACACATACTTTCAACCTCCATTGCTTCTACTGTATAGTGAATATTATTTCCCTCTTCTGCTGGATCAAATTAACTGTTCTGTAACTCCTGTTTGCAATTCTGGCATGAGTCTACGTTACACTTATTATATCCAGTAATGCGTGGGAGCATAATGAACTATTTTTCCTTGTTCTTGCAGCCTTGGAGCTTGATCCTAGCAATGAAAATGTCCGGCAGAATATTGAGGTATGTTTTTTCTGCTGTTATTTTTGTTGACTGGATAAGGCTTGTTTCATGCTGCTTCCACTAATGACTGATGGAATTTTTATCCCTGCTCTATGCATAAACTTTAGGTTACCAAAAAGAAACTGGCTGAACAGCAAGGTCCACCAGAACAGGTACTGTCACTGGAAAACCACGTGCACTTTTTAGTGGACTCTGAGATTTGTCCTACATCCGGCAAACATACATACCATTGTTTACTTTTTAGAAACTAATTTTTGCATTTAAAACTCCTACCTGGAACTTCTGTTATAGGCATAGAATGTTGATATTGTTTGGATACATGAAATTCATTCTTTTTTGGGGGTTTGTTGTCCTTTCAAAATCACCAACTAATCAATTTTGTTGTGTATAGAATACATACGCACACCCAGATCAAGGATCACATCGACAGTTTCCTGATCAATCAAGCAGTGGTGTTCCATTCACGTTTTTTCCTCCTGGAAATTCTCCAACTCCTGAGTTCTTCACCAATATCATAAACCGTGTGTCTGATATCAGTCAACAATCATCTGAGCATTCCATAAATATAAATTTGAATGACATTTTTAACCATGCAAATGTCAATGGGAACAATCAAGGAACAACTCAGACAGAGAATTCAAGTAGCAATACCCCACCTGCTTCTTTTCCAACCAATGCTGCAGTTCCTCCTTCAGCCTCCATGGGCTCAGGTACTGAAGGAAATCGCCCACAACAAACTTCAAGTGCACATGAAGGGGAGCATGGCCAACCAGGCATGCACAGGGATGGTGGCATCCAAATAAACTTGGCAGGACCGGAGCAGGCTGCAGACGCTCTGAGAGCTGTGATGCAGATGTTTGCACCACAGATGAGCCCACATGAAGGTGCACCTGCAGCATCTAGAGGTTCGTTAACAATTCAATTTACTTATAAGCTGTTTCTCTGTGGTGAGCTTCTCAACTTGACTTATAGAATAACATAACAAAGGACCATCTCTTCATTCTTGTCTCCTTTTATTTTAAAAGAAATGAAAGATTATCATGCAGTGTTTATTTCTTCTGAAAAATGATCTGTGAATTAAAAGGCAGTGGTGATCTTTTCTGTTGCATTGGTAATTAAAGGAAACAGACTGGTTTCTCTTTAGAATGTTCAAAATCGGTACGAAAATGGTAAAAGTTTCTAATACATGTGGTGCATTTTCCTAGTTTTTTTTTGACAAAGTGCTTCCCTCTTTTATTATCAATGTTAACTGTTTTTAGAGAAATTAGCAGTGCTTCCAATATAGTAAGAAGTTATTAGAGTGGCACAATCAGGAAAGTATAAGCCATATCTATAATACCCCTTTGCTTTCCTGTTTGATTTATTTGATTCGAGAACCATTGCCATATAATTGGTTGATCAATTGACGACTTAAATATCAATAATTGTACGCTGTATGTATTTCATGCAGGACCAGGTTAGACCTGAGGAACAAGATGAGTGTAAAACTGTAACAGTTCGGTTCTTGCCTCTGATAACAGTTTAATATGAGTACGGGTACATTCACATGTTCTTTCTGGTACCTTTCTTTGCTGATCAACCATGGAATTTCAATGTGCTGGAAGCTCATAGAAGGATTGCGCACGTTATCTCTGTTTAATGGTACCTTAATTTCTTGCTGTATTTTCTATGCTTGCATTTTCTCTGCATATAAGCATTACTGTATCATGATAAGTCTATACTGGGTCATGTTTGGTGAAGTGTAATATGCTAGAATTTTTGAGGGAAATGAGTACTGGTGTCAATCTTTCGATGATTTATGCTTTGCTTTGCTCCTTGGTTTACAGTTGTAGTTAGAAAAGTATTAACAATCGAAGGTATTGCATTGAACTCTAGAGAATTTCCTATAAATGTTACTAGTTGCAGTTAGCAGATCATATTTCTGGAGCAGAGTTAATGTGCACATCTACCTTGGAGACGGTTAGAGAACATGAGATACACAGCACAGGCTGAGGCCAACAGAAGAAAAAGGCTGTAACCGTACACAGGTCTTTTTTGCTTGGTGGGTGGTTCAGAGTTTCTAAAACTAGGGATAACATCCGAAGTGGACCCTTTGCTGTACATCACATCATTATTGCCTTGTCTCTTTTTTTTTCATTCGAGGAGGAATAAAATGGTTGGCTGGCAAGTCTCAGCTCCAATCTGGGAGTGCCTGTTCACATTCGAACTCCTCTGATTGAGATCCATCTTTTTCTCTTTTTGAAGCTTGAGACTTTATTGTTCAACTGATGAAAGCTCCCAGGAGGTGGCAACAAAGATGGGGTCACTAGGCAATTCGGTTCCCTTTTGTATGTTTTGGGCCTTGTAAAGATTAAAGCCCAGCAGCAAAGCAAGTTCGTGACAAGACGTAAGTTAGTATTACGATGCGATTATTTTGTAGTGGCGTGATTTTGTGCTGTGATACGATGGTTATTTCTCATGCCCATCTTTGTACTAAGTCAGCTAGACTAGATACAGGTGACTGACAGGGGAGGCAAGGCAAAGGTATCCTTTGAACAGTGCACTCTTGAGTCGTAACCGGAACATCCGTGGGTTCCAGGCGATTGAACTTGCAGTCTCTTATCACCAATAGGGTGTGTGTATTACAGGTTAACCTAACCTGAGCCTTTCTTTCTTGGCCCACATAACCATTGTTAATACTACAGAGTAGTAGTACTATACTTAAGGCCCCGTAGGGTTGTGAGATAGGCAGTGGGGTTATAAGTTACATGTAAATATTATTAGTGTGTGATTAATTAAGTATTAACTATTAAAAACTTAAAAAATGGATCTATTAATTTTTTTAATATTTATATATAAAAAGTTTTACAAAAAATATCTTGTTTAACGTTTAAAAAAGCATGTTTACGAAAAATAAGATAATAAGCACAAGCAGCAACAGGGCCTGAGTGATCAAAAGAAGCAAAGCACGAGACACTCCGTAGTTAATCCCAGTCGTCATTAGCGGTCAGTGGCAGATTTACTCCACTACTCCCCTCGTTTCATAATAATACTATTTTTATAATTTAAATTTTAAAATACTTCTCTATCTATCAATCAATCATAACTATTCATCCATTACTTTTTTTTCACCTATCTTCTTATTTTGACTAATCACAACTATCTCTCACTTTAATCTTAATTTTTTCAAAAAAAAATAAAAAGTTACTATTATTATGAAACAGAAGAAGTACTGCCTACGAGCCGGTAGTGGTAAAACTGTAAAAAGAAACGCACGGATTAGCCGAGGGATTCAGATCTCACTGCTACTTACTAGTAAGTACCTACCCCCTCTGTCCAAAAGAAAAAAAAAACACTCTAGGAGTATTCAGATTAGCATCTCTCTCAAAAAAGAAAAAAGAAAAAAAGAAACAGATGAGCATCTCTCAGAAAAATTCGGAGTAGCAGTAACTGGATTAGCAAGTAGTAATAATCCAGTAGTGTTACAATAAGAAGAGAGGTTAGGAAAGCAGTAGAAGAAACAAGAGTGGGCTGTTGCTGTGCGTCCATTCCTCTTTCCAGTCTCTCACTACTCACACAAGGCGAAACCAAACCCTCGCCTCGCCAATCCAGCTCATCTCCTGCCGCCGCCGCCACCGCCCCGGACAACGAACGAACGCGGCGACCGACCGTCACCAGATCTCCCAGAGCTGGCTGTGACGAACGGATCTCACCTCCGCAACGGAAGACAAATGGCCCGCCGGATTTAAACACCACGGACACATTGCTACGATTTCGCCGCCCCGGAGCTTCTCCTCCCTCCCTCCCTCCCTAAGGCTCATGCAGTCGAGGTCTCGCATTCGCGGCCGCGAGCCTCCGCCGCCCTCCTCAGGAGGACGTTACCGCCAACGATCCCCCTCCCCGCGCCACCACCGCCGCGGTCGAGACCCCCCTCCCCCGTCCCAGCTGCAGAGACGCAGCCCCCGCCGCCAGGAGGACAGGCTCCCTGTCCCACCCGACGTCGTCGTCGTCGGCGCCGGCGACCGCCGCTCGCGGGCTGACATCCTTCTCGAGGCCGGCCGCCTCGCCGCCCACTACCTGGTCGCCCAGGGCGTCATCCCCGAGCGCCGTCTCCACGCCAGGGAGGACACCACAAAGCACAACCCCAGCTCCCGCCCCGAGCCCCTTGCTGCCGGCGGATACGCCAGGAAGCGGGATGACACGTACCATGACGACGACCCGAGGTGGCGGCGGAATGGCGGCTCTGACGACTGGTGCCGCGACAAAGGGGACGATGACAGGCTACCCCGTAGATCGGGGTTGGACAGGAGGAGCCACAGCTTTGACGGCAGGCGTAAGTACAACGATGGCGGCGGCGGCGGCGTTGATCGGGGTGGCCGCCGGAGCCATGAGTACGACGAGCAAAGGAGACCTACCATGTCACGGTCCTATTCACAAAACGACCGCCGGGTCTCCAGTGATAGCAGACTGGATCGAAGGCGGAGAAGCAGGAGCAGGAGCAGGAGCAGGAGCAGGAGCAGGACCAGGACCAGGACAAGGAGCTCTAACTACGGCAGCCGGAGGGATTCAGATTGGCGAGCAGGCGGCAGCAATTTGGATCGCACCAAGGTGCCGGAGCCTGGCATTGTCCGTGATGGTGATGAGGACTACCATGATGCTGATGATGTGCCAAGAGATCTGAAGGCACCTCCCCGTTCAGTGGTGGTTGTGGAGATGAACGAGAGTGCCAACCAAGCTGCAGCCACTCAAGGCACAGAGGTGGAGTCAGAGATCATAGAGGTTGATCATGGTCAAGACATATGTGGGGATGAGGATGGTGAGAATGCGGTTGCTGGCTTCAATGATGCAGATGTTGGTGAAATAAATGTTGCCCAACACGAACTGTCCAATTCCAACCTGGATAATGTTCATCCATCAGAGTCTGATGAGGAACAAGTGCATAGGCAGTCCAAGTTCAGAGATGCTGAGGAGGACATGGAGGCTCCCATCTCTCCCAGGGATGCATGTTTGATAGAACCGGTGGCTGAGGAAATTAAGAACAAAATGGAAGCTCCACAAAGTGAAGTTGAAACTGATATTGGAGACCTTAGCAAAGACGAACAAGAGCTGCCAGCTTGGTATGGGATTTTTGATCTCAATGTTGTCGAATCTCAAGAAAACTGTGACATGGTTGAGATTTCCAGTGATCCACCTTTAGATAATGGTCGTGATTCAGTACCTGATTTAGTTGGTCAGATGAGCCAAAGAGCAAACTGTATCAGTTCAGGAACTCAAAGTCAAGATGAACATGCAGTTGACAACCACCAGTTGGAGGATGAACAAGTGCTTCCAAATCAAAGTATTGGTACACATGATTTGAGCAATGAAGAAAGGCTTGGAAATCAGACAGGTGATGAACATGGACAGGATAATCACCAGTTGGAGGATGACCAGATGCATATAAATCATGGCATAGATGTGCATAATTTAGATAATGGCCTTCTGAACAGTGAGGAAATGCTTCTAAAGAAGTGCACAGATGAACACGTGGATCATGGACACCAGATGGAAACTGAACAAATGCTTCTGAATCAGGGTCAGAGCACCTCTGTAGAAGTTCTGGAAATTAATCATATGAATGGAGAACAGTCGCAGCTCAGTCATGATGCTGATGAACATTCAGGCGATGATCACCCGATAAAGAATGAACAAATGCTTCTGAATCATGTTATGGGTGTGCATGTTTTGAATAATTATGACCTGAACAGTGAACAAATGCTTGTAAATAATGGCGCAGGTAAACATGCAGCAGATAGTGCTCAGTTACAGGAAGGTCAGATGCTTCTAGACCAGGCTGCAGATGGACAAGCCACGCTTCACAATCAGAGCATTGGCCGAATGATTCCTGTAATCAATCTGGTAGACGATTATGAAGAGCAGTCAGATACCATAGAGTTTTTAGAATCCAAGTAAGCTTTTTTAGATTATTTTTGTCAAAATCTCAAGGGGGAGAGGAAAATCCTTCATGCCTGAACATGTTCAGAATACAAAAGTGGCACCTTACATAAACTTACTGATTATGTTCTACCAGAACATATCTGTTCTCAAGGCCAGCAAACTTCGAGTTTTCCTGACCATCCTCAGACTAACATCCCAGGAGCTGCTTCTTCACCGGTTACCCCGAACTATGGAAACAGGTGGACTGGAAGGGGTGCTACTATTGCACAGGTGAGATGGCTGTTTACAAACCTGGCTCTCATCCTTATTTCAGCCAATACTTTTCTTGCAGATATTATAGCATCTGCCAAACGAGTTAGGGGCTCACTTAATGAGAGACAGCGAGAGAGAGGGGGGAGGGGGCATAATATTTTTGTTCTTCCTGATATTGCATTTTCTGTTGCATACAGAAATATGCAACTCTTTATGATTTCCCTTGCCACTTAAGATATTATAATAACATTTTCCATATTTCAGGAAATCCCAGTGATGATGAGTTGATGGCATGTTGTATGTTGCATTTGATGAAATACTGTTAGGTATGCTCTTCTGCTTCCGGAATCATGGAGCTTTCCTCTCATTATATGTTCCTTCGATTTCTTGGAACTTCAACATATGACTTCAGAGATCTACTTCAACTTCTTATGTATCATGGGCATTCGATCTGAGATACTGGGGTATATATCCCCACACTGTTTTGTTCCTACAACTTAGACATTCCTGCTGTGCGCTATATTTTGATGACTAAACACTAACATTGATGTTTTAGGCACTTTCACTAACAACAAACATCAGACACTACTTCATCACTTTGAGTTTGAAATTTAATCGAAAATAGATAACGATGGATGTATCTAGGCTCCTTGCCATCTGATGTGATAGTGGAATGCTGAAGAAACATGCATGAAATTGCAATCAGTTTTGCTACAGCACCCGCTTTAGCTGGAAGCCTGGAAAGCCTGGAATTTCTTCAATTTTCAGCCAACGCTTCTCTGCATGGCCACACAAATACATGATACAGGCTCCGGATGGACGTTAAAATGCTGACAATGTTTGTCATTAGTTGTAATTGGTCTGGTTCGCACTAATTCCTGTTGATAATGACTGATGAAATGATTATTTTTGTGCTCTGGTGATGATACTATATTTTTATATTTATCATCTTCCCAGTTCCATATAGAAATGAAAGATATCCATTAGACATTCTTACTACATTTTCTGCTTTATCTGTACCTTTTTATGCTACTTGCATGAATATAGATGATTTACACACCACAATAGTTGAGTTCTCCAATTCATTGATCTAGATTTTTTTGCATACACATTGACTAGTTCATTAATCATCAGTCATGCTTTTCTGTATACTCAACTTTTTGTAATGTAAGGCAACATATTATGTTCAATTCTCAGTCTCCTGCTTCATTAACTGAACCTACTTCTGGAGTTGAATTGAACCTACTTCTGGACTTGAATGCTGAAGAAACATGCGGATTTTCAGTTTTTCTTTGCAACAATTGTTAAGAGTGCTTCACCCGTTTTTTGCTAATATTCTACCCATGATTACCACTTCACTAACTCTCATTTTAATTTCCCAGAAGTAATCATCTTGTGGGACTGCCATCCTTGGAGCTTGGGAAATCTTTGTGAACCATGCAGTTCGTGTCCTCAGCTCATACGAACCATGGGAAGCTGGCATGCTGAAGTTGGTTGATCGGTCATTCTTGTTTTGTTTGTATGTTGTGCTGTAGCCTGTAGTAACGAATTTTGATCCTCAGAAGCCACAATTCCATGCTGGTCTAGCGATGTGCCATTGTATCCTACCAGAAATCAGCTGATATTTGTAGTAGCTGAATAGCTCCTTTTCTTGCGAACGATATGAATCTTGTTCGTCTAACAATTCTCTGCTGCCCCTGTGCTCCTGCTTTACTTTGTGAAGCGCAGGACACTGAAGCTCTGTCACCATGCAGCTCATCAAGCAGAGATGGCTGCACGGAATCTAGATACAGTCACTTGATTCCACACCGCCGACCTAACAAGAGAGATGGACCTGTGGATTGCAACAGTGTCTAAATTCAGACTGCAGAATCCGGTGCTTGGTATTGCTACAACGCAATTGGATATTTGGAAGGATGCTATTTGGAAGGTAATGACCAATGCACATCAACGGCATATTCTCCTGCTGCAATGCATACATCTTTCAAGGATCTCTGAAAGGAACATGAGCATAAACAGCATGTATGTATGTATGCATATACTGTGTCAAGTCTGTTTTGTTGTGTGATATCGCTGGCGCACCGACTGGTTATGAGCATGATATCTATGGGGTTGGGTACAGGGTTTCACAAGGAAGGTTCTGTAGGAGAGATGATGATGGACAGATGGAGTGAGCGCTAGTATCTTTGACCTGATTATTGTGCCTGCCGTGCGTGTACTGGGGCAGTATATTTGTCGGTCCCTTGTCGATCGATAGGTGTTGTCGAGATGTGGTTTGTTTGACCCTGCTATTGTCCAAAGAGAAGATCCATCAGCTGTCGTAACAACTCCAAGACAAGCATTGGGCTGGGTTTGGTCGCATGCCGGTGGCATTTTGCCATTGCCATTGGGTGTGTGTTCGTGCGTGCGTGCGTGCGTGCGTGCTTTCATGGTCCCTGTCCTGTTGATGGTGGTGGTAGCTACCTACACTCCATCTCCACTTGTACAGTCCAACCAGGGAGGGAAAGATGAGAGCTTTCTTTTCTTCTTTTCTGAAACTTATGATCTGGCCAGTGTGCAGGGAATTGCTAATCAGCACACTTGCATTTCTAGCGCACACTTCTTTCCCTCTTTTGGTAGCACTTTAATACGAAACTGTCAACTCAAAATCATACGGAACATTAGACTGTGGCCTCACGATTTTCATCTGAAAACTTTCACATGAAAGTGTGCGCTGGAAAAGCATATGCGCTAATTAGCAATCTTGGTGTGCAGGTTACATGTTTTTAATTTACAGGAGGTGCAGAGACGAAAAATTCTTCATTGCTCTGGGATAGAGAAAAGGGTTGTTTGATGTTGACCATGCATCTGGACGTGGCAACCAGGTCCCATGGAATTAAAGGTCGTGTGCAGCTGGCAATGGGGTGGCCCTGTCAAAAGAGAAGAGAAGACCAACCCTGGGCCTAGCCGGTCTGTACGTCGCAGCATGCATCTGAAGAGCTTGACATGTAGTATGTGAGTCTTGTGCTGTAGTAAGTATATATATATGCAGGTACAAGCAGAGAGCAGATTTATCAACTGCGTCAATTCCCTTTTAACTCTCTCTCTCTCTCTCTCTCTCTCTCTCTCTCTCTGTGTGCTGTGTTGTGCTGGAGCAGAGATTGGTCAATCCTG
Organism: Oryza meyeriana var. granulata; assembly: GCA_003991445.1. NCBI lineage: Eukaryota > Viridiplantae > Streptophyta > Magnoliopsida > Poales > Poaceae > Oryza > Oryza meyeriana. Next base: position 71,993 of record RYFJ01001353.1, on the reverse strand, counting down.
GCCGGCCAGAATTGAGGAGAAGGTGGAGAGATTAATTAGGCAAATTAACTGGAGGGACAGGCGTGCAGGTATGTCACTGTATTGGTAATTTGGTACAACAAGGTGGATGCAACGGATGGCGCCCACAGCCCATGTGCAACTCTCTTATTCATATATGGTCTCTCATCCTCTCGTTTTCTTTCCTACCTAAGTAGCAGAGAAACTTCTTTCTTTCCCTCTCTCCTTCTTTCTTTCTTGAAAAAATTATAAAAACCCATTCAAATGTCCCCAAGTTTTTATATTTTCCCTATAAAATAATTTATTGTAAATATCTTCTTTTTAATTAATCATGATTTAAGACTCTATCAATACCGTTGCTTGCGTGTCCTCATGGCTTCTTTTCGTACGTGCTATATGACCACCGTCTCACTACGCCTATGACACAAACCCATTTTCTTCTCAGCGATACAATGTCAAATCGGTCTTGTCTTTTTCACCTTAAATCTACCGAAGAAAGTAGCTGTCGGATCCCATGAGACAAGACGCAACGGCTAGTAGAGATTTATGACCACCATCATCCAACGGCGTGCTGGACGTCACGAGTAGAGATGTCACGGCCATGTCATCAGATCTAGCCGTCATGAGCAGCGACCTGACTCCTCTCGGTGTATTGGTATTCCTAGGAGCGCATGTGTGGGTCTACAACCGCGAGAACACATGAGTAGTGATTAAAAGGGAGTCTCGATATTTACAACAAATTAATCTACGGAGAAAAAATTTAAACTTAGAATGACATTTAGGTGGGTTATATTGCAATTTTTCCTTCTTTCTTTCGTTTCTCTCCAATAAATTAACGAGCGCGTGCATGCACCGATATAAGTAAGCATTCGTAGCTAGATTCAATTCATTCGCCTTTCCGATCTCTTCCCGTCCATGCTTGATTTGCCGACCACCCTCCATCGATCAGATCAGGCCTCCTTCTTTCGCTAATAATTAATTTGGGCTTTCATTCATTCAGAGTTGAGACGTACGTGGGGGCATCCGCCCATTCCTCGCTTAATTCTGCTCTACGTATACTTGGAACGGAAAAACGATAGATCGAATTATACTAGTTAGCTGAAGCAGTGTATGCATGCAGATCTCACAGTCGCAAACCGTACTTAACGGAACGGATTAGCTAGCTGGCTAAGTGGTCCTTATTTTTCTCCATCGATTGGACCACGTAGCCAAGCTAGGTACTCAGTCGATATGATCGAGCAGTTCCATCACGTCCTATTGTTTGATCAATCATTCATCCATCCATTCATTCATTGTCATAAGTTCGTACAGAATGCAGTTAGTTGCCCCATCTTGTATGCTACTACTAATATAATACTAGTATATATATATATATATATATATATATATATATATATATATATATATATATATATATATATGATCCGTTGACAAGCTAAGCTAACATAGGAGAAAACCGTACCATTAATTAATTTTCTTCAGTCCATACTCCATACACACACACCCCTTTAAACTGCAGATAGATCAAGGTAATAAGGTGGCTAGCTATGTATACATCCATGTAGTTAGTTATGATCTGAAATGAGCAATGGCGTCGGTCACACGTACGCGTATGCATAGCAGGGTCTCTATATAGTACTATTAGCTAGATGGTTTCCTCCACTGCACGCAATATATATGTAAACCGTACACATACGTACCTAGCTAGCTAGCTTGGTCAGTAAATTTGTAAGTAAAGCAATTAGCCCGCATATTGATCGATCATTATTGTTGGTGATTATATTGATACGTTGGTATTGCAACATGATATATATGATGATCCAATTAAGCTTTGAGATCGAGCAATGATCAGCAAACATGTGTTTTGTCATTATTACATTCTTCCATACATGCACGCGCGCGCCCACACACACTAGTCTATCGGTAAAGAGGGATAATTAATCGGTAACAATCAATATAATCTGTTGGAAAATATACCCATGGTTGATCACGAAGGCTTCAACCGCAAAGCTTAATTAGGCAGGCAGGAGGCAGCCTACCCATGGCCACACGCGCGCGCCAAACAGCTTGTCCTTCCCTCCTCCTAACTTAACATGCGCGTACCAGGCCACTAATAATAATTACTACTAATCCATCAGCCTACAAAGCTCCAAACAGTAGCAATAATCCTCTATTTATTTTTTTCAACTCTGAAAGTCTGAATCTGATGCATGGTATGAATGTCCTCTTCTCTTCTCATTCTCTTCTCTTCTCTGATAAGTATAAGTAGAGTATAGTATTAAAGAGATGGAGAGGGTGGAAAAAGCTAGGATCTTTATCCAAGCAAGCTAACTCAAGTCGACTCGCTCCTACGTTCTCTTATGTGCAACTCCAGCTACCGACCTAGCTAGTAACTGGCATCGAAGAAGAAGAAGAAGAAAGCAAGAAGCAGAGCCATGAACAACGCGTACGGCGGCGCCCATGGCCATGGAGGAGCAGGAGGCGGCGACAGCCCCTTCTGCTACTTCCACCCGCGGGAGCTCGTCGTCGGCGTCTGCTCTCACTGCCTCCGGGAGCGCCTCCTCCTCCTCCTCGCTGCCAAGACCTCGCCCGCGGCCCACCTCCTCGCCGACGGCCCCTACAGCAGACCACACCGCCGCAAGCCCAGCAGCCTCTCTCTCCCCAAGGTCTTCGCGCTCGGCTCCTTCCTCCAGCGCCTCGACTCCTCCCGCCACCACCGCCCCGACGACGACGCCAACTCCGACGCCGACACCGCCTCCATTGCTAGCCTCGATGGTACGTTTACCTACACCCTTAACTGCCATCTTAATTTCGAAATAGCTAATTGTTCTTGTACTGCCAAATTATAAACCACCAGATTCCTTTATATCCATCAAGTTCGAGGACAACGGCAAGGCCACGTGGGACAGCCAGAAGGCGAAGGCCGCCGCCGGCGACGCCCCTCCGCCTACGGTGGCGGCGAAAAAGATAGATACAGATAAGCAGGCGGCCACGGTGACGGCGGTGGTGGAGCACGTGAAGCGGGGCGGCGTGACCCGCTGGCGGAAGCAGGTGGTGGGGCGGCTGCTGCAGCTGGCGCGGTGGAAGAGGTCCGGCAAGGCGGGCGGCTCGGCGGCGTGCCAGCTGGGGCTCGACTGCAAGAAGACGGCGGAGCGGTCCAAGGGGAGGGGCAGGAGCTGGATCCGGAGCCTCACACGACGGCGAGCCGGCATGGTGGTCAGCTAGCTCACTGCCTCACTCCACTCGCTCTTAATCTGGCCGGATTGCTGAGTCTATACTCTGATTTGTTTACTGTAAGTACATTCATAATCCTATATGGATATGATACGATATTAGGAATGAATCACAGCATATTGCTATCTTCTACATAGGAAAAAAAAAAAGAGAAGGAAAGCAGCTGCAGCATTGTATTTTGTGTATTGTAAATATGTAATGCAGAGCAGAGACATCGATCTATCCATCATCCATCTTGTTGTTTTTTAATTGCAACTAAGAAGTGTGGTTTCTGGTCATTCCATGGGTCTTGAGATTTGGCCAAAAGGAAAAAAAAACAGGACTTCGATCTTGTGTGTACATATCTGAATGCTCATTCATGTACTTGTAAAACCTTTTTTTTTGGTGGCTCCTTTTTTTGGGGGGAAAAATATCTGTTGATCCATGGACTGTTACTCTGAATTGCCTGTAGGGTGAAGACCAAAGCTTGCTTGACTGTTACTCTGAAGTTAATTTGTTGAGGCGCAGCTGGCAGCAGCGACAGTGTATTGGCAACAAACGATGGGATGATTTCATTGTGCTAGCCTAGCTGTGGCCTGTGGTTGAAGTAAATACTACTCCATTTGGTCCATGGAGAAGGTTAGATAGAGAGAGGGACAGACAGACACACGCATATGCACGCTTGACATGTCTCAAAGCAGTCTAAGCTTTTGCTTGCTATCCACCTTTTCCTTCTCTTCTTCCTAGCATCAGCAGAGAAATACTACCCAAATACATAACATACTGGTAGCAGTGGTCCAATACTTTCAACAAGGAATTAAAGTCACAAGATCTATCCATGGTGGAGTAGTATGGCTGAAAGAAAAAAATCAACCTGCAATTGATCACCTTGTGGTGCGACACAAACACACTGTTGCTATTGATTGTACCATCTCTTTCAACTTTGGTGGCGAGTGGAGGTGGGTGGTGAGTTGCAAATCATCCTGCTTGCCTTCATTTCCAACAAGAATAGACTGCTCAATCGTTTGGACACGTCTCTCAGTCTCCTGCAAAACGGATCTATACCACACCAATATATAATTCCAGCATCATCCACTCCATCGACCAATCAACACATCACACGTGCATACAAATTTCTATCAGTAAAAGCTTATTAGATAGCATCACCGTGTCAGATTCAGATAGCATCACTATGTCACTTGAAGTGCTTCCTCCTTATGCCACACCAATTGGAAAATCTAGCTGCAACACAGCAAGCAGAGTTGATTGCCGTAGACTACAGACAATGTCGCAAGATTAAAACAGAGGATCACTGAGAACAAATCAATTCAACAATAGTTCCCCAGGAAAGACGTTTATCAGAACAATACAGGTAAACAACAAGCAAACAAAGTGCAGGTGTGAAAACACAAGGAAATTAAACAGAGCAGTGATGCTCTGTAACAATTCTAACAAAGAATTGCAGGATTGAAACGTTTCTCCAGAGGACAGCCTACTCCAAACTTAACTGGGCCCTGGGGCTCCATTGCCCAGCCTAAACTCCAGATAAACTGCATGTGTGAGAACACCACATCCCATCAAACCACAGGAGGGTGAAACAGAACACACAAAACGGTGAAACAGATCTGGTCCAACCATCTGCAAAAGGCAGCACACAATCACTAAACAGGTGACTGATAAAATATTAACATAGACTGGAGTACATCGTATATCTGAAAAAAAAATAAGGTTACTTAATAGAAACTAGACATAATAGAGTAACCGACACCTCATGCATCTTGGGCATTGAGAACTACAGATTGATTAGTCTATCTATCTATCTAAGCGCATTTGTGAATTTTCGTTACAAGCAAATGCATGAATATCAATAAGATAGTAGTCTTCGAAAAGTTTAATTAATGCTTAACGGAACATACCTTCAAAGCCTAGCACCATCTTGATTAATTGTGGCCATTGGTAAGCGAGTCAAGTGGACTTGTGGCAGAAGCTTCTTGGCTAGCAGTTTCATCATCCATACCCTCAGGAACCTGGTTCACTCGTGCAGAAAAAAAAGCACCATTGGTGTCACTTTGCACAGGCGATGTTATTGTGACGCCAAACAGCCGTATGGTCTTCATTCCGTCAGAAACGTCAGATGGAGGTGTGTTTACTGAGTTACTGGACGGTGATCCATCTTGAGGATTCACAATACCGGAGGAGCCACCACCTAAGCTCGGTGGAACTGAAATCTGAAGATCTCTTGGGAACAGCGGCTGAGTCCTCAACATTGAGGTGGATGAAGAGGGCATATCTGCATGAGCATTGGGATTATCATGCCTGGCTCCCTGAATGCCAGCAGGAAGTTGCGAGGAGGGTGGTAGCATCGGCGGCACCAACAATGGATCCCCAGGGCACATAGGTGAACTAGTGCTGCTGTCAGAAATCTTAAGCCCACTGGGAAGAGGAGGGAATTTAACACGTTGGACCTGCCAAGGATTGACATATATGTTTTTCTTGGAAGATGACGCCACGGAGGCATCCCATTCAACCTGCACAAGCACCGAGCAGTAATATCAGATGTTAAGATGAAGCTATGCGATGCAATGCAATATGTACTGACAAAGAAGAGTTGAAACACAAAGTAGTAGCTAGAACTGTAAAGTGGAAGCAGAAATTAAAGATATGCTAAATCAGAATTGAAAAGATCTTAGTGCGACAGCAATAAAAGCAAAGCACTCTCCATTATAGAAATACGATAATTAAGCCTAATTCAAACGAACAGACATTCATCTACAGCAACGGAGGGAGGGAACGGAATTGTAAGATAGCGGCGGCGGCATGTGTATCAGCAGGATAAGCATGTGTAGCACAGCATTGGCATCAAGATCAATCAACATAACAGACATGGCGCAGCATTTCATCTCGGTCATCAGACAGACATGGCGCGGCATTGGCATCGATCGCACAAACATGGTGAGAAATGGAAATGGGGCTAGATAGAATACCTCGAGCTTGCGCCACATGCGTTGGTAGACCATCTTGAGGGTGCCATTCAGCCATGCAATTCGGCGCGTGTCCTCGGCCTCCATGATCTGCGTGCGCACCTGAATCCCGGGACGGAACCCATCATCGGTGAATCCCTCTTCCACATCCATGCGCGGCACCACGAACTCCCCCGCGCCCTGCCGCGGGTAGTAGGTCACCGTGAACGGTGCGTCGTCCGCCGCCAGGCGGACTGCCTCCATGACTTCCCGGGCAGGGACCCGCGCCCGGGCGTCGCATGGCGAGTCGCCGCCGTACCTGGGCACGCGGCGCACCGCGACGAGCAGCTTGCCGTCGGGGAAGCACATGAACACCACGGTGTCCCCGGCGACGAGCACCTTGGCGTTGACGAACTTGCTCCAGCCGGTGGTGAGCAGGTGGCGGCGCGGCGTGCCGCGGTAGATGTGGCGGAATTCCCAGGGCTTGCCCTGGAGGTCCCTCATGATGAGCGTCTGGACGGGTGGATCGTCGTCGAAGTCGAGCGGCGGGAAGATGTGATCGGCGCAGAACCTGGGGACGGAGAAGCCGCCGCCGTTGTTGGCGTCGCTCTGCGTGAGCTGCTTGGCGTAGTAGCAGAACTCCCGCTGCTGCTGGCCGCCGGGCGCGGGGGCAGCGGGTGGCACGGCATTCGGATCGCCCTGTTCTGCCGCGGGGGGCAGATCGTGGCGACGAACAGGGACGAGGGAGATGGTGGCGTAGGGCTCGCCGGTGGATGTGTCGGCGGCGAGGTGGACGGCGGTGACGGTGCAGAGGAAGACTTGGTGGGCGGGCGGGAGCGGGTCCGGGAGAGGGGTGGGGCACTGCTCGGCGTGGCCGTCGGGGAAGTAGTAGACCTGGGAGCCGACGACGGGGAGGCGGGAGAGCGGGGCGGCGCAGGCGAGCCAGACGAGGCGGTCGACCGGCGGAGGCCGCGCCATGGTGGTGGCGTCGAGGAAAGGAGGGAGGTTTGTTTAGGGTTTAGCGGAGGAGCGGGAGAAGGAAGAAGAAGGGTGTGAAATCGTTGGATCCCCCACCCCGATTCGACAACCCTCGCTTTCTTCCCTGCCTTTACCTGCCTCTCTCCCCAATTTAATAATTTATAGACACACAATTAATATTTTTTCCTGTCTTTAATTACTTCCACTTTTAATAATTTGTTTGTTAGAAAAATTCCTTCTACTTTTGCTTTTGTTTTTTTTATTACTAACCCTTTCGTTATTATTTGCTTCGTTTTTTACGCGGGTTGCATCGTCCTAGACACGGTTTGTTACTCTGGTTTCTCTCTCCCCCGTTGATCTTTTTTACAGGAGATAAGCACGAAACCAAAAAGGTATATTCTCTCCCGGAAACGAGAAGATATAGAGAAATCCTTAAAAACGAGAAAAGAGCAAAAATCAGTTACAAATGGGGATATCATCCTTACACGAATTTTGCCCTACAAGGACAGAATTTTCACATAGCCAGTCTCACGACGTACGAGTGTGATCTTTCAAAAATAATTTACAAGTGTAAAATAGCAAATAAATTCAATAAACAGCATGCAATTATTTACCAAACTGGCATACTCGCGTGACGCAATTTGTCACTGTGATCTGCCAGTTGTGAAATATCTCAAATTAGGATGTGAATACGAATTCAGTATACATATATAGTTTGTACCCTTTGTCTAATCAATGATATTTTAATTCTCAAATCTTGGTGTGGCGTGTTATTATAAAATAAGAAAAGTTCTCAAAGTCCCTATGTAAAGTTATTATAACCAGTTTCATAGTTGGAGCAAAATCAGACTAAGAGACTATAGTTGAGGGAGCAAAAGTGGATTTTTTTTCTTCTAAAATATTAAACACCATAAGATGAATACCTTAAATTAGGATATAAATATGAATCCGTTATATGTATATAGTTGGTTCTCTAGGTCTAAACAGTTTTATTTTAATTTCTGAAATCTAAGTGTGATGTGTTATTCTAAAATGTTAACCCGCCATAAGATGAATTCCTCATGTTAGGATATAAACTTGAATTCAACATAACTATATAGTTGGTGTCTATGTAAAATCAATGTTATTTTCTCTCCTATCATGGTGTGATGCGTCATTGAAAAAACTACCATGAATTGAATAAGATTGGATTATGATGCATGATGAAGCTACCATAGAACATGAATTTTGAAGCAACCCCGCCTATGAGACGCGTTATTGATTTCTCTTGCTCAGTCAGATCAGATGCCTATGGCGCCCTTTAGGTCAGGGTCATTTGGACACATTAAATTCATAATAACTTTACATGAATTTTGCATGAGTTAGTTTATTTAAAAACACTTCTGGAGGGGTCTTTACCGTGGACTATAGAAAACACACCTAGATGTCACAATTATCACTTATCTTCCTACTAATATATGATCTGATGGTTGCACTTGGTACGAGCTATACCTGTTTGGACGATGAGCTTCCATGACGTCCGAACTCATAGTATAAAACTGTTAGAAGATCAATGGGCCATGAAGGCCTAGCTTGGGGGTTTTTTTTATATGGGTTTTCACCAAATATGAAGGGTATTTTTGGGATTGATTATATAAAGGAGGGAGGGTAGATGCTATTATACAGTGCAAAACATTGTTGAATCCGGAGACCAAGGTAGAAAAAGGTAATAAACTCATAAATCTGATACGCATTTTATTGAATGAATTATAAAAATAAAATCCTTGCATCCTCCCCGTTTTATTTTTGCCATTCCCAATAAAATCCGTCACCGCCGACTTTGAGTCGCCAGCAAAAGCCCATTGCGGATTTCCTGGCATCAACCTTGGCTCCAGCCACGGCAATGGCACCGGTACACCGCGCCGTGCCTTGTGCGGTGACAGCGCTGGCCACCATGCGCCCTGCACAGCTGTGGCGCCAGCCATGGCATTGGCCGCCACGCCAACCCATGCCTACCCAACCGTGGTCTGCGACGTTATGAGAAAAAAAAAACGGTGTACGGGACTGGGAATTGAACCCCAAGACCCAGTGAAATGAAAGAATGCTGCACGGACCAATCAACAAAACAAAGCTCACTTTCTATACTACTTGTCACAACAAAGTTTTTAAATACTATGAATGCACCATGCCCTGTTTCAAGGGTACTAAAGGAAATTTATCTTTCATTCCCCCATCCGGATCTACAGCTAACCTTCCTAGCCACACATCTCTACTGAAATGAATTCTGATTATAGGAGAATGAGAATCAGAATTACTAGAAATCAGAATCTACAACTATACCAAACATGCCTTAATTTTAGCATTCAGCAATTACCTTCAGCATTGGGAAACGTACAAAAAAAAAATCCTGCAATGGGGAATTTGATCACATCATTTCCTAAAGTGAAACTGCATTTGGTCTCATTTACAAACATGGGATTGGGGTCTTGGCCCTTCGATTCAGAAACTGAAGCTACATCACTGCACATGAAAATGGAGTAGAGAGATAGTGATATTGAGAGATAAAAAAGGTCCCACCGGGATTCGAACCCAGGTCGCCAGATTCAAAGTCTGGAGTGCTAACCACTACACCATGGAACCGATCTCGCTTGTTAGCTGCGAGAAAATTATAATTCACAAGTAGTGATTAAGCTCAAAATTTAAACTATAAAATCGGCGCGATCACTTAATTTATCATGTGTACATAGTTTTTTATTTTCTTTAGAACATATTTACGTTATTAATTTATTTAATGAGAATTGTAAGTGACTACATAAATAACCATTCACAGGAGTGCACCTATGGTGGTGTGTGCGTGTGTATATTTTGTGTAAATTTTTTCATGACAACTCTGATAATATTTTTTTTATATATTTTAGATCATAATGTTTTGTATCTATTAATAATTTTAATATTTTGAGATTTGACCGTACACATTTTAGATATTTTTACAATTATTATTAGGGCAGTGTTGTGTGTCTTCAGTTTTCGTCATTTCTCACACATTTTTTTACACCGTTGGCCACTGCTTACACGCACTTTCTCTACTTTATCTTCATCGGTGAAAGGTTTTCTTCTCTATAATCTCACTAGGTGTTGGGTCTCTACTTTATCAGAAGGCAAGAAGTTGCACAGGTCTGTCGATCGTTGATGGAGTTGCGGCTTGTGCATGCTGCCACTCATCTCTCTCCCAAACTCTCTCTCTTTTCTATCAATCCTATTTCTTTTCTTCAGCCGGATCTTGCGCTTCTTTTCCTCTATCTCATGTAATGCGTCGGTTATTTGGTGAATCAATTTTTTTAACTGATTTTCAGGTTTGCCATGAGACATCAATGCTCTAGAATTATCAATAGTTTTTTTATTCTTTTTTCCATATTTTTTTGGCGATTCTTTTCTCATGCATGGCTCCCATTGATTACAATGCAAAGAGGTACGTACTATTTGGAAGTCTATGGAATCTAGATGCAATGCTTAAAGTTTTTTTAGTGGATTTTTTTTCTTACCATATATTTCTCGGATTTATCTTAAAATGTAACTCCTAATTCATATGATGGGTCTTTTTTCACATAATTTTCGTCAAGTTAATTACTCCTATATTTCATCAGAAAATGTTCATGGTTAATAATTGTGCATCAGTGATTAACTCTGCGTATAATATGACGTTTTGTGTGGTTGCCAGTAATTTTTCCCTCTCCAACAAGGCAACAACCGATCACATGTTTATACTGTGCAGTGCAGCAGTTTTTTTGTTGTGTGTCTATGGGCCGGGCATCCAGTAACGGTAGGACGAAGGCCCAATTTATCTTAGAAGCCACGGGAGGAATCCTAGACCACGCTGAGCCACGTGGCAATGCCTGCACAGTGTGCAGTGATGTGCTACAGTATCACTAGAAGAGAATAATTACTCCCTCTGTTTCAAAATATAGTAATTTAGAGCTGAATTTAATATAACTTAACCTAATACTACGAATCTGGATAGATGGATCTCAACGGATAGCTCACATCGCTTGTATACGTAGCGTAGAGAAACTGAAATATTTAGATCATTTCATTTATTTTGATATTTGTTTTGAGAGAGAGAGAGAGAGCGTGGTAGGAAGAAAAAAAATATTATTGCAAGGTGGCAACAGTTACTACTCCCTCCGTCCCGTATATATATATTCCAAAACAGAAGGACGTAACTAGAAACGGTATGTATGACAGCTGCTGTGAAGGAGTTTGAGCGCTCAGCGATGAGACAAGTGCACGGCCCTAGCTAAGATACCTTCTCGATCAATCGGTTGCTAGTCAGGAAGCTTCTAGATGCCTGCCAAAAGATCGATCATCGATCGGTGTCAGTTTGCTTCCAATATTTGTGGACAAGGAATTTTCAATCTGCCCAGCCGTCAACTGAAGCAAAGCGTACGTGTTTGTTCTGACATGCTATGCAAGTAGGAGTAGCTGTACCTGGCAGCAAGTACGTGTAGGTACAACAAGAGTTGGTAGCAGCTAACGGTGATTGATTCATGATGCAGCCAGTCGATGGATGGATCCAAAGTGGGCGACGTGGCTGCTTCACAACCCTTGCTGCTCACTGCCTCATCCTTTACCACTGAACCCTTTTGCTCGCATCTGCCACTTGGAAGCGCGCTCTTAAAACCCCGGGCGCGTGGAGAATCATCATATCGATCGGAGAGAGCAAGCCACGAAGAAGAGAGACCTCCTCGGTGCCGGTTCTAGTGATCGACTAGCTGCTAGCTATAGTTAGTTAGTTACTTTGATCGATCCATCAAAGATTAGCTAGTTAGATTGTTGTTAGTTGCATTGGTAGATCATTATATAAAGAAGAATAGATATGTATCTATCTATAATGGCTCTGCCGATGCCGATGCCGATGGTGGTGTCTGGCCTCGGCGCTGCCCCTCGGCCGTCGTCGTCGTCGTCGATGGTTGAGCCACTGAAGCAGAGGAGCAGGCAGGTGGTGGTGGTGGCGGCGTTCAAGAGCAGGACCAAGGCCCCCCCGGCCAAGAGCAGTAGGACGGCGACCAAGGTGGAGAAGAGCAAGTCCCGCGTGGAGGACGGCATCTTCGGCACGTCGGGCGGCATCGGCTTCACCAAGGAGAACGAGCTGTTCGTCGGGAGGGTCGCCATGCTGGGGTTCGCGGCTTCCCTCCTCGGCGAGGCGGTGACCGGCAAGGGCATCCTGTCGCAGCTCAACCTGGAGACGGGCATCCCCATCTACGAGGCCGAGCCTCTGCTGCTCTTCTTCATCCTCTTCACGCTGCTGGGGGCCATCGGCGCGCTCGGCGACCGCGGCCGCTTCGTCGACGACGCCACCGGCATCGAGCGCGCCGTCATCCCGCCAGGGAAGGGCTTCCGCGCCGCGCTGGGCCTCAGCGAGGGCGGCCCGCTCTTCGGGTTCACCAAGGCCAACGAGCTCTTCGTGGGGCGCCTCGCGCAGCTGGGCATCGCCTTCTCCCTCATCGGCGAGATCATCACCGGGAAGGGCGCCCTGGCGCAGCTGAACATCGAGACGGGCGTCCCCGTGAACGAGATCGAGCCGCTCCTCCTCTTCAGCATCCTCCTCTTCTTCTTCGCCGCCATCAACCCGGGAACCGGCAAGTTCGTCACCGACGACGACCAAGACCAATGAACATATATTAATTAGCTTCTAGTATTCGGTTAACTGGACTAGCTAGTCAATCACCTGTATAATTATTAAGCATCTCTATGCATATAAGTGTGTGTATATTGTTGTATCATGTACTCCGTAGTCAGTCAATTTGTCGCAAAATACCCCGTGGAAAAATTAATGTGCTACACTGATACGTACAACTGAATATTCGATGCCTAGTTTCTACTGTTTCGGCGTTGCTAAAAAATATTTAATTTATGATAGTGACTTTGCTGGCAATGTGTGTCAACTTTGGAGATTTGCCTTTGCTTCGTGTGAAATTTCTGTTTTGGCAGATAATAATGATTGGGTGGATACTGGACTGTTTGTTGTTCAGCGCACCATGCATGCATGCATTTCTTCGGTGTCAGACAGCTGGGCCCTAGAGTTTATGTGGGCCGTTCCTGACGGTGTGGCTGCTGGGTGCAGGAGCTCGAGGTCGAGTCCTCGCCGTCAGATCCGGCAACGACGGAGGGGCGGTGCTTTCTCTAACCGAGTAATCTTCTTCTCCGGTACGGTAATCACCAGACCTCGCCGCGTTGGTGGTTCCCCTGCGAGGAGAGCATTCCAGGCGAACACGTTCGTGTGAGGATGTCTAATTGGCGATCGCGCGCGGCATGCCGAGCCACCAACTGCTCCGCAAGTTGCACGCGCCACCCCTCTCCTTCCGATTTTGCTAACCAGTGTTTTTTTCTTTTTTTTTTTCGTTTCTTAATTGAAAGTCAGCCCAGCTACAGAAAGCCTATGAAATTTAAGTTGGGTTCAGAAAAAGAAAAAAAGAATCTCGTGTCAAATGTTAGGTGCATAATCGATAACAAAATAAATAATAAAAAGTTGAGTTGAAATTTTCAAATTCGGAGTTGAAAAGTTTCAAAATTTGAGTTGAAAGTTTTGAATTTGGAGTTGAAAGTTCTAAGTTTTAAATTTAGAGTTGAAAGTTTTAAAATTCGAGTTATTTTTTAATTTTGAGTTCATTGTTTTTAAAGTTTCAAAATTAGTTTACTCAAATTTATTAAATTTGATTTATACTTTTGTTAAAAAATCATGTAAGTTTAAATCATATACTTGAAGATTACGCATGCTCCGACGAAAGGACACAGTAACTGTCCACGACACGTCGAGGAAATCAGCCTCGATCATGAGCTCCCGCTCAATTCGCACACATGTGAGGCCGTCTCTGACTCGGAATATTCCCCGCGCACGCAAATTAGCACAGTCTTGTCCGTGTTATCGACTCCCTCATTTTAAAATATAGCAACCTAGTGCTAAATTAAACACCACATAGCACTACGAATATAGAAGTACTAGTGGTGTTTAATCTAGTACTAGGTTGCTATATTTTAGGATGGAGTGGGTACTTATTACGCTTTGCAACGTGTAGTATGGATTACAAATGTCTCGGAAGCCCGAGGCCCAAAAGCCCATCACGAAGCCCATCTTTAAAGCCCAACCCAAACATGGCACGACCCAGTGGTCGTCGGGCCCATGCTAGCCTGGGCCGATACCACGTGCCGTGCTTGGGCCACCAACCAACCAGGCACGCTAGGCGGCACGGCATGGCCCGGCCTACAGCGGTAGGCTCGGTGGGGGGAGGGGCAAGGGGGTATATAAGCTACCCCCTCCCTAAGTCGGTGAAAGGTTTTTGTGTTCATGGGCCATAGGCTGGCATAGCCCGCTAATTCAGCCGTGCTTTACGGGCTGGCACAGCAAAAAAAACAGGCCCAACGTGCTGTGTATGGTCCGATAGCACAACCCACACACGGGCATGGCACGGCACGATAGTTCCAGCCTGCCGTGCCTGGCCGGATCCGTGCCGGGCGATAGGTTTGGCCATCTATTATAGATGGGTTGTCGGTTAATCGAAATAACAAATTAACCCAGAAAGCCCAACATCAGGCTGTGTGCAGCCCACCAGCCCAATAGCACAGTAGGAGGGAGAACCCGACGAACCCTAATCCCCCCTTCCCCCAACCAATCCGCTCAAGTCCACATCGCCGCTCACGCTCGAGCAGGAGCCTCCGCAAAGCCACCTCCGCCTCCGGCCTCCCATCCCCTCCCCTCCAGATCGAGAAGAAGGCTAGCCGGAGAAGCCCGCCTCTGCCTCCGGCCTCCCCTCCCTCCTGCAGATCGACAAGGTGGGCAGCAGCAGCCATCAGCCGGCGGCCCTCCGCCTTCGGCCTCCCCTTCATCACAGATCGAGAAGGCCACATCAGCCTCCGGTCGCTTCACACCCGCCCCCGTCTCCGGCCGATGGTGCAGAAGAAGAGGACTTGAAGATGGATGCGGCCATTACAGCTGGAGATGGGAAGGCAGACGATGCTGATGGTGTTCCAGAAGAAGTGAACACAGTTGCTCTTACTAGAGATAATAATACTGAGGAAAAAGAGGTTGCCACAGCTGGTGATGATGTTTCAGAGGGCTTTCAAATGGATATGCTTACCACAACCGGAGGTGATGGTGAAGAAGATGACAAGTCTGCTCAAAATCTTGTTCAAGACACTGTCGGTGCTCCAGAAGAACTGGAAACTATAGGCCTGATTGGAGATGATAAGGCACAAAAAGAAGAAGATGCCACAGCTGGTGACGACGGTGCCGATGAGGAAGGCATGCGGATGGCTGAGGTTACGACAACTGGGGACGAGGATGAAGAAGATGGCAAGGCTGATGAAAATGTTGTTGAAGACACTGTCGGTGGTCCAGAAGAACTGGAATCTATAGGCCTGATTGGAGATGATAAGGCACAAAAAGAAGATGCCACAGCTGGTGACAACAGTGCCAATGAGGAGGGCATGCGGATGGTTGCGGTTACGGCAACTGGAGACGAGGATGAAGAAGATGGCAAGGCTGATGAAAATGTTGTTGAAGACACTGTCGGTGGTCCAGAAGAACTGGAATCTATAGGCCTGATTGGAGATGATAAGGCACAAAAAGAAGATGCCACAGCTGGTGACAACAGTGCCAATGAGGAGGGCATGCGGATGGTTGCGGTTACGGCAACTGGAGACGAGGATGAAGAAGATGGCAAGGCTGATGAAAATGTTGTTGAAGACACTGTCGGTGGTCCAGAAGAACTGGAAACTATATGCCTGACTGGAGATGATAAGGCACAAAAAGAAGATGCCACAGCTGGTGACGACAGTGCTGATGAGGAGGGCATGCGGATGGTTGCGGTTACGACAACTGGAGACGAGGATGAAGAAGATGGCAAGGCTGATGAAGATGATGATGATGTTCCAGAAGAAGCTGTGGCTGGTACAGTTGGTGAGGATATCCCTGAAGAAGATGCTGTGCAGATAGATGAGGATGAGGACGATGATGATGAGCCTCCACCATTGGCAAGGAAAGGCGGGGGGCGCCGGAAGCGAGGTCGTGCATCTTCCAAGGTTCAGGTTGTGGTGAAACCATCTGTTAAGAAGAAGGATGATGAGGAAGTTTGCTTCATTTGCTTTGATGGTGGCGACCTTGTTGTTTGTGATCGTAGGTTCGTGAATGTCGTGGAATATCGTTCTTTCTTTATCGCAGTATTGCTATGTTACGATTGTTGATCGTTCATTCTGTCCGCATATCAGGGGTTGTCCTAAGGCTTACCATCCTTCTTGTGTTAATCGGGATGACGAGTTCTTCAAATCAAAGGGGCGTTGGAATTGTGGTATGTGGACTTAGTCTGAACAACTTGCAGTGCCCTTACTTAGATGGTTTACTTTGGATCATGTGGATATGAGTGTCCATTTTATCAAATCCATGAGTTTTATGGGTCATATTTGCAATGAACCTTCTCTTTTTACATGTAGACAGTGGGACCGTGGCACAATTTTTTGTTATATAATATAATATAATAGCCGATTTTAAAAATGGTCCTTTTGTCCTTTAGTGGGTGATTTGTTTTTTATTTGTCCTTTATTTTGAAAACTGAAGCTTGTGAAAATCCGTGCAGTACTGAGTAAAATTGCTGGAGTGTTAATGATGCTGGACTGTTTCTCTGGTGATGATGAGATTTGTGCTTTAATCCACAGATGGCTTCCTAACATACTTTTATTTGATTTGATTAATTCTGCATCATTTTGTCAGGGTGGCATATTTGCAGCAACTGCCAGAAACCTGCCCGCCATATGTGTTACACATGTACTTATTCCTTATGCAAAAAATGCATAAAAGAGACAAAATTCGTCTGTGTTAAGGGAAATAAAGGCTTCTGTGAGACATGCATGAATACTGTGATGTTGATAGAGAACAAAGAGGAGGCAGCTGAGCAAATGGTAATGTTTCCTCTTTTTCTTAGCTTACCTCAGTCTATTGTACCTTTTGATTTCATCCATTATCTTGATCTTTTCTACTTTCTAGTTTCTGTATGTCATTTATGATACCATTTATATTTTTATGTTTTTATAATTCCCTTTCATCTTAGAAATTAACCTAGTTTTTCAGATATTCAATCTTAATAATTAAATTTTTAAGACGTCTGCATTCATTTTTGGCCCTATTTATCTTGGACATGTTAATCTGTGCTTGATTTGTCTGTTTGACTAATAAACTCGAATGAGTAACCAACCTGTGTAGCCTGTAGGATTCAAAAGGTGTAACAATAACTATTTTCCGAATGATGTCAGCCGTTGCAATTTAGTAAGTTATTTTCATGAAATGACATTTCTATACACTACTCGCACCCAATATTACAATAATCAACACTTTTGATGTGCTATATCTATATTATACACACCTATGATCATTGTTGAAATATGCAGTTTTGCTAATTTCAATACTTCAATACTTATTAATCAACAGCAGTATTCTATGTTTGTCTTCTCATTTCACTCTGTGCTGTGCTCTACACCCTGCCAAAGTGCCAACCTAGTAAACTTTGTAAACATGTGTTATTTCTAATAGAAATTTGTTTAACAGGATGTAGATTTTGATGACAAAACAAGCTGGTGGTATTTGTTCAAGGATTATTGGTTGAATTTGAAAACAAAATTACCATTGACGTTTGAAGAAATATCAGCAGCCAAGTCTCAGAAGAATGGTTCTTCTTCGGTTATTCGTGACAATGATCTCAGCGAACCGCCTGAAACTAATGACGAAGAAGAGGGTAATTCAGACAGTTCATCTGTGCGCCATCTAGAAAGCAATTCAAAGAGAAAGGGAAGGAAGCGATCAAATCAAGCTGCTAATGATGACAGTTCTGTAGGAAAAGATAGCTCTAGGAAATCTACAAAGCGAGGGCTATCAGTTGGCCGTGATGCTAAGAGTTCTACAGGGAGAAAAGTTAGAAAATTATCCAAGCGTGATTTGAGCATGGATCATCGACCAAGAGAATCTGAAAGTGTAGGGACATCTACATCGTCAGCTGGAGAGAGCAGTTGGGCTTCGAAGGAGCTCTTGGATTTTGTAGCAAATATGAAAAATGGCGACAAATCTGTGCTGTCCCAATTTGAAGTCCAATCCCTCTTACTTGAGTATATCAAACGTGAAAATCTCCGGGATCCTCGCCGGAAAAGTCAGATAATTTGTGATTCTTTGCTCAAAAGGCTTTTTGGGAAAGCACGTGTTGGTCATTTTGAGATGCTGAAGCTTCTTGAATCTCATTTCCTCATGAGTGAGGTCTCGCCAGTTGAAATCGATGACAACCATGGTGGTGTTGTAGACCCTGACCCTAGTCTGGATGCTGATGGCAACAGTGAAGCATCTATTGTGATAAGCTCAGAAAAAAGAAAAAAATCTCGCAAGTATGACCAGAAAGCTCTGCAAACGAACTTTGACGACTACGCAGCAATAGATAACCATAACATTAGTTTAATGTACCTGCGTCGCAACCTGTTGGAAGAGTTGATCAGTGAAGTTGACACATTTGACGCCAAAGTTCTTGGGTCATTTGTGAGAATAAGAATATCTGGAACAGGTCAAAGGCAAGACATCTATCGACTTGTGCAAATTGTTGGTAAGATAAGACACTTTCAAGCTAATCTGGTTGGTTTTAGCTTCATGATGCTGATTTTCCCATATCTGTGTGCAGGGTCAGGAACAGCACCAGAGCAGTATAAATGTGGGAAAAAGTCAACTGATATAACACTGGAGATTCTAAACTTGGACAAGAAAGAGGTTATTACTATTGATATAACCTCAAATCAAGAGTTCACTGAGGTATTTTCATTTTCAACACAGGCACTTTTACTGTTTGCTTACTGTTTACTGAAACTTAATAGAGTCAACAGCCAACACTGGCATGTACATTTCAAAATAGTTTTTCTTTTCACTTTGTATGCTGTTAGCTAGTAATAAATTTGACACAACCCGATCATGTAACTTTAGTTTATATATACAAGCATTCTTTCAACTAGCAAATCTAGTACTGTTCTCTTTGATTCACATGACGTGCATTTCCTGATTTACTGTTGCTATTCTTGTTCTAGGAGGAATGCAAACGCTTACGACAAAGCATAAAGTGTGGATTCATTCCAAGGCTGACAGTGGTAATGTTATTTTATTTTTACACAATGTTTTCTGTGCAGTTTTTGTGGCATATCTGCACTTGTTTGCTGTTTCTAAATTATCTTGCCCTTCAGGGAGAAGTTTATGAGAAGGCAAATGTTCTACAATCTGTCAAAGTCAATGATGTAAGCACTTAACACTGAATGAACGTTCAGACTTTTCTGCATAGTATAGCTATCATTTCTCAATTCTTTATTACCTTTTGCAAAATCTGCAGTGGATCGAAAGTGAAAAGATGCGGCTTGGGCATCTTCGTGACCGTGCAAGTGATATGGGCCGTAGAAAAGAATATCCTTCTTCATGTCATTCTTTTGTATATCATCATTTATTTATCTCTGTAGTTAATGGTAATTGGCACTTATTATTGGTTTTCAGTATGTATAGTGGTGCAGCTGTTTCTTTTATTATTTTTCAGTCTTAACTATGGTTTATAATCATATTGTGGTGGCAAAAAATAAATACATTATATCTTGGAAGTTCATAAATCCAATGGCACCATTTTTATAAAACTAGTTCATGCACTTCTAAGCATATTTATGCTTAATTAATCCCGCACGACCTATATATGTAGACAGGTCATTGGTAGACTTTGGTCTTTTCTGTAGTGCAGAAATTTGTCTCTTGTTAAATGGAAATTTAGCTTGTTTTTCTTAACCAGTATTTACGCTTAGAGAATGTGTAGAGAAGCTGCAGCTTCTAAGTACTCCAGAGGAGCGTGCTCGTAGGCTAAATGAAGAACCTGAAGTACATGCTGACCATACCATGGATCCGGATTATGAATCTCCAGAGGAACAAGAGCAGGATACTGAAAGAAGTACTTTACTTTTTCTTGCTTTCTCCCATAATATTCATTTTCAATCCATACATTCTTGACATCACACTCTTTTTTCTATTATACAGGCAGCTTCAATAAGTCAAGAGGTTCTTTCTTTAGGAAAGATAGTAATCCTGTATCTCCAGGTAAAGGAGAGGGTAGGAGCCCTTCACAAAGAGATTTAAAAACCAACTGGGAGTCTAACCGAAACACATGGGGTGAATCTAGTACACATATCGAGTCACCTCTTGGACGCAGACCTGGATTTTCTTCTCACAGTGAAAGTGCTGGTTATACAAGTAAATCAGACAGCCCAAACATTGGTTCACATACAGTGAAAGTGGGAGCTACTGCAGGAGCTCCACATGGTCTATCTGGCATTTCATCTGAAACTTTAGGAACCAATGTAGTGTCAGGGGGAACACAAGTATCACAGTCAGTTATTAATGAGTCTGAAAAAATCTGGCAGTACATGGATCCTACTGGTAAAATCCAGGGTCCTTTCTCAATATTGCAGTTGCGGAAATGGAACAGCAGTGGGTACTTCCCTCCTAATTTGAAAATATGGAAGTCTGCTGAGAAGCAGGATGATTCAATATTATTGACAGATGCTTTGCTTGGGAAGTTTGAGAAAGACCTACCTCCATGGGAACCGCCAGTTGGAAGCAGTTTAGATATTGACACGAGGCCCCGTAGTGATTCCCTTCTTGAGGAAGGCACGAGAGCTGGAGAACAGCCTTCAAAATCAGCGGTTCTAAGTAGCTCACAGTCTTTCTCAGATAGGGTTGGTCAGGTGAATGATACAACAAATCTTGGACCAGCCACTATCCAATCTAGTACACAAGGTTATTACGGAATGCATAACTCTCAAGCAGCTTATGCAGTCCAACAATCTCTTACTGGAAGTTGGAACACGTCCTCAAGTCAGTTTGGAACTACAATAAATCCTATAACTCTATCTCAGCCTGCCATGGGAAGCTTATCAGTTGGACAAAATGCAGCTGTAGGAAGTGCAGGTCAGCTAACTCCTGTACCAGGTCCTGCTACAGTGAGTGCAGAAGTTGTTAATTCACAATCGCAGTCTCAGAACCAGATAGCATCTTTTTTATCCCAAAGTGATGGCAGATCAGGTGATGGAAATGATTCAAAGTTGGGGGAAGATGCTTCACATGAAAGGATGAGGTCATTGGGTGAAGGTAGGCTCTCAGGAAGGTTTATACTACCTCCGTCTCAAAATATTAGAACCTAGTACTGGATGTGACATATCCTAGTACTGTCCAGATTTGTTGTACTAGGATGTGTCACATCTAGTACTAGGTTCTTATATTTTGAGACGGAGGGAGTATTGTTTAATGACACGAGGAAAAAATATTTTACATATAACAGATTTATGCACCTTTTCTTAATGAATGGTAATAGGTTGAAATATATAAATTGCAGAAAAGAAGTATTTCAATTTGGCCTAAACATTCTTTTTGGTTCTTGACAGATGCTGGACTAGCAGATGCACAGCCTGGAGCGGTTCAATCAAACACTCAGCAACCTGAAGGTATTAGCTCAATGCTTGTTCATTGTTTATGCCATGTTCTCTTTCACCGTGTTGGCTTGTTGTTTCCATCAGTTCCAAAGCAACGCTTTAATCTCGAACCAGCTCTTGTTCAATGAAAATTATGGTTTAAGTACCTAATGACACTGATGGCATCACCTGCAGATGCAAGGAACCAGTTACGAACTGATGCTTCCAACTCGGTAAAGCCATTTCAGCTGATGTCGACATCTGCTGAAGCAGTGCAGCCGTCACCCACAACCATGGCTGGTGGTGATAATCAAAACAGTGGTTGGACACAATTGTCCAGCACATCTGGCCAACCTCAGGTGGCTGGAAATATGACCTGGGGAACTACTCTTCAAGGTAATGCAAACATGGGCTGGGGAATGATTGGACAGAACAACATGAACATGTCTTGGGGAGGACCAACACAAAGCGCCACAGGCTACAACATGGGTTTGACTATGCAAGCACAGCCAAATGCAGTTCCAAACATGGGCTGGGTTACACCAAATCCAGGAAACACCAATATGAATATGATCTGGGCTGCAACTCAAGGCCAAGGCACTCCAAATGCAGCAGCTATGATGGGAACTCAGATGCAAGGAGTTGCAATGGCCCCATGGGGGGCCATTGCACAAGGAAATACAACTTCTTATCCTGGTTGGGGGGCCCAAGTTGGAAACATGAACCAAAATGTTGGATGGGGTGCTCCTGTGCAGGGTAATCCAGGTCCCAGTACTGGAAATGGGACAGGCCAAAGTAATAACAATATGAACTGGAATTCACCAAGCGGGAATCCAAATTGGAATAATCAGCAGCGAGACAATGGAGGCAGGCATTCTGGGCATGGTGGTGATTTTAATGGCGGTGACTCAGGTGGGAGGTCATGGAGGTCGCAGTCAGGTGGTGATGGAGGATCGTGGGGGCATAGAAGGGGGTGGGGGGTCTGCTTTGCTTTCGTCGATAATGGATACTGCAGGAAAGGTGAACAATGCAGATATTCCCATTCAGTACCAAATGATGGATATCCATCAAGAAACGATCGTCACTTCGATAGGCAAAATTCAGGCAACGAGAGACGATATGACAGGCAAAACGAGAGGACTGATCGGCAGTTTGATCGGCAATCGTCAGGCAACGAGAGGCATGATGACAGGCACAACGGTAGGGATAGTGACAGGCATGGTGACAGGCAGACTGATAGGTCACAATCAAGAGAGAGGCAGTAGAGCTGTTTTCAGTTTCATCTGTTGTATCTCCCTCCATTTTGTTGTATCTGCAGTAGACAGCCATGCATGTTTCTGAACCAGGTGCATTGTAGCGAGTTGCATATCCTCTGAATTGTCATGTAGAACAGTTGTAGTTATAAATCATGTGCATCCTACCCTTCTGTTTTCTTGCTTAGAAACCAGTAATACATTCTGAATAAATCCTGGTGTCAGGTAGGAAATGGGGACTGAAGGCCCCCTGGTGATATCCTCCAACCGTTTTACTCTCTGCTGGGGATGCTTGTTGTACACAAAGAATCTCTTATAGCCTGGAGATTGTCATGCTTCTCTTCTGTATTGAGATTATTGTATCGGTTCTGGGTTTGTAGGACATTCCCATTCCGTAGTTCTGCTTGCAACCTGGCGTTCCAGATGCTGCTGTTTATCAGTTCTTGATTTGTTGGACGTCGGAGTTGTCGCCGCACTGCTGTAAATACTTCTGGCTTGTGCTCTCTTCTAATTTAATTTCACTCTTTCGTAATTTAATTTCACTTTTGGGTACATTCATGATGTTATTGAGAAGTATAGAAGCATTCGATGTTGGCATCCAGTCCATGAGACCAAGCTCAAACAGATAATTCGATTTGCTAGATTGAGAATTGGAAAGGTTAACAAA
Organism: Oryza meyeriana var. granulata; assembly: GCA_003991445.1. Lineage (NCBI taxonomy): Eukaryota > Viridiplantae > Streptophyta > Magnoliopsida > Poales > Poaceae > Oryza > Oryza meyeriana. The sequence goes on along the minus strand of RYFJ01001353.1, from coordinate 48,438 downwards.
GCATTTGATTGTGTACTGAAATATATTGAGGTTTTGCCTCTTATAGCCTGGATTTTGTCATGCTTCTCTTGTGCAGTTCTGTGTTGAGATCGTTTCTGGGGTTGCAGGCCATTCCCATTCCTTGGTGGTTCTGCTTGCAACCTGGAGTTTCAGATGCTGTTGTTTATCAGTTGATGATTCGTCGGCTGGCCTGTGCTCTTCTTTGTAATTTAATTTTAATTTCACTTTTGTGCAAGTTAATGATATTATTCAGGAGCATTCACATTCAGAGTTGGCATCCAGTCCATGAGAAGAAGCTCAACAGATTTGAGGACGGGGAAGGTTAACTACCAACTGATTGTGTCCTGAAATATTCGTATCAAATTTGAACCAACAGTGACAACCTGAATTAATCCTAAAAATCAAATTTGAAAACCAAAAATCAGCTTGTGCTTAAAACCGAAAATTTGGCGTTTACTTGGGCTTAAAAGTCTGGTTTAAAAAAAGAAAATCAGCTTCCTGCCCACATTGTACTCGTGAATTGATGGTTCTCTAACCTGACATATGGGCCCGGCAGGGCCCACATGGCAGCCAGCGCAGGGACTAGCCAATTTGACGACGAAATCTCTTCGTCACGGGAAGAGCGAAGAGAGGAAAGGAGGGCGATATGAGGGAGCAATGGAATGGCCGAAGAACATAACTCATAGTCGCAGCCCAATGTACTTGGTGCGGACAGCCAGTCCAGGCCGTCCATGCATGTATCAATCACCTCCAAACTGAAGTTGCTGCCTGCGATGCGATCTCAGTTTCAGACAAGCTGGAGTATGTACTAAGTATGCGTTAAGCACGTACTAAGTATGCGTTAAGCCAATACTATAGAACAACCCATTCGTATCGTCCTATCAATGTCGATTGAAAAAAACCCGACACTGTCAGGGGTTTTTCGTCCACCCACCTGACCCAGTCCTCTGGCAACAAAAACCGACACTGATGATATCACATCAGTACTAGTTTATTAAAAGAATTGGTACTAATAGCATCGGTGCCGGTTTTTTAAATTAATTGGCACTGATGTGTGGGATATCAGTGTCGGTTTTTAAATTAACCGGGACAAAAACAAGCCGAGCCAAACTGACGAAGGGAGCCTAACCGATGTGTGGGAAATTTTAACTGTTGGCGAACTCCCCGACTCCCCTACCCCTCGATCTCTCTCTCACCTGGCGATCTCCCTGACTCCCCCACCTCTTTCCCAGGCAACCAGCGATCTCCTGGACTCCCCCCACCTCTCCTCTCGGCCGGCCGGCGATCTCTACTTCCTCCGGCCACCACCTCCCTCCCGCTCGCGCCTCCCACTCCTTTCCGGCTTGGCGGCTAGATCCAATGGCCCTCGAGTTCCATCCCGCCAGATCTGGCGGATGGAGGTCGGAGGCCGTTGGATCTGCCCCTGCCCCCACCCTCCTAGACCACTAGATCCACAAGCTCGACGTCAGAGTCCACCAGATCCCCTTTCTATGTTTTGATGATTGATTCGTGGTGTATTTTATTGTGAGTTTTGTGATTTGGGGATTGATACATCCATGAATTTGTGATTGGTGATTAATCTACGTTTTGTGATTTATTCATGCATGAATATAGACATTAAGTCTGTATTTTGCTTTGTTATTTGTTATTAATTCATGGGTACCGGATTCTTTTTTTTTTATTTAGTGCTTTACGGCTCAATTCATGTCGAGCTGGCTCCTTTTTTAGCTGGTGGACATGAACTAATATTGGATCTAGAAACTGATACTAATACCGTTTCGCCGTTCCCTTATCAGTATTTATATTGTAATACCAGTTGAAAAACCAGTACCGTTGAGCTTTCTCAACCGGTACTATTTAGGTTTTCTGTAACAGCGAGCGTGTCTATACGACATCCTTACTGGGTCTAGTCTAAAGTATTAAAGATATCTGGGATTTGCCTCTTCCGTAGAGTTTTACGCTGGCGTGGCCACCCGTGCGTGCCGACGCGTCAGCAAAGCGCCGGGAGGCATCGTGCGTCCTCGTGGGTTCTGTACATTTTAAAAAAGATACTTATTTAATTAATAGTTTATTATTAGTCCCTCATCGTACGTTTCTGTGTTATGTTTTTTTATGGCTAGGCCCTCCATCACCAAGAATATCTTATGCGAGGAAGATAAAATTCTGAAAATAGGGCTGCGCTCATAAAAAAGTAAAGTAAGGGGCTTTTTTGAAAAAAAATATCCCAATCCCCTGGTCCCTGGAGCCCTAGCCACCACTGTTCCCCTTCCTTCTCCTCTCCCTCTACTGCTCTCTCTCTCCCCTAGACCGTGCCGCCTCCGCTCCTTGCGCCCCTCCCTCCCCGGCTCCCCCGCTCTGGCGACTCGTGAAATGGCTTCCGCCGCCTCTCGCCGATCTGCACATCCGCTGTGCAGCCGCACCATCCGGCGTCGCCTCCCTCGATGATACCCTCAGCGCGCTTGTGATGCCGGCCCGCATGCGCCTCCCTTCTCGCTTGCAACGACGATTAGGCGGCCTGGTGGTTGATCTGGCGGCGCAGCACTGGATCTGGTGGTCGGCAAGGTGGTCGGCGTGATCGAGCCGAGCAGTGGGCGGATCAACATCTACGCCACTACCTCGCTGATGATGATGGTTAGGCGGGCCGGGGCTCGTGGTCCACGACGTCGTAGTTGATCTGGTGGTCAGCGCAAGGGATTGGCGTGGTTGAACCGAGCAAGGCACAGATCAGCATCTCCACACCTACATCCTCTACATCGTGCATCCAACCTCCGCCAACGACTTGGTAGAGAAGCCTAATTTCTTGCATCCTTCATTATCATGCTGTCTCTTTCTGTTGCTGATGTGCTGGGCTTGGAAGCAGATTGTTGGCAAGGTACAGGGACATGCCCCTGCATAGAAGGCCAGCTGCTCTGGAAGATTGTCCTCACCCGCGGCCCCGTTTCTGCCCTGAGCTCCTCTGCGGGCTTGTAGGCGGCAATCGCATAGCCGTGCAGGAGCAGATGCACAGCCGCATGAGCAGAGAGGTCAGTTCAACGCCTGCTTTCCTGATGTTTGTTTCTCCAATTTCTAAAGAGTGGTGATGGATAAAAAAAGGAAATGAAAGGCAACGCTTTTGAGAGGTAGATATTGGTTATTAAAGTACACCAGAAATTACTCTATTAGGCACAAAGTTGATTGAATGATTGAGATGTATTGCTTGTTTTGTCATAGCTGTTTCACTCACCTCGGGCATAACAACAAAGGTAGACTTCAGCATTAGTTCTTTGCTTAATATCTTAATGTATCAGTAGCTTGTTTTCCCCTATTTTATAAGTAAGAATTGCTGCTTAAGGCTGTTGTGTAAATATACAGATAACAAGTTTATTCTTTAGAAACATCCTTTATGTAGATGGTGCATTATATCTGCTCTAGAGTTTAAATAGCAGCTTTGCTTTTTTCTGCCTTGGCATTCATGGTAGAGATCACATGGATAAATGGCTATAGCCTTTTAAGTTTTAACCTTTCTTTTGCTGATTTACTCACCTTAATTTTTCCCTTAGGAATAGCTGGCTTCAGAGCTTGTATGCATTTTTTTTCTCCTAACAGCAAATTCAGATGCATTTCATCCTTTCTTGTGCAGTTCCAGTGGAGCTGAATGTATCACTGGGTTTAATTATTTTGTACCGAATTCAAATGCGACTTAGTGTTTGCATAAATTCAGTATCCGTTGAAGTGAGGTTTAATATTTGTGGAATATATTACAGATGCTTGGGCATGATGTGCTGCAAATTTAGAGAGGTTAGTATGTGCTATCAAAATGAAATGTATATATCAGCAGCAGGGAACAACAGCTGATAGATTTTTGGTTTCAAATACTCGGTCTGTATGGACTTTTTTGTGATCTAAACGTATTAATGATTGTTTGTGACTTTGTGGCCATCTGCATGTTTGATTTCCTGTGATTTTGCTCCAAATCGTAGAAATGAGACTTTTCCTTCAATTCTTTCCTCCATTCCTCCGTTCTAAACTTGAATACTTAATTTAATTATTTTCTCTTTTCTAATATATCTCTCTTTTCTAAACTTGAAGAGAGGATAAACAAGCATGCTTGGATTGTAAGGTAATACCTGGAGAGTGTGTGGTTTCTCAACATAAGCTTTTAGTGGCTGACCTGCGCTTCCAGGTGCGCGTTCGTAGGGACAAACAAGCTAAGATTGCAAAAACGAAGTGGTGGAAATTGAAAGGAGAGTCGGCAGAGGTTTTTAAGAAAAGGGTTATCGAAGAGGGCCCTTGGGATGGAGAAGACGACGCAAACAACATGTGGAAGAAGATGGCAACCTGCATCCGGGAGGTGGCTTCAGAGGTGTTTGGAGTGACTAAAGGGAGTGGATGCGAACCTAGAGATACTTGGTGGTGGAATGAGGGCGTCCAAAAGGCTATTAAGGAGAAGAAAGAATGCTATAGGCGTTTATACCATGATAGGAGTGTGGACAATATAGAGAAGTATAAGGTGGCAAAGAAGGCAGCAAAGCGTGCTGTGAGTGAGGCAAAAGGGCGGGCTTACGAAGGTCTATACCAACGTTTGGGTACAAAGGCAGGAGAGAAGGACATCTATAGGATGGCTAGGGTTCGCGAAAGGAAGACGAGGGACCTCAACCAAGTTAAGTGCATTAAGGACGAGAGGGAGCAGCTTTTGGTAAAGGAGGATGAGATCAAACACAGATGGCAAGAGTATTTTGACAAGTTGTTCAATGGTGAGAACGGGAACACAACCGTTCAGTTAGATGACTCTTTGGATGACACCAATAGGCGCTTTGTGCGGAGGATCCAAGAATCAGAAGTCAGAGAGGCGTTGAAAAGGATGAAAGGGGGTAAGGCAATGGGTCCTGATGGTATCCCAATCGAGGTGTGGAGATGTCTAGGGGATATAGCTATAGTATGGCTAACCGAGTTGTTCAACAATATTTTTCGGTCAAACAAGATGCCTGATGACTGGAGGAGGAGTATATTGGTACCGATCTATAAGAATAAGGGAGACATTCAAAGTTGCACTAATTATCGAGGAATTAAGTTGATGAGCCATACGATGAAGCTATGGGAGCGAGTAATCGAGCATCGCCTAAGAGGAGTGACGCGGGTCTCTATGAACCAATTTGGTTTCATGCCTGGAAGGTCAACCATAGAAGCAATTTTCTTATTAAGACAAGTTATGGAGCGGTATAGGGAGCAAAAGAAGGACCTACACATGGTTTTTATTGATTTGGAGAAGGCCTACGATAAGATACCAAGGAATGTTATGTGGTGGGCATTGGACAAACATAAAGTTCCAACAAAGTATGTTTCCCTCATTAAGGACATGTACAACAATGTTGTAACTAGTGTTCGAACAAGTGATGGTGACACGTGACTTCCCGATCAAGATAGGACTACATCAAGGGTCAGCTTTGAGCCCTTATCTATTTGCCTTGGTGATGGATGAAGTCACAAGGGACATACAAGGGAATGTCCCTTGGTGTATGCTTTTCGCGGACGATGTACTATTAGTTGATGAAAGCCGAGCGGGAGTAAATAGGAAACTAGAGTTGTGGCGGCAGACTCTAGAGTCCAAAGGTTTTAGACTCAGCAGAACTAAAACTGAATATATGGCATGTGACTTCGGCACTGCTAGACATGAGGAGAGGGATGTTAGTTTGGATGGTCAAATAGTACCCAAGAAGGATACCTTTCGATATTTGGGATCAATGCTACAGAGAGATGGAGATATCGATGAAGATGTTAGCCATAGAATCAAAGCGGGGTGGATGAAGTGGCGTCAAGCATCGGGTATTCTCTGTGACAAGAGGGTACCACAGAAGTTAAAAGGCAAGTTCTATAGAACGGCGATTAGACCGGCAATGTTGTATGGTGCAGAATGTTGGCCTACAAAAAGACGACATGTTCAGCAGTTGAGTGTTGCGGAAATGCGTATGCTACGTTGGATTTGTGGTCATACAAGAATGGATCGAGTCCGGAACGATGATATACGTGATAAGCTAGGGGTAGCACCAATTGAAGAGAAGCTTGTCCAACACCGGTTGAGATGGTTTGGACATGTCCAGCGGAGACCTCCAGAGGCACCAGTGCATAGTGGAATCTTAAGGCGCGACAGTGATGTTAGGAGAGGCAGGGGAAGACCAAAATTGACGTGGGAGGAGGCAATAAAAAGGGACTTGAAAGGATGGAATATACCCAAGGATTTGTCTTTGAATAGGTCTGCTTGGAAAGCAGCCATTTACGTGCCTGAACCTTGTTTTGCCGGCTCCTGTTGGGTTTCAACTCTAGCCTACCCAATTTGCTTGGGACTGAAAGGCTTTGTTGTTGTTGTTGTTGTAATATATCTCTCATATATCCTTTTTTACTTAGATCTATATCTTAGCTTACATTGTTTAATATCTAATTCAGGTGCCTCATTCTTGGTTTTAGATTTCTCAAACTAGAATGGGCATTAATAATACTGGATTTGAGGGTCTTTTTTTTGGTTGCCCTCACCTGGGTTTGTGGGCTGCAGCTTGTGGTGAGTCCAATGAATTCCCATTGGGAGTGGACTGCTCCTGGTTACTCACAAATTCTTCCCGAGCTTGGATTTATGCCTTATATCTCCTCTTAATGAAGTGATAGTGAATACAAATAGGGTTGATCACTCTTTTCTTTTCATTTTTAATTAACAATCCTTGATGTCATTTTGGATGTCCCTGCTTGCGTGGTTGCTTTTTATTTTACATCGACAAATGATTATACGTTGCAGTACGGTACAGATGTATAGTCATTTGTTTTCCTATGGTACAAATGTATAGTCATTTGTTTTCCATACTCTTTTTTTTTTACAATTATATGTACACTATATTTATGTACAATTTTCTATACAATTTATGATGCAACTAAAATATCCTTTGGGGGTTGATATTGTTTTTACTATAAATTCTTATTATATGTGTCGTTAACTACCTTTAGAATGCTTTCAATCCTAGTTTGTACCTTCTCTGCATGTGACTTGGCAGAGCAATTATTTTCATTTACTTCATTGTTTCATTTTGATGGCATGCTCACTTCTACTCTCCTGCTGCACGGTGGCTGGTCTTAGATGAGGCAGCCTTGAATCCTGATGGTCCTAGACACCTGCTTATGCATATGGAAAGGATTCTGCTAATAGAGAAAGAGAAGGATGCAGCACCACAATCTCTTGAAGCAATGTTTTTCATTCTTTGGCTCGAGAGGAATTAAGGAATTACAACAGGCCATGCAGACAAGCACCTTCATTTCATTCATTCTTACAACAATTACATGTACTAATCTGCAAGGCATGTTGCACTACTACCAATATTAAACTGATTTTTGATGACCAATCAGTTTTTACGTTTTGATTTGTAAGTGCTATTCGCACAGTAATTATATGTTATACTACCAGTATGTAGCAGTCAACCTGATTAATGCCATAAGTTCTTTCAAAAAGAAGGGGTCATTCCACTGTCCTAATTGTAGACTGGATGGTAGGGCGCGCGAAGCGCGTCATCCGTCCTAGTAAATTAATTACGATGTTTTCTAACTAGTATATAGTACTTCTGCATATAAGCTTCTTGACTCCTCTTCTTGTAATTAAGGCTGTCGTTTATTTGTTTCAGAAAACTTTTTCGACCTATAGAGTACGCATTACATCAGTTGGATCACGTAACCATATTCTAGGTAAGTACGTATATAGACTCGTCCCACTCAGATTAATATTACCTCCGTCTCCAAAAAGTTTTATATTTAGTCTATTTCATACATAATAATACAAAACTAAAAGATTAAAATGCTCTTTATTTTATTAAACTCTAATGCACTTATCTCCTATTTTAATAAACTTCAATATATTTGTCATCTACTTTAATAAACTATAATATATTAATTGATTTAAAGATAATGTTTATATAGGATAAATAAGATAGATAAAAGATAAATTTATTTTAGAATGTATGAAGTACTAATTATATATATGTGTTGACTGGAAAAGTTCAAAGCTTCTCGATCATTATCCGAGCTAAGCTAGAGAGCTACAGGCCAGTTGATGTCTGCCTGCATTAATCAAGACAAGCTATCATCCTCATCACTTTCCCTGGTACTACAGTGCCTACTGGAATCTTGAGGTGTACACGAGCTAGTTGTAATATTACGAGTAATTGGCTATTGTTACGGTGAAATTTTCATTCAATCAGACTGTAATCATAAATCTAGCTTGCGCATACAGATCTACTACGTAGAAAGCTAAATAAATAATTAACTTAAGAGGGGCTACCCGGGTTGACATTCAGAATTTCAGACCAGCACATTAAGCAAGCAAAGAATGTTACTGTTTCTGACTAGTGTTTAGAGCGCCCGGCTGGCTGCTTTTCAGCATATGCATGTTCTTGCCTTCACCTATCTAGCTCTTTGTTAATTAATTAGTTGTTATTGCTCTTTACTAGTCCTTAATATGGAGCACACTGTTACCCGAACGATATATATATATTAATTAGAGTGCAGGCCATGCATCGCTGTCAGCCTGCTAGTGACTGGATCCGTGGATCGGAATCGGTGTTTGCTTTGCTGGTAGGCCATGCTTTTGCACTGTTGCAGACTTGGACTGGATCTTAATATGATTCGCAGATCCAATCCGACCAGAGAGACCGCCAACCCAAGTGCTTGCTACCTTCAATTTGCGCTCCATTTTTATACAATCCATATATACACGACCGTACTGCCGAATTCAGTTGATCAAATGCCGCTGCTGCTGCTTTCGTTTTTCTAGCAAACGTCAACTGAAGAATTAATTGCCACCAAACTGAAACTTTCCTAATTTTTTAACAGCTGCGTGCATCCATTCATTTCTTTCCATTGACCTGTCGACAAGTCCATGCTGCAGGCTCTCTATCTCCGTCTTAATATTGACTCAGTCGTTTGTGATGTACTAATGGTTATGGTATGCTAATCTCCACAAAGTTAATTTACAAGCCATCAAGGCCATGGAAAGCGAAAGCTCCAAGGTTAAAACAAACAAACCTAGCTAGCTCCATGTCTGTCAAGCAAAGAAATTGACCATTTTTCTCTATGTAGGCAAAAGGGGCGGTGGCCTAACTCGATCCTAACTGCGAGTGATCGATGCATGCATGATGATGATTAGATAGGAGGCCATAGTAAGTGGACAGCAAGGCACATGAGAGCACTAGCTAAGCTATAGTAGCTTGCGTAAAGCAAACGAAAGAAGCAGGATCCATCCATGTATGGTGCCAGTCAGGAATGCATCATCAGCTCCAACCCAAAACCCCAAATATCCAATCCAGCACTTTAATTAATTTGCTGTTCTGATGATAAGCTAGCCTTACTGCTGGTCGTCCTTGCACCTTTTCACTTACTACCAGCTTGGATGCCAACTATAATAATTAAGCTGCTTATCATTGTCTGAATCTGATGGTCTCTGGTTGACTGTATAAGGTTCTGATGCCAATCGAAGTGCGTACTGGCATCGGTAGTCCACATGAACACTGAAATTAACAGTTCCGGCTCCAGGTCGGCCAGGGCTCATCTGACAGATTGGCTGGGTTACTGCTCCTGATAGCTAGCCTAGGAAGAATTGTCGGTCTGAATTTGAGTGACCCCACGAACCCCTTACCCTTATAGCCCTGAGTTTGACGACTGTAGCAGAAGCATGTCATTTTAAAATTGATCAGTTGGTAGGCTTGTTGATGAGAGTCATTGGGTTGCAGCTTATTAGTTTAACCCTGCATATGTATAGTATATATAAACACTGACAGGTTAATTAGGTTATGGTGCTGTCCTCGTCAGAACAGCACGGCACGGCACAGCGAGCGGTGATATATACTATATATACATCTGGAATTGGAAATATGTATACAGAAGAAACCATGCGTGGCGACGACGGATGTTACAAAGAAAGTTAATCTACAGTAGTATACCATAATACTGGTGATGCTGATTGTTTGATGTGTAATGCTGCTTTGCTTTGGGTATTTGTTTCGTCTGTGTATGTGGCTGCTGAGGAAGGGAAGCACTAGCTAGGTGAAAGGAAGGTTGCCATCCATCCATGTGTGTTGTCGTGTCAGCGTTAGACATGTGTAGTAGTAGTGGTTGCCCTTTGGCATATGCAGCAGTGCGTTATAAAAGCAAGAGCAGCATTAATTAACCGGAATCGTTGTGCAGTTGTTAATTAGTCGATCCAAGGAAGGAGTATGATACTAGTAAATTGTCAGTGGTTGCTATCAACCATAGCTACTTAAACACTTAACAGTGGTGATATTTGGTAAGTTGAGAAAATTATGACTGCTCACTCCGTCACATTTTTGTCTTTTAAATTTATTCTAAAATATATAAATGATTTTACCTTTCAAGTTTATTTTAAAATATAAGAAATTTTATGATGAGGTAGTACTTTATTCTCCATCTGTTAACTTTTATACTATTTTATTCTTTATCTATCAATTTTTATGCTAGTTTATTCTTTACCTATCATCTTTTCGGAGATATATTTGTTTTTTTTATAACCTTAAATTGGCTAAAAATAATATAATTTTTTATATTATGAAATGGAGGGAGCTGATAAATAAGCATGCAAAATACTAGTAATATGCAATGCGAGGGAAGCAGGCATGCTGGGTGCGTCCTTTTCGCGCTGACAAGGCCGGCTATAGGAAGACAAGTCGTGTCCTTTGCTGTCCTCTTCTCTCCGTCTGTCTGACTGCAGGTAGGTTATCTTCATCGTCATCTCCTCCTCCTCTTCCTCCTCCTGCAGAAGCAGAATTCAGATAGATAGTTAACTGAGAGAAGAAGAAGAGGAGGAAGGATGGACAAGTACGAGCCTGTTCGGGAGATCGGGGCGGGCAACTTCGGGGTTGCCAAGCTGATGCGGAACAAGGAGACGCGCGAGCTGGTCGCCATGAAGTTCATCGAGAGAGGGAACAGGGTACGTACCTCCTAGTATTGGATTCACAGATTCAGATTCTTGTTGTTGTTTTCTCTTAGCTACTAGTAAGTGATTTAGTGTTAAGAAGAAGAAGAAAGTAATTGGCAAATCGATGGATACGAGCGGTGCAGATCGACGAGAACGTGTTCCGGGAGATCGTGAACCACCGGTCGCTGCGGCACCCGAACATAATCAGGTTCAGGGAGGTGGTGCTGACGCCGACGCACCTGGCGATCGTGATGGAGTACGCGGCCGGCGGCGAGCTGTTCGAGCGCATCTGCGAGGCTGGGCGCTTCCACGAGGACGAGGCCAGGTACTTCTTCCAGCAGCTGGTGTGCGGCGTCAGCTACTGCCACGCCATGCAGATCTGCCACCGCGACCTCAAGCTCGAGAACACCCTGCTCGACGGCAGCCCGGCGCCCCGCCTCAAGATCTGCGACTTCGGCTACTCCAAGTCCTCGGTGCTCCACTCCCGCCCCAAGTCCACCGTCGGCACGCCGGCCTACATCGCCCCCGAGGTGCTCTCCCGCCGCGAGTACGACGGCAAGCACGCCGACGTCTGGTCCTGCGGCGTCACCCTCTACGTCATGCTCGTCGGCGCCTACCCCTTCGAGGACCCAAAGGACCCCAAGAACTTCCGAAAGACCATCTCGGTCTGCTTCTTCTTCTTGAGTATATATATATTAGTTATATGCATGGCCGCCATTGATGAGCTCACCTCATACTTTGCATTGCTAATGGCGGCTGCAGCGCATCATGTCCGTCCAGTACAAGATCCCCGATTACGTCCACGTATCACAGACCTGCCGCCATCTCCTCTCCCGCATCTTCGTCTCCAACCCCTACAAGGTTTGCTAACTGATCTTGCATTGATTGCTCTTCAAAGCTCAAAGCACTATATATGCAAGAATGAATAATTGGATCGATATATATATATATACACAAATGCAGCGCATCACCATGGGCGAGATCAAGAGCCACCCCTGGTTCCTCAAGAACCTGCCGCGCGAGCTCAAGGAGGAGGCGCAGGCCGCCTACTACAACCGCCGGGCAGAACATTCATCCAGTACGGCCAGTGGGAGTGGCAGCGCCACCGCAGCCGCCTTCTCGCCGCAGAGCGTGGAGGACATCATGAGGATCGTGCAGGAGGCGCAGACCGTGCCCAAGCCCGACAGGCCCGTCTCCGGCTACGGCTGGGGCACCGACGACGAGGACGACGAACCAGCTGAGGAGGAGGAGGAAGAAGAAGAAGAGGAAGAGGACGAGTACGAGCGGACGGTGCGCGAGGTCCACGCAAGCGGGGAGCTTGACATGGCCAAGCTCCAAATCTGATACTCCACTACACTACACTGTTATTCTGACCAACCAACCAACCAACCCAAGATCATTTCGACCAACCGCAAGCACTCTACTCTCCTCACTGATTTTCTGATGATAGATAGTACTCCGCACGTACCTTGCTCATCTGATCGATCAGTCGCGATACAAGTTGAAACATGACCTGTTCACAAGAGTAGGAGGCAGCATTCATTGATGTAATCAGGAGTACTAGCTTGTTTATCATCTTCATCTTTCTGCTTGTGATCAGAGAGAGAGACCAAGGGATGATGATGTAATGGCAGGGGGAACCTGAACCAAAAACGCCACACTCCCCGTAGTGTATTTATTTTTCAGGCACAATCAGTTGACTGCTACGAATGCAGGAAAAGATCGAAAAGCTGAGGTCGGAATTACTAGCATTGGAATTAATCGCATCCAAGATTCCATCCACGGACGGCCAAGCATTCTGCTTTTAACATACTCCAAATAAAGCTCGTGTGCGGTGCCACAGCAGGCAGACAGCACCCTTTCAAAAGTGCACCTCACCTGTCTCGGATCATTCAGGCCTCTTTTCTTGGAACACACCTCGAGGCACTGTCAGTAACACAAATTGTAATCGATTATTCATGCTACAGTTATATACTAGGAGTACATGGAACCGAGGAATTTTGTCCTTCCAAACAACGGAGGAATTCTGCTGATTGATAGTACACGGATCGCCGGAGTCGAGAGGCAGATAACGGCCGCTATATGTCTACTTTTGTTTTGTTTTTCTTTTTGGGTAAAATCTGGACCAGCTTACCTTTTTTTTTTGTTCGGACTCTGAATAGCCAACTTGATTTGTGCTATTAGGCCAACAGCCGTTGAGCACATACAAGCTTCATATCAAAATATTCATTCATACATACATACATATATATGCTCGATACATTATGACTTGCTTTCGTTACAGATAAAAATAATATAACAATGTTTCAAGCAGGCAGCCATAGACGTCCGAGCGTCCCAATTCACGTCCGTAAATTACATGCAGGAGGTCGACAGCAAAGTGCGCTTCAATTTTTACTCCCAGGTGCCCAATTCATCAGCTGACAGCACTAGACCCAGGGGAGTAAATTTGCAAAATTTTTAATTGATGGGCCTTTCTTAGACGAAACGCAAAAATCTCACCAGTTTTACTTACATCATCTAATGCCTCAAATATATGTTTAATCTAACACCGACCCCCATCTATCCCAGAAATGCACTACTTACAATCATAATTTGTGCACGTGAATTCAAAAGGCTGTGTCTACCGACCCAGAGAACCCTGATGTGGTTCCATATGCTCTTGCATTCGAGCTGTTTCCTCACCACGGATACATGGCCGCCCTTCAGGAAATTAGTGCCCTCTGCCCTTACATGATCCATCCTTCTTCATCACCGCTGCTAAAGGAGCTCATAATATCACTCTCATCACCATCCTCTTCACCCATAATCTCCAGCAGTCCTCCCCCTTCAAAATCACCTTCATCAATGAACTCAGCATCATCATCATCGTCATCATTCTCATCCCCGCTGTCAATATCCTCATCGTCACCACCATCATCACTGCTGTTACTTATATCAGAATCCGTGTCACCTGTTATTTCAGTCAAAGGAATAATACCATCTTCTGAGTCATCATTATCATCGTCATCTTCGTCGTCTGTGTCACCTGCATCTTCCGGATCTGAATCATCATCAGTTGGACGCTTCCTGCCAACTTCAAATAGGCGAGCAGAAGAGAACATCTCATCAGGATCATCCATTGCAATGACCCCAACAAGAGAATCATTGGATTCAGTTGCAAGATCAAGGACACCACGGTCAATTTGGACTGTTGCAATATCTGAGTAAGTCACGGCATCAATCGTGCGGAATGCAGGGAACAGAGGATGTCTGACCCTACGAGTATGAATGGATGATGTTACATCATCAAGATTACGCCTCAGAATGGCGTAGATAACATCCCCTCTGCCATTAAATTTTATTACTGTCTGGTCCAGGGAAGGAACACTCCTCAGAAGCTTAAATTTCCTTAGATCCCACACTTCTGAATTTATTATTACCTGCAAAGTATGGATGATAGAGATGAGAAGACAAGCATACTAGAAACAAATACCTCTCAAAAAATTACTCTAAAAAATATTGATAATTATAATTTACAGTTTAGTGGCAAAATCAGGAAAAAAAATTCATTTATGTTACTGCACTGCACTCCTATTCTACTCAAACAGATTGCAGAATGCAAACTAATTATGGAGGTCATTTGTGTGGAAGTCGAGACCCAAAAAAACCAGGTGGCTGAACAAAAAGGGGACCGGCTGGGTAGCAACAGCCCTTGGCTGCATAAGCTGTTGAAATATGAAAAATAACGGCTGGTTCACAGTTGTTTAAAGAAATTGAACAAGAGCAAGCTAAAAACATTATCCAATGATATAACAACGATAGCTTGGCCCTGAGCCAAGCGTTTTAAGTACAGGATCCCAGAACACAGACAGTGCATGGGCAAGTAACACCACAAAATCATAAATATGGGTTCTTCTGTACAAAACTTACAATCTCCATTATGAATTACAAGGGTTTGACGTTTCACAAGATTTAAGGAGTTAGAGTAAGTTAAGAAATTTATATGAACTTGTAACAGACAGTAAATCTCTTGATGTCCATGCTCTGAAATGAACAGAAATATAAACTAACAAAATAACAAAAAGGTTCAGGAAAAGAAAATGAACCTCATTTCCAGCTGGATGGAAGCCACCACCACCGTAGTCAGTGAACTGGTCAAACTGATGGACAGGGTTTGGACTTCGTCTATCCCACAGGACCCCATTCCACAACAACATTGTATCTGATGGACTGAAATGTATAATAGGTTGTACGTAACCCCGGCCACCTGAATAGCCAGAGTTATCAGGAAGCCGCAGATCAAGAGTATATGTCTGCGCATCATACAATAGAACCTCCCGACGAGTAGTATCAGTGGAAAGGGCAGCAAATGAAGTTCCAGAATGGCTAAACCGAGCAGCTTTGCAACCCTCAAACGTGTGTAAAGGCCCCCCAGATACTGAGAAGGCATCCCAGATTTTAACCTCGTTTAGGCTGGACGTGAGAATCAGCTCATTTCCACCAGAAGATGCCGACTCTACTATTGTAACAAGCTGTTGGTGGCATGCCTGGGTCTCTAGGATATTTGCAGTGTTGCAGTCAAATATTCTTAATTCCCCAGTGTGGTTCCCAACTGCAACTCGTGATGCATCACCAAGAAATGTCATGCAAGTCAAGAGCGAGGATTCATCACGGCAAACACGGCATAGCTTGAACCTGCTGTATATAAATTGGCGGTCCCTGCGAGGTATTTGGATCCCACTAAATTGCCTCCTTATCTCACGGCTTCCCATGCGAGCAGCTATGTTTGCTGGTGCACTAAGGCTGCGACTAGGCTCAGGGCAAACATGAGGATGCAACAGAGAGAGTGGTGGCAAAGTTGTTATTGGAGCAGGACATTGGCGGTGTTGGTGTTTTAAATATTGTACAACCAATGAATCGAGTGTCATACGCTCCAAATTTACTGCCTGTTGATCATTTGCACCATGATGTGGCGTGGTAATTGTTGCTCCAGGTGTGCATTGAGAATCGTCCAGGTTCTCCGTGTAAATGTTGTTGAAATTTGGCCGTCCAGAATGAAATGTAGCAGTAGGAGAATCCACTGCCACTGAAAGGCCTCTGCGAGTAGGAGCAGGAGTTTGGAATACAGGAGATTGGCATGCTTGATCCACCATTGCAGGGCGCTTTGCTGCTGACGCTGAACTAAGATCCTTTGTATCCACTAGCTTCCTCTTTTGTGGCAACGATAATGGGGTTTTATGAGATGTCTCTGCATCTCCAGTATTGACAGTAGAAGCAGTGCAAATCATATTGTCAACATTCCCAGTAGGCACAGGACTTTTCAGGCCATTGCTTGGTCTATTACCAGAAAATAGATGTGAAGGTTGAGTTCGTTTCGAGAAACTGGATGAGAAGGACAGTGATTTCTTCTTTGATGAAGGCAAGAGAGAATCAGATCTCTTCGCAGTTTGGTCTGTAGTCATCTTTGTTGCATCGGGCACAAATCCCTGAACACGACCAGAAGGCCACTGTTGCTGAGCAGATGATGCCTCCAGGGCAGCAACCTGGTGGACAGGAAGCACTGCACCTGTCGATGGCAAAGGTGCAAGGTCAGCCTCCTTTTGCAGCATGGCAGCGGTAGCAGTAAAACCAGATCCAATGAGATGTTCATGTATCAGTTGCATCAGTTCCCTACATACCACCAAAAAACAAAAACAAAGGTAAACACCCAGACACAAAAGCTGGTGAAGTAATGCAATAGAGAAACCGTACAGCAGTCAAACCTGGAGTGGTATGAGATAGGAGTCGCAGCAGCTATTCCAGCTCGTTCAATGCGCCTCAGTGCTGGAGCAGCAGCATCAGTCGCTGCTAAGGTTGTTTCTTTTCCAGAATTTGTGAGGACCTATCAAAATAAAATAGCAATCATAATTTGCATAGGACGCAAGACATTAGGCACACATTACAGATGAGCTTACATCATTAGGGTAACAGATCATATATATTGTCCATGTTACAAGCGGGACTAAAAGGAGAATATTAAGGAAACACAAGTTATTCTAACACAGAACCACTAGTTTTAAGTTGCATCAACTGCTAATTACACACACTGCATTCATGGTAATTGAGGAAATAATACTCTACAAATGTAAGCTATTGAGCAATTCATATTTGCATACCAATAAATAATAAAGTCCCTTACCGCGATTAGTTCAATTGCCACTTGGGTCAGTTCATTTTGCCATCTACCATTATCACCTCCAATTGACTGACCACTGGTATCACGGATCAGTTCTGATAGTTTCTTTCCTACCTGAAACAATAAGAAGATAGTTATCTATGATGTAAATAATCTTCAATCATTTTATTCAAGATCTGTTTTGAACAGTATTAATGCAACAAGTCTGCTTAATGCTTACTAGAGGTTAGGCAGTGAAAATGTAGTCAAGCAATCACTAAAAAAAATACTTTGCACTCAAGTCATAGCTAGAGGTGTAGAAAAAAAAAAGGTAGATGGACAAGTATTTGTCCACACGGTACCTGGAGTTTAGTGAGTATATGTGCAATCGCATCATCTCTAGCCAACCCAAGTAGGACACGACAGGCAAGTGCTCGAATAGGATCAATAGCCACAGGAGGTGTAACCATTCGAGAACTGAGAAGCTGTAAAAGAATCTTTATACCATTATTAGATCTGACCACTTCTCGAGCTTGACGATACCCTTGTTCCAATTGAGCAGCAAGACCAGGACCCCCAGCTCCTACTCCTAAAGATATTCTCCGATCGCCAACCACCCCAGATGGCACAACAGGTGTGCTAATCTGCATAGCATTGCCCTGTTGTGATGTGTTACCATCACCACAACGTTCCCGAGATTCACCCTGATTTGCAGTTAGATTTTTATCTGTAGTACATTTTTCAGCATTCTTGTCTCTGTTTTCTGAAAATGCCCCACCAACTGCTTGGGCAACGGCAGGTTGCTGGTTACCAGCTGACGATGGCTTGTTACTGATAGAAGGAGGGGGGCACACAAGATTGACAAGAACGTTCAGTGCTGGACAGATCACCTGATCCACAAATGGTAATTAGAGATGACTTCAACAGCCGCATTTTGGATTTATAATTTATTAAGCTTAATAATATAACAATAAAAATCTCACCTCAGGATCAACATAGCCAAAACTGTTTGCTGCATCTAATAGGACAGACATGCCAACACGATTGTTACTTAAAGTAGCATGTACTATCAGTTTGCGGCAGTACGGCACAAGTGTTGTAATGTGAAGAACTCCAAATGCATATTGTGTTAAGTCGTGCAGATAGCGATCAGTGGGTGGAGCCTGAAACATATTATTATGGGTCAAATTAGGTAAACAACAAACTTTGTTTACCAAAAGAAAATGTACAAGCTTTACCTGGCACAGCTCTAGCATTGTTATATGACCATTAGATGCCAAAAATTTATCCAGCACAGGCCAACGAGCTCTCACAAGAGCAGGACCTAACTTTCTGTCACGCTGGATCTGACGAAAAACAGCATCCATAGCTTCATTGCCAATGTCAAATGGTTTGTAACCAGCTCTTGCACTAGAAGTGTTCCGAGCAATACTACGGATACTTTTGCTTGGTCGAATAGAATCAACAAGCTGAAGCAGATGAGCCCTAAAGTACTGCCTTAGCGCAACACATGAATGGTACGCAACCTGCTTTTCTGATGCAGTCAGAACTTCAGCAGGCGACCGATCATTCCCTTGGTTTACATTAGAGGATCCTAATGCTCCAGAGTTACCACCAGACCTTACAGAAGCAGCACCATGTAAAATACCCAGAACTTTTTGCATCCCATCACGTGCATCAAATGAATCCAGAATAGCTTTGAACACAAAGGCAGCAGCGAAGAATATGGCTGCATTTTTCCTTGCTGAATCTTGTGGACACTCAAGAAGTTGAAGTGCCAGTTCAACTACATTATTGAGTGTGTCAGATGAGAGTGCACAAATACGTTCCATGGTTGACTGCAAGCATGAATCATATTTCAGCAATTTAAAGGGAAAATAACAACATATCAACTGTAGAACTGCATAGACAGGCAATTTAGGTTTTTAGAGTTCACCTGGAGGGAACCAAAAGTAAATAAGCAGGCAGAAAGAGCAGTATATGTCTGAGCAATCCTAGGAACAGAGAGAATCTTCTGAATACCACCACGGTCAACAAAGAGTGCAGCGAATTTCCGGTGGGCAGCCAGGGCACAAATTAATCGAAGGACATCAGGAAGAAGTGTAAAGTGGCCATGCCCCCCCTGGTCCTTAATGCTCCGTTGTAATAATGCGAGGCAAACATCAACGCCCTTTTCATGGAGAACAGGACCCAATGCTTCAACATACTCTCCCAAAATCTGTAGGCACTGAATGCTATATTTTTCTCTAAGTTGTAGGAGCTGCCCATGGTCAGTGATAACAAAATCTTCCAAATCATGGTCCTCACTGACTTGCACAGGTTCTTCCACCATATGCTCTTCACTAACTTGGTTAGAGCTTCTGTGACACCAAATCAAACTCTCAGAAAAAAAGAGGAGACCGACAGCGCTTATGTGTGTGTGCGCGCGTGTGTGCAAGAGAGAGAGAGAGCATTTAATCCATTACCGTGAGACACTAGTTGACATAGCAGCCTCCACTACAGTAGCTGCAGCTTTCTCAGCAGCTAATACAACCGCATCACCATTATTTCCACTTTTCCAAACCTTCAGAAGTGTATGTTAATATGCTATGATACAGAAAAATTGCCAGTATTTACATGCAATGTTGCCTTTTTCATACCTCTGATGCAGCAGATTTCACAAGCTCAGCAGCCGCATCACCTGCTGCTTTTACAGCTTCATCAGGTGCATTTGCAGATCTGGCTTCAGCTTCAGCAGCTCTCACAGCCTTTAAGACAATGTCAGATATATCCTTTAAGCCAATAATACAATCCTTGAACCGGTCCTCATACTCTTCTTTGGAAATTGCACTAAATGGCTCAAGGCCCGGAGAGCTGTTGTTCACATCAATGGCCTTCTTTGCATCTTCAATCCTCGCCACATTCTTCTCTCTGCTAGTCCGAGTTCCTATTTTCAATCCTGAGGTTGGTGACAAAGGTGTTCTTTCACTTTCAGGGAAGCTTTCACCTGTTTTGCCCTTCCCCCTAAGTCGTGATCCTGTCCGACTCAACTTCCTCTTCAGCAGATCATCTCTCATATTTTCGTTCATCTCTTCATCTCTTCCAGGCCTCAATGCAGAATGCCTTTCCCCAACTCTTGACTTTGTATCATAAATGATTGCACTATAAGTTCCATCATTGGTTGCACCAGCCTCAGTCACGTCAAAAAGATCCGAAGATGAATCAGCGTGCTCAGGTTGCAGAGAGGCAGCGTCATCTATCCACCTTTCTCCATGTGCATGCCACATTCCCATAACACGGTCACAGTCCTTTTCTGAAGTTGGGTCAGTCGAAACTCCATCTCCAGACCTCATTCCATCCAATCGAGAACTGTCTTGAACCAGACGTGATTTGCTCCTGTTCTCATCTCTGCTCCGAGGATGCTTGGTATCTAGTGGAAGATTAGAATCTTTCTGGGCAGACGCAACATCCCCATGCACTCGTATACGCAAAAAGTGCATGAGCTTAGCTGATACCCCCATGGTTAAGACATCTTCTACCAACTGCCCACCGCTGGGAAGGACACAAAAAAGAGCAAAAGTTAGGTAAATCCCAGAAAGGTGGTTGAAAGCAAAAAGGATGGTGTGCATTCTCATGTGGGAAAAAAAAAATCATGGCATTACCCACACAGCGCCATAGCAAGCAGCCCAATGGCATATGTCCGCAGCATGC
Source organism: Oryza meyeriana var. granulata (assembly GCA_003991445.1). Lineage (NCBI taxonomy): Eukaryota > Viridiplantae > Streptophyta > Magnoliopsida > Poales > Poaceae > Oryza > Oryza meyeriana. The sequence continues at coordinate 27,673 of RYFJ01001353.1, read as the reverse complement.
CAGCATCGGTTGGTTTGTTATCCCTTCCTAGATGCTTCGATTCACACTCATTTGACGCTCCACCATCTTCTGTCACCCACTTTTTTATATTTTCTACAATAGCATCTTCAAATGCATGAGGGTACTGAGGCTGCAGAGACCAAAATGAAAAAAATGAAAGGTTGGTATTATTCGGTTTGGAGATGAGAAGAAATATAGAGAGCTGATAGTGTGTTGACAACATAAAAGAGAGGGAGAGGCTAACCGTCCAGGCAGAATAGCAGCTTAGGAGCAGCCTAGCAGCAGCAGAGCGTACTGCAGCAGAGTATGAATTGTCCGATAAAAACTTACAGAACACTAACTCATAAAAATCGTCATCCTCCTGCCAACGGGATTAAAGAAAAGAATGATTAATTTAAGCAATAAGAGCGTAAAATTAAAATTATGATGAGTATTTCTCTAAAGTGCTAACCCGGAGCAAGTTTGCCAGCTTGCCAATTGTATGGGAGTTCCTTGCGTTTGTGTTATTGTACGATGGATTGTTTGCACATTCTTGCGCATATCTGCAGGGAAATAACATGGTGAAGGAAAGCAATCTTATAAGCATTGCGATTCAAAAAATATGGTGAACCATTTCCCATTCAAGAAGGAATAACCTTCCTAATGGCAGTTTCCTCGGCTATTAGGCAGTGTCTCTTGTGAGATAAAAATGGAAAAGGAATAACCTTCCTAATGGCAGTTTCCTCAGCTATTAGGCAGTGACTCTTGTGAGATAAAAATGGAAAATTCAACTTGTTCCACCAACCGTTAAACAAAAGTGCGGCAAATCTGTGATACATTTTTTCTTCCCTATTTCGAAATGAAAGGAAAATAGAGAATGTGCCCGATCATACATGGCCGATATAAACTTATCTTTTTGCATGATGGCAGCGATAACTGGACTGACTGAGGTTGGCAAGAAGTAGCGGTGATGAGCTGAGCACCGCAAGACAGCGGTATTGGCTTTGCACGAAAAAAATAAAATGCGCAATGCAGCAGGATGCCGGATAAACAAAATAAAAAGATTTTTTGGGGGGAGTGGCGGGTGCCCTAGCTGCACAAGGCAAAGGGAAAGATTTGCAACACAGTAAGAGAGCATAAGCACTCGAACATGAACCGGAGGCTTGTGACGATGTAGAGCAAGAAAAGGAACGTAGAGCTGGAAATCATGAGGCAGGCAACAACCTAGGTAAAGACTATTAAGAGAAAGAAAACAAGAGGCAAGGGAGTGGGTACCTGGCTTCGTGGGCCTCGCAGATGGTGGCGAGGGTGTGGAGGAGGCGGGGGTTGGGGTTGTCCTCGCGCTCGACGACCCGCGTGATGATGGCCTGCACGTGGGTGAGCAGCGCCTCCTCCTCCTCCTCCGGCGCCGGCGCCGCCGCCGCCATTAGAGAGAGAGGGTGGTGGGTATAGGGTGTGGTGTATTGGTGGGCGGCGGTGGGGATAGGCTAGGGCTAGGGTTAGGGTTACCGGAGGATACCCTAGCGGCGGCGGAGGCGGAGGCGGAGGCGGCGGCTGCGGAGGGGGATGGGCTCCCAATGGCGGCGAATCGAGAGGGAGAGAGACGAGACGCCTCCAGAAGAGAGAGAGAGAGAGAGAGAGAGAAGAAAAGGAAATCCCTTTTGTTGTTGGAACACGCAAGGGTTACGCGTGGGCTTTCCAGGCCTACCTACTACCTGCCTGTTTGTTTGGGCCCATATGTGGGCGAGCCCGTTCGGAAGCCCTTGCCTTGCAGGCCTCTGTTTTTCCCAGAGTGAGGCCCACCTATACTCCGTGTCTGTTTAAAAAACCTGCTGCTGATTTTCAATTTTATTAGTAGTACTCCCTCTATCCCATAATAGTAGGACTTTTTTATTTTTTGAGGAAATTAAAATTATTTTCAATTTTATTAGTAATACTCCCTCTATCCCATAATAGTAGGACTTTTTTATTTTTTGAGAAAATTAAAATTGGGGTGAGAAGTGGTTGTAATTGGTTGAGATGAGGAGATAGGAGAAAAAATTAATAGAGGGAGTGATTGGTTGATAGGTGGAGAAACAGTAGTATTTTGGGACAAATCCAAATGCCCAAGATAGTAGTATTATGGGACGGAGGGAGTACTATTTTGCAACGGGATTTTACAGGGTTTATTTATGGCAATTGATTGTTTCGGGTGGAGTGGTTTTTTTAGGTGTGTGGTTCGGGTTTTTTAGGTGGGTTTTTCAGGAATGGTGGTTTTTTACATGAAAAGGTACGGTGGTTAGAGAGAAGGAGGATGACTCCGTTTTTATAGTAGTACAAATAATTTAATTTGAATAAATTGCACTCTCGATACATAAACTAGTAGATATGTACAAGTAGGTGAAAAACTTGTAAAATATTCATTTTGATACAACAACTTATCTAATTCGTGCGAACCTAGGCCAAACCGGTCCATACAGACAAAAAATGATCTAACATTTACACCATTGACTCATTTATTCTAAGATACCAACCAGATCAATTAAGGGGGTGTTTGAATTTGCTTATTGTGTTAGCTTATAAGCCGTATGTAAAACAAGAAACATCATTAGAGTATGATTAATTAAGTATTAAGTATTAGAAACTTGAAAATTGGATCTATTTGATTTTTTAGAGATACTTTTATATAGAAAACTTTTGTAAAAAACACATCGTTTAGCAATTCGGGAAACGTGCTTACGAAAAAGAGCAATAAGCAAAAGCTTAGAAGTGGAACCAAACAGGCTGTAAGTTTCATTGAGTGGAACCATACAGGAAGATCATGTAGGCTGAGTGCTGTGCCTCTTTGGAGTTTAACATACACGTTCCATCACTACAACGGTAATGTTTGTCAATGTATTAAATTTGGTGTCGGTGTGGATACATTGTATAGCTGGGATTCGGATGGACTCCCTTTGTAAGTTCGGCCGAGGGGTGAGAGCGTTCGATTTGTTGAAGGTCGATGCGTGAGTAAATGAGGCAAAGTGTTTATACAGGTTCGGGTCGCACGGTGATGTAATACCCTACTCCTGTTGTATTCGTAGTTTCTTGTAAGAAGAGTTTACAAGACTTAGGCTCTGAGAGTTTATTTCCCTCTTTTTTCTGGCCTTGGCTCTCCCCTTACAGCTCTTGAAGGAAAACCACAGTAACCGAACTATCGGAGTCACGTAAGTCATTACAGAATTAGATATGCTTAGTCATGTCTTCTACTAACCGGTGGGCCCAGTTGCCTGTCCTCCTGGAAGGCCCTCTTGGAGCAGGTCTGCAGAGGGGTGATGGCCGCTCGCCACTCATCTGGGCATGGCCATTAAGTGCTTGCTGGGGAAGCTTGGGCTCGCCACGCTGGCCATGGGTCCTACCTGTCAACCTCCCGTAAAAGTAGGTGAAACACTGTGAGCCTAGGCAAGTGCACATTGCCTGCTAGCCCATGCCCCCTGTCAAGGAAATGTGATGACGATGCTCGGTGTGGGGTACAGAGCCGTCCCATCCCACATGCCTCACGTTCGGTAGATATACGTCTCGTCGCCCTTAATGGGAGAGACGTGGAAAGACCGAAGCGAGGCAGTATGCTCCGTCGTGTCGTCATTAACGCCCCTACCTCCGCGCGCTCCCCGAGCTGCTCGGGGGAGCTGAGCTCAGGGGCAGGGCAAGGCTGTGCCCCAATCACGGCCGTTGTAGCCACGAGCTCGAGGCAGGTCCTGAGCTCAACCCTCGTAGTCGTGAGCTCGAAACCTTGCTTCTTGGACCTAGGGGATCTCAGGTGTAGCTTCGTATTAGTTGCGAGTTGTGCATATAGCCCTTGGCAATGTGTCGACGTGACGCCAGGTCGCCTCGAGCCGCCGGTGGTGGAGCCCCGGTTCCCACTTCACCGACATATGGAATATCCCACAGATAACACATACCTCGCACGGAGTAAAATATACCAATTTCTATATCGAAACAAAACCCATACATATAAATAGAGTCCAGAGCATATAAGGAAGGAGTTCTCAATAGGGAAAAAACATAGAGTCCTACTCAGACCCTACCAGAACTAATGGGATTCATATCCTCTTATGCATCCCTAGTTTTACTTGGAAAATGGGCCATCCAAGGGTATAAGTATAAGACTCTCTATGGGGAGGAAGAAATCAAGACAAGCCGATAGAATATAAGGAGAAACAACACAAACCGACAAAAGCCGCATCCGCTCAATTCCATTGAGTTGACATTGGAGTACCCTGAAGACAACTAGCCGCCGACCACCATACCTAAGCGCTACGCCAGCATACTGGCAAACTAGATTATAATGTTGTACATTAATAATGTAGTTGTTGTGAAAAATACAATTTTATCTATGGAAACATAAACTAAGAGTTGTATATTAAATCTAGTTCGAATTTTAAATACAAAATACAATTTATTTGTGGAACGAGAAGCTAAGAGCTATATATCAAGTCCAAATCTATTCCTTTATTTTTAAGTCTAGCTTCATACAAAACTGCACAGAAAAGCTGCTAATTTTACTTTTATATACGCACATGTACGCCAGGAAGGCACTTTTTTCAAAGATATATATATGAGAAACAACTAATACTTTAAATACAAGAAGATAGGAATGATTGCATCTGCATTTGCCGAAGTCAGATTTGGACACAATGCATGCATGGATGAAACTTAAAGACGTATGGGGAGATCGATGGATTGCCTCCCGGCAAGGGCGCCGGCCGGCCACCACCGTATAGAGACTGATCGGCCGGCCGCCGCCGTACCAAAACTCCTGAACCATGCATTCGTCGTCCATCGTGCATACATGCCTGCCTGCCTGCTGTATCATGTATGCACTAACCACCGATCGAGAATATGTTCGTCAAGTGTTAATTTGCAGGGTCGCTGTCCTTCGGATTAAAGGCCAGTGGGTGAATAATCATGATTTCCAACCGGCATGCACCATACTGTCTGTGTTTGGAGACACATATGCATCTCGATCGTTCAACGGTTAATTATATTAGTTTATGAACCTATATATATTCTAGCCAAATTATTTATATATATATATATATATATATATATATATATATATATATATATATATATATATAATTTACTTGGTGTCCAGGTCTCAAGATTCAAATCGGGTATACACTTAATCAATCGGATATATATTTCCTAATATATATGTGTGTGCGTGCGCTTGCCAAAATACATTAAATTAATACTTTATTGTATTTTTTGACTACCAAATTTGGCACTAATATAAGTTTATAGCAAGTTTGAGCTAAATTTGGAGAACACCACAACTTTTGCGTTAACGCCGATCTGCCCGGCGGACTTCAAGTTCGAGTTCAATTAATATCTTTCTCATGTTTCTTTGCTTGGACTCGAGGTTTCAAGTCCTAATGCATCTCTAGACCTACTATGACGTGAAGAGACTATGATTCGTCAAGGCCAACCCGTTTATAAGCACCATGTTCGGTTCTATTGGATAACCAACACAAATCAACCAATCGACTCTTTTTTTACACATTGCCTCTACTTTTACCCTAAATTTAGCCTTGGGCACCTTTTTGAATCAACTAATGGCTTAAGCTTATTCCCTCGTTTTCCGTTAGCACGTTTTTCGAACTACTAAACGGTTTGTCTTTTGCAAATACTTTTTATGTGGAAGTTTCTTTAAAAATTAAATAAATATATTTTCAAGTTTATAATAGTTAATACCTAATTAATTATATACTAATGACTCACCTTGTTTTGCTCGCGGCTAATAAGCCCAATCCATAAGCTCGTTCAAAGAGTGCCTAGTTCGTCCATCTTCGTTGGTTTGTGCTATAAGACGTCCGTTCTTATTGTGCGAGAATGAATCCTTTTGTAGGTTTTCACAAAAAACTTTCGTTCTGTTCACAAGATGTGTTTTTTATCTAAAATTCATCTAAATCGACTTTGCTAGCCGGTTTTGATCTCTTTATTATCTTAGCCAAGAGTCTCTTAAGATCAAAATGGTTGACGACTCCGTATACCAGTAAGATTTTAGATGAATCCTCGTGCTGTTGAGGCGTCCACGATCGAATTACATTGATCGTGTTGATTATTTAATTTATTGGCGCTGGCTCGATATTAAACAATTAAGTCGCCTGCTTCATTAATTAAACGCGGCATAAAGGATTAATTGGCGATCGAGACTTATGTGTTCTGGAATTAGTTTCTTGGATGATGATCGAGACGGCGCATGATGATGCATGCATATATCATGTAGTATATGCATGCGTGGTCAATTATATAAGGAGGCTGACCTGAATGAACGAATATGAATGGCTAGCAGATACTCCTAGCTTAATTAGGGCTGTGATCGATAGGATATGGTATGGAGGAGCTAATTAAATCGATCAAACGACGAGAGGCGCCGGTGCGTGCGTGATGCTAGTCCCTGTCAATCTGTAGTTGGCTTCAATTCTTTTCACCAATAGGAGTAGAGCAATAAGCATATATACATACCACAGAGCTCCTTTACTGCATCGTCATAATCATCATCATCATGTCGATCTTGCGTCAATATAATGCACCACGTTAACAGACCACCAACTAGCATGCAGAAACATGCATATTACATATATGCGCATATAATAGTTACAGGTTTTTTCTCAATAATTGGATCGAGTCACAGAATAGTGAATGGGAGAGAGAATAATGTTAGATGAAACTAATTATGTTGGAAATCGACCGGAGATACGTATACGTGTATATATAATATATCTGAAGAAGAACAACTCAATTCAGACTGGGTACTGACGAACGAATGGGCCAAACAAAAATACGTTTGTATTTATATGAAGGAGAAGTACACATGTCAGTAGCAGCTCGATCGCCAGCAACAACAGTCTAAATACTGTATATATACGATACATATACGACATATATCACATATGGATTCGATCGAATAATTGGATATGTACTACTCGTCCATGCATGATGATGGTCTGATCATTACCAAATTAATTAATTAGTAATTAGCTAGCAAGCGAAGTACTACTAGCTAGTAGAGGAGGGAGGTGGAAGCAGCAACAGCAGATTCCTGGAGCAAGGTGTCGAGGAAGTTCCAGTCGATGATGGGACCCTGCTGCTGCATCACTGCTAGCAGTTGAGGATGATGGTGATCATCATCATCAGCAGCAGCAGTAACATTTTTGCCGCCGGCGCCTGTCTGCAGGGCAGTCGGACTCACCAGCCGCGGGATACTGCTCAGGATCATCTTGGATTCCTCCTCGTTGTCCTCCAAGTCCAAGGAGGAGCAGAGCAAGCCGCCGGCGCCAGGGGCAGGAGGAGGAGGAAGAGGTATAGAGCGCTTGGAGGCCAAGAGACCATCATCATATTGGTCGTAGGAGCCGCCGGGATGCTGCAGGTGAAGAGGCGGCGCGTAGCTGGTGGCCGGGAAGAAGCTGCAGCTGGAGGGCGGCCTCTGCAGCTGAAGCTGAAGCTGAAGCTGATGCAGGGTGGTCGTGGTCGTGGGCTTCTGGAACGCGCGGCACACCACCCAGCCCTCCTGCTCCTGATGCTGCTGCTGGTGCTGGTGCTGGTGGTCGGCGACGAGGCGGTACTCGTGGATGATCCAGTCGGTCTTGGTGCCGTTGGGCGCCCGGCCGCGGTAGAAGACGAGCGTCTTCCTCATGCCGATCACCGCCGACGGGGACCTGGTGGACGCCACCGGCTTGTCCCGGCCGGTGGCCTTCCAGAAGCCCGCGGCGGTGGCGCGGTTGGTCCGCGTCCCGCTCGGGTACTTGCGGTCCTTGTAGCTGAAGAAGTACCACTCCTGCTCCGCCGCCTGCTGCCAGCTGCTGCAGCGAGCTTGCAGGTCCCATGGCTCGATGCTGCAGAGATCGAGCTCCTGGATGATCCCGCCGACGAGGTCCATTGCCTGGACCTTCCTCGCCAGGTAATAGCCGACCAGCTCCTCCTCCGTCGGGTGGAACCTGAACCCCGGCGGCACACGGTACGACTCCGACGCCGACGACTCCTCCATCCTATCTATATATATATTTCAAGCTAGCAGCTGCTCGCAGGCGATGATATGCAAGAAGAAGAAGAAGAAATTAAGCTAAGCAGTTAGCTAGCTAGATGTATGATCTATCACCTGGCAGCTGGTATTTATACTGTAAATCTTGGTAGATGACAAAACGGCACGCGCATGCATATCCTTCATGTCTGTATTCTGCTTTCAGTAAAGGAGAAGAAACAGACAGACAGCAAATTAAGGATCGGAGGATGCGAGAGGCCACAAAATTAAACAGAGACCAGCCGGTCGGCTAGAACAGTATACGTACTCCACTAATACTGGCTTGTACGCGTACGTCGTATAATTAATTCTGCCTTAATTAGCTACTACTTGTGACAGTGAAGCTCGTCGCTCTCGCTCTGCTTCTCTTCTCTTTTATTTGGTTTTGGATGAGCATATATATGTTTCTTTGAGTGCACTTCAGGATAACCTACCATTACCAAGGACCTACTGCCTGCCTCAAATCCTCACATGATGCATGCGTGGTTAATTGTATGAACCAACACTGATCGCATCATGAATATATATAATGTCCTCCCATCGATCAGTGCCCTGTATATTTCAGTCAGCTAATTTCTCCTGGTACAGGCCAGTAGTATACCACCATGCATTTAGTGGAGTACTGACTGATTTCTAGCTCGCTCGCTAGCTGGTCAATTCACTGGTAGACTACAACTAGTACACTACTGCTTACATATTCAGACAAGAGAAATTGAAACCCAATTAAGTACAGGAGTACTTTTTGAGAGCTGCTGGTACTTAATGACGTTTGGTCGTACTAATATATATATATATCCAGTCACCAACATTAGCATAAAAAAAATAAAAATAAATAAATAACACATAAATCAAGGGCTATATAGATCCTCATACATATATGAAATAGAATAAAGATGGACCAAACTACTTATGAATGTAACCATAATTAACATTACTATAGTCAGCCTATCAAACACGGAGTGAAACGCCCGAATTAGAAGTCCGACCAATCTGCTAATCGAGCTAGCTCCTCTTGCCATGATGTGGTGGTAAACCTGTAGCATATTCAACGCAATTCTAACTATTTTGTTTTTCAACCAAACGAATTTTATGAAACCATGTATGAATTGAGCTAAGCTAAAAAAAAGAAGATGACCCTCCATTTGTCTTTTTTCTTCTAATTTTTGAAATTTTCAAGAGTTATTTTAATGAGTATTTAGGCTCAGGAGTAGGGCTCTGACCCTAACTGCCCTACTCCTGGTTCCGCCCCTGTGTGTGTATTGTGTACTGAGTACACAAAGAATACATGAATGGGTCAGAGTTCCATTTCATCTCGCATCTGGCATGCACGTAAACTACTACTGTCAGTAGCTGATGAGTACGACGCGATGGACAGACCATGTAAGCTACTACTAGCAAGGTAGCAGATGGCATGTCATCTCGATCATATATGTATAGCACAAGTATTTACAACTAAGAACAGCAATTAAGTACGTACTTGCCGTTGGGTGGGGACATGGGGCATATATCAAGCCATCAAGGTGTAGTACTCACCAGATTAAGCGATTCAGGAAAGGAGAAATTAACTCTTTTTTTTTAAGTTGGAGAAATTAATGGTTGAACTAAGAAGAAGAAGAAGTACGGCCTGCTTAAATCACTAGCTAGTTCGTGCAAACAGCAGAGAGAAGATAAACAAACAAAAGAGACAGCAGCTGAGATTAGAGATCAGAGCGACTGCGAGCGATTGGTAATTATATCCTCTGGCAGAGCTTGCCGTTCGGCACATCATCTAATTAACGGCCTGCTCCAGTTTTCATCTGCCGCCCATTTTACGTAAAACCTCGTGTTTTTGTGTGTGTGTGTGTGTGTGAAGGCAGTCTGGCAGTGGCAAATTAAGGGACGGCGACGCGCATCGCCGAGCTGCATATTCTTTTGATAGAGTAATTAGTAGTAGTAGTAGTATATTCTTTTGCCTACTCTTAGTTACTTTCATCTTGCCATGAGCTAGCAGTAAAAATGACTTATTGATGCCGACCAACAATGAGTGGCACAACTTGATCGGTACCCGCCGCCTGCTTGTGGCTGACGCATGCATGCATATGACCCACCCTGCTTGCTGCCTTTACTAGTGCTGCTCCTTGTTGTACTGTACTGTACAAATCTAGACGGGGTCTTGTACATAGTATACAAAATTGGCAAATCTAGGCCGTTAGATTTGAATCCGAGTGACTTAGGCTCTGTTCAAGCAGCGGGTTAGGATGAAAGACCCTGTTTTTTATAAATACGCTTTCCGAACTTTTAAACAGTGATTTTTTATAAAAAATTTCTATATAGAAGTTATTTTAAAAAATTATATTAATCTATTTTTTTAAGTTTGCAGTAGCTAATACTTAATTGATTATACGCTAATGGTTCATCTTATTTTATGTAATCTTCTTTTTCTTTCTATTTCATTACTTTTAAACTATCTAAGCCCCTTAAATAGTGTTCGGTTTTCCTTATATCTTTAACTTATTCCTTATTTTTTATAAGCACGTTTCTCGAACTAATAAATAGTAAATTTTTAAAAAAATTTCAAATAAATCTATTTAATTTTTTAAGTTTTTAATAATCAATACTCGATCATGTAAAAGCATGTTCGAAGGCTCCCTTATGCCTGTTTGCAAGGCAAGTGCTTACAGGTGTGACTAGCCTAGTGATGGATCGATTGTCTTATCATCTGCAGTAGTGCTAGTCAGTAATCCACTTTGCAAATTAATAAATTAAAATTTATTTACACTACTCTATAGTAGTGTAGTTTCTTATTCATCTAGACAATTAAGTATAAACACTGGAAATTAGCGCGTCAATTGGCGTGCTCTCTTTTAACCTATGCATACAGGGTATGTTCAAAATGTAAAATTCTTATAGGATTTTTTAAGATCTATTGCAATGTTAACTTGGGATTTTGGATGTGTTCTATAATTCTGATGGATTATAGATTATAGATGAAAGTGACTTTATAACAATTATTTGAGGACACAGATGAGTGAATTAAATATTTGAAAATTAATAAATTGATTTTAAAAAATTTGCTACAAAATGCTGGTAAAAAAGCTCCTAGAGAAATCATGAATTTGAGAAGCATGTCCTCCATAATCCTTAAGAGAAAATGAATACGCCTAATTTTTTTGCCTCATAATTTTTTCTTATGACAACCTATTCTACTTTTTTTTGCCTCATTGTTCTCCTCAGCCCGAGACTCCCAGTCCCACTTTTCTCTCCATCGCCTTGCTTGGAACTGGGAGCAGGAGTGCTGCTTGCCTCCTCCGTGCCATGGCCAGCAGCCCAGGACTGCATCTCCTCAGCCTACTCAGTCCTCTCTTCTCTTCTTCTATTAATGCTGCTATTTTTTATTTATTTTTTTTTTTGCTGTTGCAGCTGCAGCTCGAGCTCCGTCACCAAGCTGAGGTTGGGAAAGAGAAGAAGACTGATGTCGGCTACACCAGGGAGCTCTACTTGAGGTCGTGGATCTAGTGACGGTGAGGCGGTGGATTAGACTGTGAGCACCAACGACCGTCGTCGATTGGCTTGGCCGTCGTTTGGTCAGATCTGGCACGGTGGTGGCCGTGGGCCTGTCGGATTTGGCACCACCAGTGCTTGGCTCGCCAGATCGGTCGTGCAGGGAGAAGGAGCGAAGGATCCAACGGTTCTACATGTTTTTTTTCCTAGATTTTTCCTTTTTTTTCTCCTCAACAATTATGATTTATCTTTAATCGGATAGTTGAATGCCTCTGATAGTCTGGATGTTATTGAAAAGGGCTAGATAGGACCTGGATTTTTTATTAGATTTATTTTTTAATTTTGATTTATCTTCGATCAGATAGCTGAATGTCTCTAGTAGTCACGATGTTACTCCATTACAAAGGGCTAGATAGAAGCCTCTAGAATCTGGATTTTTTTACTGGATTTATTATTTTTTACCTGATTTAAGGGTACATAAGGAATCACACAGGAAAAGGAGTATCTGCATGAGAATCACCTTCTCTCGAGCTTGGGAATCCAGCACGAGCCACAGTAGATTTCGATTTGTTATAAAAGAGAAAAGTCGATCTATCTACAAGGAGGACGAACGCCGATTTATCTAGAAGAATCGGCGCCTTTGTCACTGAGCTAGCTAGGACAACACATTTTGCAAAAAGTACCTTCAAAGCTCATATATTACATTGGGATCCATCGCATCCCATTTTACCGTTGATTGTCAATCCAATGGCTACGCATGGGGACCAAACCCTGGAAGCACGCCGCGCCACGTGGTGGGTCTATAGGTGGCCAAACGGGCGGACTGGGCCGGCACGGTCCGGTACGGCCCGCTACGGCACGGCCCGTGTAGGCACGGTTCCTGTAGCGGGCCGTGCCGTGCCGGCCCGCGTGCCTCCCCCGGCCGAGGCACGGCACGCCGAGGTTGTGGGCTGTGTCGTGCCGGCACAGCCCGTCGACGGCCCACCGTGCCCGGGACGGCCCGGTCCACCGACGCCTGCCGCCGTGCGTCCGCGTTCGCGTCCCCGCCCTCCGCCGCCGCCTTCCCGCCTGCGCGCCGCCCCCTCCGCCGCCTGCCGTCGCCTCGGCCTCCTCCCGAGTCCCGGTCTCCTCGGCTCCTCCGCCTCCTCCCGCCGCCTCGGCCTCCTCCGCCCCCTCCGCCGCCGCCTCCCGCGCGCGCCACCCCGGCCTCCGCCATCTGCCGCCGCCCTCCGCCGCCGCCTCCCCGCCTGCGCGCCGCCCCCTCAGCCGCCTGCCACCGTGCCCCATGCCCCCGTGCCCGTGCCCCCGTGCCCCCGTGCCATGCCGTGCCGGCCCGCTACAGTCCACGGGCCGTGCCGTGCCGGCCCGCCGTGCCGCACCGCTGGCCCAGGCACGGCACGGCTACTCGGGCCGTGCCGGCACGGCCCACGGCCAACCGTGCCGGGCCGGCCCGACGGGGCACGGCCTATTTGGACATCTCTAGGTGGGTCTCTCCGGCCGGGAATTAGGGCAGCGTTCATGTTAAGAGATGTACACTTAGTTCTGTTCTTTCTGGCTTATTGGCTTATTGTGTGGCTTAAATAAGCCGCACGTAAAACAAGGAATATTATTAGCACGTAATTAATTAAGTATTTGCTATTAAAAAGTTAAAAAATAGATCTATTTGTTTTTTAGAGCTATTTTCATATAGAAAATTTTTGCAAACAACGTACCGTTTATCGTTTTGGGAAGCGTGCGCGCGGAAAACGAAAAAAAGAAGATGGGGAGTAGTGGGAACGAACAGCCCCTAGATAGCTCGCGTGCTTGCGCGGGCATATAGTAATGTAAAAGTGTAATTTATTTAAAAAAGTCTAAGAAATTAAGAGCAATTAAACAACATATAATTTTATTTGTAAATAAATTAATATTATTATGGTTGTTTAATTGTAAGGAATACTGTAGTTCAAATAGATAAAAAATCGGTGGTATTAATTGACAATTATAACTGTTTAAAATTGATTTGTAAGTTTACATATAAATTGCTAAAATCCATATAAAGTATCTATTAGAAGGATGTACGTGTTTTCTGACATTGTATATCTAATTTACCTATATATATGTGACGAAGTGATTTATAATTGTCGGAGGAGTAAACCTCGACGGCGGGAGGTCTGGAGACCCCCCTTTGAGATTCGGCCAGGGGAGTAGTTCTCAGGCGAAGCCGGCGTCAGGGTGTAGAAGAAAGATACGCGAAGGAGACGTAGAAGAAACTGAGAGGTTCGAACCGTCCGAAGCGGGTCCGGACCATCCGAACCGAGGAGATCGCGCGGGGAAGACGATGAACAGCACGCCCAAGGGAGACACGAGGATTTATACAGGTTCGGACCGCTCGGAAGCGTAATACCCTACTCTTGTGTGTGTTTGGCTATGAGGTGGATGAATGTGGTATTGTGGTTACAAGGTGAAGCTAGCTCATGGCCGGAGCCGGAGACGAAGAACAGTAGCTAGAGTGAGCTCAGGAACATAGAGCAGAGAGAGAGTCTGTCCCCCTTTCTAAATGTGGCATGGATCCTCCTTTATAGGCGAGGGGAGTCCACAGTGCCCAGTGCAAGTGAGAGAGCTAGGTGTGATATGTCTTGCCGCAGTCTTGTCGCACGTCTCCACCTGCTGTCGCCTGCTGCGCCCACGCCGGGGTAGGTCGGCCACGGGCGGCCTAGTCTTCGGGACGTGAGGATGTGACGGGATGTGACGAGCTGTCTGGTCGTGGAGAAAAGGGGGCCTGCATAGTCAAAAGCTTCTGAGTACACAGCGAACGAAGCCTCCATAGTCAAAAAGTCTTCTGACAGCACGGTCGGAGATCCACGGGGGGCCCTCGGGAGACGCCCACACGTGGCAGAGTAGTTGGTAAGTTGGCGGCAATCGGTACCCGGTCCATCGGCCACCGGCCTCGGCGCCCGGGATCGGGGCCGGATCCGCGGTTCCCGGACCCGAGGGACGTACCCGGGGAACGGGGTGCCCGGGACCGAACGGTGCCCGGTGCCCCACGTATTTAGGGGATAGCAAACGCAGTCGGTTGTCACCGGTGTAGATTGTGGACCCTGGAGGAGCCGACGTGGCCGAAGACCCACGCGTCCCCAGGGCATGTGGGACCCCCTGTCCCATTTCGCCGACAATAATGGTGTAATCTATATTTTCAAAAAAAGTTTAATTTATTGTTTTCTATGGTAATTGCATGAAATCGAAAGGGTGGTAGTATGACCCTAGATTGCATATTCTTTTTAAGTCAAAATATTGTCGATATGTCCCTTAAATTATTAGTTTAATTGTAAGAAATAGTATCATATATTATCCAAACAGATCAAAAATCGGAGGTATAAGTTAAAAGTTATAGTTGTTTATTTACGAATCAGTTGCTTAAATCCAACTAATACTCTTAAGAAATTAGGGAGGGGAGAGTATGAAGCATTGAACACTCAGAACACGGGATGGGAGGGCCGGATGCAGGTAATCTTTAGTGAGGACTTTCTACACTATCTAATCCACTGGCTAAAAACAATGGTACATGCTCATAGACTTTGCACATGACCTTTTATGTAACAGTGTATATGCTCATAGAAGTTATGATTATTCCAAAGTCATTTATTCTAATTTAGATATCGTGGTTGTACATCCGATGGCTAAGAGTAGGGGGGCACCAAATTAATAATAGATGGATGTTTTTCATTTTATTCGGAATTATTTCTATTATTTTTCTTAATTTTGACACAGGGCATAGAAGCGATCTCGAGAATGTTTAATGGATTTTTATTATATAACAGATTTGTGTGAGTCGCTCTCAGGCCCTCCCACCCAGCTAAGCTGTGGTTTAATTTAGGATCAAAATTACTCTGGTAGTTAAGCTGCCTCTGCATATGAAAGCAGATGATAGTAGAGGTGTTGTGAATTGTCACACACATTCAGAGTAGATGTCTGGACAGGCCCACGGAGAGCTAGAATGGGCCTCCGTTAGGCCCACGGAAAAGAAAAGGACAATCAATCAATCAATTACTGAATTTTTACTGTTACTAATTTAATTTTTTTTTAATTTACAAAACTAATTTTCGATTTGGATCATTTGCAAAACTAACCTCTTGCCGTCCTGGGCCACGGTGGTATTTAAAAACCGCCGTGGCCCAGGGCGGCGAATGGCATCCCGTCACCCGGGGCTAACGGCGCCGGCGGCCGTTAGCCGCGGGGAGGCCACGTGGATTCGCCGCCCTAGGGGACGGCGGCGAATGCCCCTAGGGGGCCGAATGCAAAATTGCATTCGCCGCCGTCCCCCACGGCGGTTTTTAGCATAGTGAACGGACGGTCCGCACAAGGATCAGACCGTCCGAATCCAGGGGGCCGCCTACAAAATTTTTTTTTCTTTTTTTTTGATATTTTTTTCTCAACTAGCAACACGAGAATAGCAAAATCTCGTGAAGGTGCAGCTTAAACCGATGTAAGATGTGGCCTGTAGAAAATTATGAGTGTGCTTTAAAAACCGTGCTGAAACTTCGGACCTCAAAAACTCAATCTTCCCGACCGAATTTCGTAAAATTTTTTTGGACAAACCAGACGAAGTGGGGGGAAAGCGGATATAAAATTTTCTGTAGATGTCCGTAGAGTACTTATTTGTCCGATTCCGAGACCGTATGCGAAAGTTATGACTGTTTTAAGGTAGTTAGCGCGCGTTACAACAATTTGCCGTGGATTCGGACCGTCCGATCGCTGTGCGGACGGTCCTATGCATTCGCCGCCCTGGGAGACGGTGGCGAATCCACGTGGCGTCCCCGGGCTAACGGCGGCCGGCGCCGCTAGCCGCGCCTGACGGGGAAGCCATTTGCCGCCCTAGGCCACGGCGGTTTTTAAATACCGCCGTGGCCCACGGCGGTAAGAGGGTACTTCTGCAAATGATCCAAATCGAAAATTAGTTTTATAAATTAAAAAAAAATTAAATTAGTAACAGTAAAAATTCTTTCCTAGTAAGAAAGAAGCCCATCCATAAGATTGGGCGATGTTGGAGTTGGATCTCCCTTGACGTTTTGTGGGAATTTTTTTATTTTTATATTTATTTAGTAAAATATTTACAAAACTACATTTTCATTTTAAAAATTTACAAAAATATCCTCCGCGTCCTCGCCCGTGCCCGCCCTTGCCGCCCTCTCAGAGGATGTTTTTTGGGTGGCCGGGGGGCCGTCTGCAAAATAGCTGACGCCCGGCCAACGGCCGTCAGCCACGTCATCAAATCGTCCTCTAGAAGGGCGATTTCAGAAAAATCGTCCTCCTAGAAGACGGTGGGAGTATATTTTTGTAAATTCTTGAAATGAAAATGTTGTTTTGTAAATATTTTATTAAATAAATATAAAAATAAAAAAAATTCGTTTTGTGGTGGTGGTGGCCGTCGTCGTCCTCCTAAATATCTCAGTCAGAATCAGCAAGAAAGTTGGAGTAAGGATGGACGGTTTGTTGGTTAGTTGGTGAGACCTGGACAGGAGGAGGAGAGGAGACGACACGAGCTGCCGCCGCATTAGTAGCAGTACTACAAACAACAAACCAGCAAGCAAGGAAATGGCCAGTGATAGCTTGCTGCTTCCGGCGGAGGAGGCGGAGGCGCTCTCCGGCGTCTCTGACTTCCGCGGCCGCCCCGTCTACCGCTCCACCTCAGGCGGCTGGCGCTCCGCCCTCTTCGTCGCCGGTACGTATATACAAATTCGTCCATACAAATATGGTATATTCGATCCATCAGATCATACTGTATATATAAATATAAATATACGATCGACAGCGGTGGAGATCGCCGGCAGCTTCGCCTTCTTCGGCGTGTCGGCCAACCTCATCACCTACCTGACGGGGCCGCTCCGCCAATCCAACGCGTCGGCGGCGGCGGCGGTCAACGCCTGGTCGGGGGCGGCCTGCATGCTTCCTCTGCTCGGCGCCTTCCTCGCCGACTCCTTCCTCGGCCGCTACCCATCCATCCTCCTCGCCTGCACCCTCTACGTCCTGGTAATTAATTGTTTTACTGCACTGTTTGTTTTCATTCATTATATATATAATTTTTTTTTCTGCTAGGACTAATTGCTTGATTAATATTGTATACTCTAATAATAATAATAATAATAATAATGATGGACGTATACATATGCCAGCCTGGCCTGTCTGTGTCTGTCACGCGTTAATTACTTGTACTAATACTCCTCTGACCAGTACTAATATATACTACTCCACCCACCCCGCCCAGTAGCCTATTCAGATACGCATCATATACTGATTAATTAATTGATTGATGGATGGTATAGTAGTACTCTGATAGTCTGATGAAATAGTCGTCTACTACTAGAAAGAAAAAAAAACCTACTACTAGTAATGAAATAGAGAGAAATGTGCACATCTGCATCTGCATACTATGCGATACCTGCAGGCTACTCATCCATGACCCAATCCATCCATCCGATGATCTGACCATTAGACAAGTGACAGCGATCAAATTAAACACGATACAACCATCACAATCTCCATGCTCCGCCTTATCTTAAAATTTGACTACTACTAGAGTATGTTAATCCTAGCTACTAGTATTAATATGCGCACATGCTTAAAATTAAAGGCCCAGTTTGGTTAGTAAAAGATTATGTGATAATAATCGAGGATGTAGACAAATAAATTAACTATCACAGAAAAAGTTGTAAGTATTTTAAAAGACTTATTTTCTAAGAGTTTGAGAAACGTGTCCGTGATAATCATCTTTATTACATAATCAAACTTTTTTTTGCCGAGCCAGCCGAAGAAGGCCACCCAAATTTCATTAAGTTTGGGAGAATAGAACCAAACTTTCAACAGATTTGCTAGCATCCTCCTTCTGCTGCCAACGAGGGCGCCGGTGATGGTGGTGACGCCGCCGGATTAGGTTTCGGGGTGGGAGGGGGGCTACGAGAGGAGGAAGAGGGGGATTTCCTGGACTTAGAGGGATGGCAATGGGTGGCAGTCGGACCGGCGGCGGGCAGGTGGCGAGGCGGCAGGGCCGCCACAATCACGACGATGGAGGCCAGTGGTGGGCGGGGGCAATGGAGGCCATAGGGCTAGGAGGTGGGAGCACGCCGCGGCCTAGACTGGGGAGGAGGATAGTGGAGGGGGAGGAAGGAGGCCGGTCAAGGAGATTGGGGGACCTCACTCGTGCCGGTGATGGCAGCGGCACCGAGTTCGATCGATCTAGTGTGGGCGAGTGGCCACGGGGGGAGGAGGAGGGGATGAGTCGTAGGTACTGTAGCAGCACAAATCTCAGAGTCATTCTAACCATCCAAAAATCAATTGATGGATTAAATTTTGTTGAGGCAATTGATGAATTGCAAGTCCCAACTTTGAAGCGTAAAATTTCACTAGGTGCCGACGATTCAGGTTTGGTTTTTACGCGGGCGCATGATTGCAGGGGTATGGCATGCTCACGGTGGCTTCGTCGCTGCCGGCTCTGCATCCGTCGCCGGTGTGCGCCGACGCGGCCGAGGACAGGGACACAGCAGCAGCCTGCCTCCCTCCCTTGGCCCAGGTGGCCTTCCTGTACGTGTCGCTCTACCTCATCGCCTTCGCGCAGGGATTCGACAAGCCATGCGGCCTGGCCTTCGGCGCCGACCAGTTCGACGCCGACCACCCCAAGGAGAGCGCCTCCCGCAGCTCCCTCTTCAACTGGTGGTACTTCTCCATGGCCGTCGGCATCTCCGTCGCCATCGCCGTCGTCAGCTACGTCCAGGAGAACGTCAGCTGGGGCGTCGGCTTCGGCGTCCTCTTCGCCATCATGTTCTGCGCCTTCGCCGTCTACCTCCTCGGCACCCCCACCTACCGCCTCTACGCGCCCAGCCCCAGCGCCGGCAACCCCTTGGCGCGCCTCGCCCGCAGCATCGCCGCCCTCCGGCTCAAGGACGACAAGGGATCGGAGGCGCGTGGCGTGCTGCGCCTGCTGCCGATATGGGCGACGTGCCTGGCGTACGGCGTGGCGTACGCGCAGATCACGACGCTCTTCAACAAGCAGGGCCGCACGCTGGACCGGCGCATCGGCGACGGCGGCCTCGAGTTGCCGCCCGCCGTGCTCCAGACGTTCGGGCCGGTGACCATCCTGGTGTTCGTGCCCATCTACGACCGCGCTGTGGTGCCGGCGCTGCGGCGCGTGACGGGCAACCCGAGGGGGCTGACGACGCTGCAGCGCACGGGGGCGGGCATGGCGCTGTCGCTGGCGGCGGTGACGATGGCGGCGGCGGTGGAGGGGCGGCGGCTGGAGACGGTGCGGGAGCAGCGGCCGGCGATGAGGTGGACGTGGCTGGTGCCGCAGTACGTGGCGATGGGGGTGGCGGACGTGCTGGCGGTGGTGGGGATGCAGGAGTTCTTCCACGGCGAGATGCCGGAGGGGCTGCGCAGCCTGGGGCTGGCGCTCTACTACAGCGTCATGGGGATCGGCGGCTTCATCAGCAGCGCCCTCATCTCCGTGCTGGATGGCCTCACCAGGAGAGACGGCAGCGAGGGGTGGTTCGCCGACGACCTCAACCGGGGCCACCTCGACTACTTCTACTGGCTGCTCGCGGGCGTCAGCGCCGGGGAGCTCACGCTCTTCCTCTGCTTCGCCCGCTCCTACGCCTACAGGAACAAGGCGCCCCTGCACCAGCTGCTTGTAGTACCAACGAATACTGCAAATCATCATGCATGATGCTACTGCACGTTGATACTGTAATTAAATACTAGTACGATGGATATATGGCCAGATACTAATTTGGATTGCACAACTAGAATTCCGTAAAATTCTGACTCCCGACGAGAGCAAATCTACTCAACAAAACGATTGTACACTCACTTCACTGTGAGCTCACACGCACGTATCTGAAGATTCAGACCACATCATCCTTTACTGCCCCGATGGCTCTAGGTTTCTGGGAAGCTATTCAAATTCTAAACAACAACAAAATGGGCTTTGCTATTTATTAGTCAACAGATTTTGTGTTAAATGTCAACTATTTTGTTGAGAATTACCCATAAAATCTCATGCCGCCGTCGCCGCAACACGCTTCCACCCTGTTTCCCAGCGCGCCGCCACACTCGTCGGGCGCTCCCTCTCCTGTGGCCCATCGTTGCCCTCCTCCTCTCATGCGGATGAGGTGGCACCACCACCGCCTCACCGAGCTGCCGCCGTCCACTCTAATTTGCCGGCGATACCACTATCTCTGTTGCCAGAGAAGACGCCAGTGACAGAGAGGACGACTACTGCACGAATCTCACACATGGATTGACGGTTCGTTGATGGTTTTGATGTTTTCAGTCACCTAATTAATGAATAGGAAAGGTGTAACAAAATCAACGTCACAATCACCAATGTATGGATGTTCTGTGAGGCTCAGGCTATGTTGTGAAGCAGGATAATGCATAGTTGAGGAGCTGGGCAGTGCAGTGGTAAAAGGCAGAGCATTGTATCATCCCACCGTTGCATATTACATTGCTCCCAACGCGAGAAAGAAGTAGAACCCAATGAAAGAGGAGGAGGAGGCCACTCACTCGATCGGACCTCTGACGATAGGCAATCTCCATTGGGGCCGGAGAGCTCGTGCACGCGCTAACTGCTTAAGTCACACGTGCGGCCAGTAGCCATACCTCTATTAACGCTAACCATCATCATTAGTGTTTAATGATTCTTAATTATAAAATAATACATATAAATACCATATACAGAGTATGCACTGAGTGCGGTGCGGGCACATGGTAAGTGGCTCCGGCTCGCCTTGTCAGAGCTGCCACTCCACTCCACCTCCGCTCGTGGTGTGCCCTCGTGAGGCTCTTCGTGCCCTCCAGAGGACACAGTTGCCTCCACGGCTCACAAGCCACATTGTGTAAGTCATCACCCCATTGTGGTCTAGAAGAGAGAGGGAGGAATGATGGCTAGAAGAGCACCAGCCTGAGACAACGAGTATGAGAGGAGGAGGAAGCGGTGTAGAGGACAATGCCATCTCTGCTGAGCTTCATGCTTGCTACCGCTGCCCCACACCTAGCCAAATCCGATGAGCTCGTGTTATTGAGCTGTTGCTGTCAAGGTTGTCGACCCGATCCGATCCGTTCCATTCTGCTTGCCACCATCGAGGTTGATTCACGCCGCCGCCTGATCTTGTCACTCAATTCACCGCCACCGTAGAGGGGAGAGCGATGCCGAAGACGACGGGGAGGCCGGAAGGGAAAGGGAAGAGGCTGGTAGCGGTGGAGCTCGTTGCTGAGGCAAGGGAGAGGGGGAGTCGGGAAGTGGTGTGAGCAAGGAGAGGGGTTGGAGTGATTTTATATTGTTTTCTAGATTTCAGAGTGTTTAGTGTAAAATTTTGTATATTCACATAAATTGAAAAAATATAGGGACTAAAATAGAAAATGACAAGGGTTGAAAGTGGCCTGAGAATTTCATCCCCCTAGGTACTATTACTAGCCTATAGGAGTTGAGTACTCCTCCGTCTTAAAATAATTACTTAGCTTACCTTATAAGAGTTGAGTATTTCTTCCGTCTTAAAATAATAAATATCAGTACTAAATATTATAAATCTAAACAGAGAAAATACCCCAATATTAAGTTTTTTGTTTTGAGACGGAGAAAGTATATATAGGAGTCCTCCACAAGAAAGGTGGTGTTGTGCTGCGTGCTCTCTGCCTGCCTGGATCCGACTGGACTGCAGGACTTATGGTGTTTGCTTTGCTTCTTTCTCGGTTTCATTAGCACATTTTCTAAAATATGAAATGGTGTAATTTTATAAAAACTTTTTATATAGAAGTATCTTTAAAAATAAAATAGATCTATTTTCAAGCTTTTAATAATTAATACTTAATTAATCACATGATAATGATATTTTTTATATACGATTTATAAACCAGCATAAAATGCTCAATCGAACAGGCTCTTGGACTGGTATGACAACGCCTTTGCCAAAAGAGACCCTGTTTTTGCCCCGGGTTTCCTTTTGTTGCGTTGCCATTCCTTGCGTGTGTGTACATGCTGTAACCAGCAACGCAGGAGGCAGCAGCAGAGCCAATGGAAGGAAGGGAAAGGACCCACAACACGCCCCCTTACCTTTCTGCCTTTGTTGTGCCTTTGTTGTACCGTTGATGCAAGAATTTTTACTATTACTAATTTAATTTTTTTTAATTTACAAAACTAATTTTTGATTTGAATTTTTTGCAGATCTACCCTCTTGCCGCCGTGGGCCACGACGGTATTTAAAAACTGCCGTGCCCCAGGGCGGCGAATGGCATCTCCGTCAGGCGCGGCTAACGGCGCCGGCCGCCGTTAGCCCGGGGAGGCCACGTGGCCTTGCCGTCCTGGGGGACGGCGGCGGGCGGTTTATAGGCCAATCGCCGCCCTGGGGGACGGCGGTTTTTAGCCCTCCCGTATAAAATCCATTCACGCACTCGCCAGCGCGTCATTTCTTCCTTTCGCCTCCAGCGTTCGTTCAATAGAGCTGAGGGAAAGGAGGAGCAGTACAGCGGCGAAGCCCTCGCAGATTTTTCAGCCGAATCCAGGTATTTTTTTGCTCTCCCTCTGTTATGTAGTCAATTTTTTAGATAAGTGTTAATTAGTACTAGACGCGTAGTGTAATACCTGACATAGTATGAAAATATTAGCGGTTTGGCATAAGCATCATTAGTGTTAAATTTATTTGACCGTACTAGAAGAACATAGCGGACAGGTAGTAAATTGTAGATATTTTAGAAATAAATATGCTCCGCCATGGCCATCGTTGGTATACGTTATTTTGACACGTTAGATAAACCTAGCGTATAACTTTATTAGCGCCGCTGGGTTAGTTTGTAAAATATAGAAACGGTAATGGTTTGACTCATACGTATAGCCTTTTTATGGAACGAATATTGATTAGTACAGATTAATAAAATCTTTTTTGTGAACAGAAATGGCAAATAGAGTTGTATTCGCGATATACCACGGTGAAGGAAATGTCAGAGAAGGATAATATGGGGTAGATTTATCGGAGTTCAACGTAGCACAAAAGGGAATTATAGCTCCAGCTGAGAGAAGTTTTCCTGGAGTTTACAATTAGTTAATGAGGGGATTCAGAGTAGATCCTCAAGTAAATGCAATTACGGTGTACGCACTGGTTAGCTGGGCTGTGGAAGGTCCTTCTGGTACCGCCGGAAGATCGAGGTCGGCAGGCTCCACGATCGGCCGAGGATTGTCAGGTACATCAGGATTGAACCTATTCTCCATAACTAACTGCACTTTTTATGCGGCTGACGCTAGCTTTTCTTTACCAGACCCACGCGGCGGATCTCACCACCACCTGGGGGACATTGGGCAGGGATCTGCCCCGAGCACCTGTTGACGCCGAAAACCCGCCGGGGCCCGTCTGGCGTCTGGGTGACACGCGAAGGCCTGGGAGATCTGCTTAGCTCCAGTGCAGGTCCTAAAGTCTTGAGGTTCGTAGACGTGCCAGTCAATTTGACCCTGTAATTGACAAGGAGAAAGAAATGTTAAATTCGCGAGCCAATCGGCTGGAAGCCGGCTTGGACTCATCTCATCGGCCGCACTGTAGCACTTATACATCGGCTTAGAGCCGATGATGGCAGGAGCAATAGCATAATAATACACGAGTATCGTGCTAGCCGATCATCGAAGAGATACTAAAAAACCGGCTATAAACTTGGTAAAATAAACAGGTATAATGCATAAGTAAATAAATCAAATAAATCCTAGCTGATCATAATTTAGTGTTACTGGTGTTGCCGTGAAGATATGCCTGTGCCCGGGCCCTTGCTTATATCGGCTCCCGGGGTCTTCATCCGCTGTCCGGGCCCGTACACTGGTCCTTACCTAAGCTCGTGCCCGGGCCCTCACCTGGAGTCGTGCCCGGGAACCTGCTTGTACTTGTACTTGGATCGGCAGAATAAACCCATCGGCTAGTCCTTAACCGATTGTAACAATAATACAGGCAAGAATATATGATAAGGCATGCAATAACATAAATGATAGATAATTGATGAGCCAGCCGACTACTGAACAGAGCGAGTATAGAATAAGACAATGAATAAATGTAGTCGGCTTTAACAGATAACTTATCGGCTAAGCACTCCGATAATACTATCGCACAACACCATCGGCTCATCAAGAGTAAAGCTATTATCGTCAGTCTAGTAGATCGGACCCAAAGTTGCAGCACAGACCAACAATGATAACGATACCTCAATGGGCCGATAGATATGATGCGACCGTGATGAAGATAACTTACCGGCTATGCACTCCGATAAAACGTCTGCACACAAAGCATCGGCCTAGCAGGACCGACTTATCACTAGCAGTTCAGTAGGTCGGACCCAACCGATGCAGCACGAACTGATGATAAATCGCTCCCAGTAAGCCGATCGAGCTATGCACGCGTGATGTGATATACCTAATCAATCTACGAGGTCAAACTGAACTGATCAGCCATAGATAAGTAAATATATCGTGGTAAGCCGACTACCATAAACCGACTAGAATGTCGGACCTAACCGAGGAAGTCCTAGTCGATAGGTATCGGGGTAACGAGACTTACCCTCTCGCAGGAGTTCGGACCTAACCGATGCAGCCCGGCTCGAGAAGCAAGAACCCGTTGGTAAAGGGTGGCGATGCACCGAATTTGATTGATCGTTGTGATGATTTACAAGGCACCCGGGCATACGTATATATACCCCGAGTTGACATAGTCCTGATAGGACACGATACATGATTTCCTATCCATAACAGAAAACGCTAACTAATCCTGACCGGATACGAGGTCAGGTTTCCTAAATATAAACACCTGCCTAACTAATAGATACAGTAAATAATTGCCAAGTAACGGTCTTCACGGCTCCTTCCTGATTCCGGTCTTTTCTCCGTCAGTTGACTGTAATCTCTCCTTTGACCGAATCTGATACAGGGCCTTACCAAATTTTGGCGTTAACACATGCCCCCCAATTTCGGGGTTCTTCTATAGGACTTCGAATTCTTCATTTCGGCCTCCAGACTTCTCCCACATCGAGGCGGCCCAAGATAGCTCACTTGCCATAAATGTTTGAAACAGTGGCCAACGCCTCGATTTCCCGCTCGGTTGTCATACCTCTATAAAACGCTTCGTCTCCTTCCTTTTTTACGCTTTCACATCACCAGAGCACCACTGCTTCATCTTCCAAATCCTCACCAAGCTCTAGCGAATCCAGACGAATCATCGCAACCTTCTCCTCTGGCCGTGGATCCCTGCATCATCTCCCACTCCTGTGATGGCATCAGCATCTGCAGTTCCTGAGGTAATCTTCTCACCCGATTATTTTCCCCCGCTCTACAGCCCATGCGAATCCGATCTGCTATGTTCTTCACCTGTTCTTCGTCGTGTTCTTGTTTACTGTAGCACCTTAGAGCCCAGATCTTGATCCCGGCCGCCGATTACCCCAGCTTTTTCTATCATGGCCCCATGGGCAGCGAAGATCCCACCGATTTCATCAATGCTGAAATCCAACGTATTCCCTTCAAGAACTCGGCTATGTTGGTCAGTGACTGGACCAACAGCTTCAGGTCATGGCCGAGCAGATTGCTGGATGAAGAGATTGGTAATCAGAGTATCGCTGTGAAGAGAACCCTCTGGGATGAATCACATATCGGCCACTGCATTAATCTCTCCTTGGCCGATATGGAAAGGAACGAGCCCCTACTTGCATCGGCCTCATACTATTGGTCCGATGCCCCAACCCTTCATGTTCAGCATGGGCCGATGACCCCCACTTTGCTGGATGACCATGCTCACCTGCCTGAATACGACGAGCTAATTCAACCCCTTCAACTCCGTTCAAGCCTGCTCATCGGCTTCAAAAAAAAACATCGGCGGCTGGTCCAGGTATATATCTCTCCACAACAAGGAAACTGGACCGGTTGATGTCGGGAGCAACGTCGCTTTTCTGAACTTGTGGTTGGAACGGTTTGTTTTTGGTGGTCAACCCTCGGCCCACACCAATGCAATGCCTGCAGATCTTGCCGTAGGAAACAATGTTGGGACTATCTCCTCGCCCACCTACCAGCTAGCTCATCAGGGTGCAACTAAGCTATCGCCGCCATCGTCGCCACATTGGTGCCTTGGTGTTCGTAAGCTCTGGCCATTTTACACCTCCAACACCCAGACTTCTCTTCTCAAGCCAACGTCCCAGCCATACCCAGAAGATCAAACCCCGTCATCGCCGATGCATCTTAGGGCTGCATCGCCCTTCCGCCAAGAACCCTGCTGAAGTAGCCATGGTCAATTTATTAGCTTCACCAGGGAGCCACCTTTGAGTTGCTGACAACACGGCCATATTCATTCGAGTCCTTTCTAACTTTATCCACTCAAAGTTGAATATGATACTAAGCCATATTCTATTGCTATTTCCTGTCTGCCCTCCAACTGGTTTTTCATCTGCCAACTCAGCCACTATATTCACCATCATCGTCAGCTCCCGCAATTTGCCGTCAACCCCAACTATCCATTCTCATGATAACCCAGCCCGACACGTCAGCACCTTGAATCATATCAGCTCGACATTGATGATCCCCTCCTTCTACGCCCCGAGTACATCGCACTGCCAACACCAAGGTATTTCCGATGGTGCAGAATGGAAGAAAACACTTGTCAGCTTAGCGACCCACCTGTACTGCTCTCTTGACACTAGTACGTCGAAACCGATGAAAGAATACCCACAAGCTTTAACCATCTCTCCAAATCATCCTAACCCTACTTTCAGCTGCCACGCGAGCCCATCAACCACAACACCTCTCAACATCCTGTACAACCTTCATCGCTATCCCACTTAGAGCCGACCTCCACCCATCCCGTCCTCAAACGCCCATCGTCCGATACCAAAAAGGAAAAAATTAGCCAGCGCCCTCCTGAAAACAGAAAACATGCCAATTGTCCACCACACACATCTTCTCCCAGACCACATCGGCTCCCTCAGCTCCCAGTATGGCCGCCAACCTTAACATCAATAGTTACCCCTCCTTATCATTCACCTAGTTCTTGTTCAGCTCGCCTATAATCATGCCCTCCAGAACTTGCAGCCTTCTTTTTCTGCGCATCCCTCGCAAGGCAGCTGAGCCGATGTTTCCTCCGCAAGCTGCTCTCGTCTTCAGCCGGGTCTCCGATCGCGGCCTATCTCTCTCATTCT
>RYFJ01001352.1:0-275298 GCA_003991445.1 Oryza meyeriana var. granulata | reverse complement strand
TGATGCCGAGTGCTCATCCTCACGGTGAGGTTGCCGAGTGCAGTGCGCCGAGTCCTCCTTTGTCCGCGTAAGTTTTCGTCCCGAGTCCTGCTTCATGTCAAGCTGGCCGAGGCTATGAAGGCTTCATGGTGGATATATGAAAGTGTGCGCGAATGGGCACCTATTAGGTGTAAGCCCCGACTTTGTGCTTAGTGTGAAGACAATTAAACATAAAGTCAAAGATCTTAACCTAGAAGTCATTCCCGAGTAAGTACTTTCGAGTATTTCGTGACTTCTTTCGGTATCATGTTAACCGAATAAACTTTATTAGTCTTGCGAGTAGAAGCTACTCGTATTGCAGGACTCTTCGATGTCATTCAGTCGGAATATGAGTTATAAGTCTTTTCCGAAAGTGGCGTCACTCAAAAGTTGACTCTTCCGCATCATGTCACGGGAACAAAGATTTATAGTCTTCCCGAGTAGTGCATACTCGAAAGTTAGATCTTAGCGTCATTCAGCTTGGCATAACGTTGCTCATGGCAACTGGTGGCCACGCATGGTAGCCGAAGTACCACTAATGAAAATAAACTCCATGGGCGTGTCGGTGTACTCGAGAAAGGGATACCTGGGTCTCAATTTTAATGAAGACTAAAGCTTGCGATCCTTCATAAGGAATAGTCTCCTTGAAACCTGACTGGATAAAACAGATACCCAAAACATATATGTTTAGCAATAAGGCTCTCAATGGAAGCGTACCTGTTTCATCTCAGTCGGCTCCTGTTAGGCAGCACCAGCACTATTAATTTCAACTCAGCGCTGCGGAAAGGCCCACATGAGCATGCTACTGTAGGAACTCATATCTTATTGCCAGTGCGGACGGTGTAGCCCAAGCCCATTTAGTCGGGCATCGGCTCTATAAAAAGACGGGGAGAGAGAAAAAATTCCGTCGTCTTCCCCAAATCAGCCAATCTCTTAATCTTCCACCTTGCACCGAACGTTTCGCCTCCCACCGGCTAGTTAGCAACTGCTATTCCCACGAACCGGACGATTTCAATCCTCCCAGTTTTGCTCCAAGCCCCCGATTTGCTTTTCCCCATTTCTCATCGCCTCCAGTCATGCCGAAGGTTTCAGATCTTGCGGGGGCACCGGGAAGTTCTTGGCCGGTGTCGGATTGCGGCTCGGTGAAGCTGAAGCGGCTGGAGAAGTGAACTGAAGTTGCCCAGCCAAGAGGTGATGGCTGGCGGCCGGCTAGGGATGAGTCGAGCCCGAATCCCCGACCCGGAGAGACGGTAGTTTTCGCCTCCTTTTTCGATCGAGGCTTGTGCCTTCCGTCTTCTGATTTCTTCCGCCGTATCCTCGACTTTTACGAGCTGGAGTTGGTACATTTGAACCCCAACTCCATTCTTCAGATCTCTATATTTGTTACCCTTTGCGAGTGCTTCTTGGGCGTTGAACCCCATTTCATACTCTTCCGACACCTGTTCCATATCAAACCTCAACCCTCCAAGAGCAATATCAATGTGATTGGAGGGGCTGGTCTTCAATTGAGGAGCGATGGGAAGAGAACGTATATCAATCTGCCCTTGAAATCTTCTCTGAAGGGCTGGCACAAGGAGTGGTTTTATTGCGCCGATCTGGCTCCTTCCTTGCGCCCGTTTACTGGT
Organism: Oryza meyeriana var. granulata; assembly: GCA_003991445.1. Taxonomy (NCBI): domain Eukaryota; kingdom Viridiplantae; phylum Streptophyta; class Magnoliopsida; order Poales; family Poaceae; genus Oryza; species Oryza meyeriana. The sequence goes on along the minus strand of RYFJ01001352.1, from coordinate 273,655 downwards.
ATGCCGCCGACGGTGTTGCCAAGCTGGTCCACGGAGCTGACCTTTGAAGAACTGGGCCAGGCACATATATTGTTGACGAAGATAGATGACCTCAAGAAGGCCGGCTTGACAGGTCCTCGGGTGGCTCGTCGCTTTCTGACAAGGCGCGTTCAGCCGCTGAAACTCAGGGACTCATTCGGTTGGGCCTTCAAAGGCAAAAATGATCCTGACCGAGTGAGCAACGAGTCGGCTGACAAGAAGGAGGTGACCGCGACCCTGTTCGGCTATTTCTCTGAAGGCGTGATCGCGACCGAGGACGACAAGCGCCGGATTGCGGCTTATAGCTTCATTCGCCTCGGACCAAGGTAACCTTTAATCCTTCCTTGTGACGGATGCCCGTGAAACCGTAGTTGCTTCAGCGTATCATGACGCATTTGGTTGGCTCGCTTGTAGTGGCATGAAGAATTTGATGAGGACTCCCGTCCGTTATCGGCGGTCGCGTCGAAGAAGAGGCCAAGGAGTCCCTCTGCTGCCCAACCCGGCTCTAAGAGAGCGGGGAAGAAGCCGATTTTATATCGGGGTGAGGGGGCCATGACGGCGCGCGCCGTGAGTGGCAGCTTGAAAATAAAGGACGCCGCTGCCGCAACGCCTACGCGGTCAAGCCCCAGGCTCAGACCTGTGGGTTCGAGCCCAACGTTACCGAGCCCGGCGGCGGCGCCACCAAGGGGCCGGCTAGAGCAGAGGCCGCCTGAGGTGAAGACGCCTGAGCCGACCGTACGAGAGTCGGGGCCGACTCGGGTTGATGCGCCTCCGCCGACGGTGACGCCGACCGGGCCGACTGCCGGAGCTAGCGCTCCGCCGGAGGGCGGGCCGCCTGGCAAGAAACTGAGGTTCTCCAAGAGGTGCGCTGCTCCAGGTCTTCTGTAGTCTTTGTGTGTTGAAATAACGTCTTGATGTCTTGGTTCGTCGTGCAGGAAGCGGGCCGACATCGATCTCAAGGGGGTCGACCCGTCTGCTCCACTTGATGAGCCTGCCCCAGCCGAGCCAGCAGCCGCGAACACACCTGTCGAGCCGGCGGTCGACCCGGTTACTGAGACCAAGGCGGCTCCGACTCCAGGGCCGCTGCCACCACCCGACCGAGCGGTGGCTGCTGAAACTGAAGCCCCAGCCCCCGAGGCGCCGCACGTCGCGGAAGCCGCGGACAGAGCCCCCGAGCCGGTCTCCGAAGTTGTGGGGGAGGGCGGTGCCGAGGCCAGGACCCCGTCGCTGTCGTGGCTATCGTCATTGCCATCACCACCGCCGCCGCCGCCGGAGATCCCACACCTGCCTCGGATCGAAGCTCCTCCGCGTGCGATGCCCCGGACCTTTACGTGGACAACTTGCGACGGTACCATGAAAAGCTTCAGGCTCGATGAAGTCGTTGCAAGGAGGGAGCGCGAAAGCCTGCTTCGCGCTGCCATCAACGGGTCCCAAGGGGTCGCGGTATGGTTTTTGTAGTAGAGCTCCAGTAACCTTCTTGTTTTGAAGTTTGACTCCGTCTTTGATCCGTCTTTTATCCCGAACTGAAGCTTGTCGACCGCAATGAGGCGATGACGGAAATCCTGGTCGAGGTAGCTCCCCACCTTGCTGAGTTGGAATAGCTCCGGGCCTTAAAGACCGAGATGGAGAAGCGTCATGCGGGGAGGGAGGCCTGGCTGAAGAGTAGCGCCGATCAGCTCAGGGCGGAGACATGGGCCCAGGCCAGAAAGATCAGAGGTAAAATCCTCGGGTACATCTTCCCGACTGAACCGTTGATGTATTCGTCCAGCTGCGCTGTTCCCGACTGCCCAGTTGCGTCACGACTGCACGGTTGAGCTCTCGGCTAATCTGTGGTGCAGACCTTGAAGCTGAGTTGAAGACCCGGACAGAGAGGGAATCGCAGCTGAAGGAGGCCGAAGAAGCCAAGGCCGAGCTTGAGAAGGTCAAGGCCGACCTGACGAAGGCCAACACCGAGCTTGACCGGGAGAAGTCCGAGTTGGAGAAAGCCGTTGTCAAGCTCGGCAAGGAGAAGGCTGAACTGGAGAAGACCGTGGCCGGGTGGGAGGCCGACTACGAAAGTAAGTCCTCAACCCGACTGTGATCTTGGCCAATCCATTAGTTATCCTGTGTGTAGCCGATTTTGACAAGCTTACTTGCCGGCTGATCTGGGCAGACATGAGAACCAATGTCCGGGCCCAGTATCAGTTCTACACGGAGGAGATAAGGTTGATCAGGGAGTCACGGAAGGCCCTTATCGGGTCCGTGAAAGGGCTCCTTGACCTTATAGACCCCCGCCCAGTGGGAACCAGCTGCAGTAGAATCCCTCAGATAGTGGGGCGTCTCGAGGATGCAACGAGTGCCTTGAAAAGGTATTCGGATGAGCATGTTATCGCCGGCGTGGCCTAGACCCTGGCGATGACCAAATCCATATACCCTAGGGAGGACATTGAGGCCATCGGGGAGGGGTTTGCCGAAGAGATGACGCCAGAGGAGGCGCTGGAGCTAATCGCCCGGGCGAAGCCGACTGCAGAAATAATTACCCGAGACCTGGGTCTGTAAGGGCAGCAAGTTATGTAGTCGGAATATATATAAACTTGTGTAAACAAGCATGTGTAAATATGTGTGCGGTGCCGTCAAGCTTATTATTCAGTTGTCATTAGCTTTACTTGACCGTGTAGTATGCACCGAGTTAGTCTGTCAGAACTTTGATAAAAGCGTTCGGAGTAAGGAGCTGTACTCGGGCAACGTGACAGTCACAGTAAGGCTTCATAACCGAAGTGAAATAAGCTTGTATGTTATTGACAACGCACATATATACATGCAGCCCCCGACTCACTACTCAGTTGATACAAGCGACGTAGTGAGTCAGAGGAACTGTACACGCGAGAATTATAGAACTCAGGTATAGAAAGGACGTAGCTGTTCTATGTTCCATGAGTTGCTGATGAGAGCACCGTCTTCGGTCTTCAGTCGGTAGGCGCCTGGCCGCGTAACCTCGGCTATAATGAACGGCCCTTCCCAGATTGGGGATAGTTTATGCCTGTCTTTGGTGGTTTGTATTTTCCGTAGAACGAGATCCCCGACCAAAAAGGCGCGGCCACAGACATTGCGATTGTGGTAGCGGCGTAGGCCTTGAAGATACCTTGCCGACTGGATAGTTGCGGTGTCTCTTGCTTCTTCCAGCTGATCTAGTTCGATTAGTCGGGTATTGTTGGAGTCGTCTTCTGAGTAGGCCCGGACTCGAGGAAAGCCGAACTGTAACTCGGTAGGTAGCATAGCCTCGGCACCGTAGACCAGGAAGAAAGGGGATTGCCCTGTTGCCTGACTAACTGTGGTTCTGAGAGACCAAAGAACAGATGGAAGTTCTTGTACCCACCGGCCCGCATATGGTTGTAGTCGGTCGAATATCCTGGTCTTGATGCCTTGTAAGACCATACCGTTGGCTTGCTCAACCTGCCCGTTGCTCCGTGGGTGTGCCACAGATGCATAGCAGATTTTGATGCCGAAATCGTCGCAGAAATCTTGGAATAGGCCCGCCGCGAACTGAGTACCGTTGTCGGTGATGATGCGGTTAGGGACTCCGAACTGGTATAATATACTCATGATGAAGTCCTTTGCTCGTGCCGCTGTAATTGTTGCAACGGGTTTAGCCTCGATCCACTTGGTGAACTTATCCACCGCGACGAATAAATGTGTGAACCCCCCTGGTGCTTTCTTGAAAGGCCCGACCATGTCGAGCCCCCATACTGCAAATGGCCAGGAGATGGGGATAGTTTGGAGTTCCTGGGCTGGAAGGTTTGTTTGTCTTGCGTAGAACTGGCAACCCTCACACTTGCGAACGATGTCTTTGGCGTCTGTTACTGCTGTGAGCCAGAAAAATCCTTGCCGGTAGGCCTTTCCGACTAATGTCCTGGATGCGGCGTGGTTGCCACATATGCCCGAGTGGATCGAATGCAGGATCTGCTTGCCCTCCTCGGTGGTGACACAACGCATGAGGACACCGGATGCGCTTCTTCGGTACAAGTCTTCTCCGACTAGTAGGAAGCTCTTGCTTCGACGCTTTATCTGTTCGGCTTGACTGTGATCTTCTGGGAGTTCGTCGTCCGTGAGAAATTTGACAACAGGAGTCCTCCAGTCTTGACATATGTGCAGCACCTCGTCTGTGGTCAGGGTAGGCTCGCCTCCCGACTGATCTGGTGCCGATTTCTTCTTGACTGATGGCTCCATGAGTTGCTCGACAAAGATTCCAGCTGGAACTGTTTCTCGTTTGGATCCCATGTTTGCCAGTTCGTCTGCTGCGTCGTTGTATTGGCGCAGGACATGTGTGATTTCCAGCCCGTCGAACTTGTTTTCCATCTTGCGGACCTCCTGACAGTATGCCGCCATGGTGCCGTCGAGGCAGGTCCAGTCTTTCATGACTTGGTTTACCACGAGTTGAGAGTCGCCGCGCACAACCAGTCGACGTATACCGAGTGATATAGCGATGCGAAGCCCGTGGACGAGTGCCTCGTACTCGGCGACGTTGTGGGAAGCCGGGAAGTGGATTTGTAGAACGTACTTCAATTTTTCGCCAGTAGAGGACGTCAATATGACTCCGGCCCCGGCGCCACCGATCCGTAGAGAACCGTCGAAGTACATTGTCCAGTACTCTAGCTTTGCTGTTGGTGTAGGCAGTTGGACTTCTGTCCACTCGGCCACAAAGTCGGCTAGAGCTTGAGATTTGATTGCAGTCCGTGGCTGGAAGGTGATGTCAAATGCCATCAGCTCGAGTGCCCATTTAGCGATTCGGCCTGTAGCCTCGCGATTATGAAGGACATCCCCGAGTGGAAATGCTGTGACCACCGTGACCTGGTGTGCTTGGAAATAATGCACCAGCTTCCGGACTGCGATAAGTAGGCCATATAGCAGCTTCTGGACTTGCGGATATCTCGTTTTGGAGTCGGCAAGGACCTCGCTGACGAAGTAGACTGGCCGTTGTATTTTTTGAATATGACCCTGTTCGGATCGTTCAACCACCAGTACCGTGCTGACTACCTGTGTCGTTGCCGCCAGATATAGCATTAGCGGTTCCTGGGGCAGAGGTGACACCAACACGGGGGGTGATGTAAGGAACTGTTTGAAGTCTTCGAAGGCTCGCTGGGCTTCCGGAGTCCATTGGAAATTGTCAGTCTTTTTGAGTAGCTTGAAGAAGGGCATGCCCCGTTCGCCCAGTCGGGAGATAAACCGGCTGAGTGCCGCCATGCAGCCTGTCAGCTTCTGGACGTCTTTGAGGTTAGTCGGGGATGCCATGTGCCTGATGGCATTGACTTTCTCCGGGTTGGGCTCGATGCCGCGGTGCGAGACGATGAAGCCGAGTAACTTTCCGGATGGGACGCCGAAGGCGCATTTTTCCGGGTTCAACTTCATCTTGAATCTTCGAAGGTTTTGGAAGGTTTCTTCCAAGTCAGCGATGAGGTCTTCTTTAGACTTGGTCTTGATCACCACATCATCGACGTAGGCTTCCACATTGCGTCCGATCTGAGTATGCAGACACCGCTGAATAGCCCTTTGATAGGTTGCGCCCGCGTTCTTCAGACCGAACGGCATTGTGATATAGCAGTATGCTCCAAACGGTGTGATGAAAGATGTCTTCAAGCAGTCTTCTTCCCTCAGGCTGATTTGGTGGTATCCCGAGTAGCAGTCGAGAAAACTGAGTAGGTCGCACCCTGCCGTGGAGTCAACCACTTGATCTATCCGAGGAAGACCAAATGGGTCCTTGGGGCACGCTTTGTTGAGGTCGGTGTAGTCGACGCACATGCGCCATTTACCGTTTTTCTTCCGGACCAGAACTGGGTTTGCCAACCAGTCCGGGTGGTAGACCTCTTTGATGAACCCGGCTGCGAGAAGTTTGGTAATGTCCTCCCGGATGGCATCTTTGCGGTCTTGTGCGAAGCGACGCAGCCGTTGTTTGACTGGCTTGGCATCTGTCTTCACGTTTAGGGCGTGCTCGATCACCTCCCTTGGTACGCCCGGCATGTCGGACGGTTTCCACGCGAAGATATCCTTGTTGGCTTGGAGGAAGGTGACGAGCGCGTCTTCCTATTTGGAGTCGAGTCCGGTCCCGACTAGAGCAGTCTTGGAGGGGTCGGAAGGGTCCAGGGGGATCTTCTTCGTGTCGGAGTCCACTGAGATTCCCGACTTCGCTGCTTTTTTAGCCGGAACTTGATCTTGCTCGACTTCAGATGTGACAGCTTGCCGAATGTTGTCACGTCTGACTGCCGCCTCTTGTGATTGGGCCAGTTCGCAGCTCTCCTTGTCGCAGGTGAAGGCTTGCTTGACGTCGCTGCGGAGGGAGAGGACTCCTGCTGGTCCGGGCATCTTCAGCACCATGTATGTATAGTGCGGTATTGCCATAAATTTGGCGAGTGCCGGTCGTTCGAGTATTGCGTGGTACGCGGTCTCGAAGTCGGCGACCTCGAAGCAGACAGTTTCTGTGCGGAAATTATCCCGCGTGCCGAAGGTTACCGGCAGGGTTATCTGTCCGAGTGGAGTTGATGACAGGCCGGGAATTATCCCGTGGAAGGGCGCGGTGCTCGGCCGTAGTTCTGAATGAGGAATTTTCATCTCGTCCAAAGTCTTGGCGAACAGGATATTGAGTGCGTTGCCTCCGTCAATGAGGGTTTTCTTCAGCCTGATATTTTTGACGACCGGGTCCAGGACGAGTGGATAGCGTCCCGGGTGGGAAACCCGATCTGGGTGATCTGCGCGATTGAAAGTGATGGCCATCTCTGACCAACGCAGGTATTGGGGGGTGTCAGCCGCAGAGACCGTGTTGATGTCGCGTGCTGAAAGCTTTTGTTTGCGCTTGGACTCGTACGCGAGTGGTCCCCTGAAGATATGGTTGAGCTCGGCTTGAGGATCTTGGAAGTCATCAGCCGGACCCGAGTCTGGCTTCTCTTTGTCCTTGTCGGCGCCAGATGATGAAGTCTGCTCGGAAGCAAACTTTTTGAGCATATAGCAGTGTTTGGCCGCGTGCTTTCCCTTGGGGTGAAAGGGGCATGGCCCGCTCATGACTTTCTGGTTGTCGTTGTTCCGCTGGGGCCGCGACCGGCTGCGCTCCATGTTGGCCACCTCGTTGTCCGACTTCCGTTTACGGCTGCCGGATTTGTTTTGAGATGGCTCGTTGTCGGCTTTTGCCTTCTGTTCTTTTTGTCGGGGCTCCTTCTTCTCGTCAAAGGCCTCGACGACCGCTTCGGCTGAGTCGGCGTATTTATTGGCCATGTCGAAGAGCGCCCGGACTGTGGATGGTGGCTTCCGAGTGAATTTTGCGATAAGCGGAGCGTCTTTTACCCCTTTGCGAAAGGCGGCGATGACGGCTTCGTCTTTGATCGTTGGGATTTGGTTGCGCTTCTCGGAGAACCTTTTGATGAATTCGCGCAAGGACTCGTTTTTCTTCTGGTGCAGTTGATAAAGATCATGCTCCGAAGCGGGTCTGTCGTAGGTCCCCTGGAAATTAGCGATGAACCGCTCCCTGAGTTGTCCCCAGGAACCAATTGACCGCCTTGGGAGACCTGTTAGCCATGTCCTCGCCGAGTCGGCTAGCGCGACTGGGAGGTAGTTAGCCATGACTCTGCTATCACCACCAGCGGCGCGAACTGCTAGGGTGTAGACGGTGAGCCAGGACTCGGGGTTTGTCTTGCCGTCGTACTTCTCGATCCCGGTGGGTTTAAAGCCAGTCGGCCACAAGACGTCCTGTAGCTCCCGAGTGAAGGCTGGGATGCCTTCGTCTTCGTGAGGGCTCCGACTTCGGTCTTGGCGATGTAGTCGCTCATGGTGGAGGCCGAAGCGCTCGTTTTCGTCTTCCAGTCGGCGGCGTTCATCTTCTTCGCGTTGTTCGCGTTGGGCGTTCAGGGTGTGGCGGAGGTCCTGGTGCAGTCGAACTCGGAGGTCTTGATTGGGTCGGCGGTCGTATCGGTGACGCCGCCGGTTGTCATTATTGGTATTGCCGAGCGTTGTTTGCCGGGACTCTTCGCGTTGCCGACTGGAGCCGGCCGCCCAACGTCGTGTTGATGCAGATGAGCCTGCCGCCGAAGAACCCGGCCGATTGGTCGGTATAGCGGTGTCGCCCGACTGCTGTTGCTGCTGACAGGCAGCAGCTGTGATCATCGCCTTGATCTTGGCGATAGTCGGGGTGGCATGATGATCGGCCCCGAGCTGGAGCGTGTCCAGCAGAGTCGCTGCGGCCACAACGTTCTGTTGTGGCATGACGAATACGTCGTGGTCGCCGATCTTGGTTTGGAGGATTTGTTGCTGAGCGACTCGCCCAGCCTCGCGCAGCTCGTTGTTGCGGGCTTCGCGGTTGGCCTCCTCTTGTTGTAGCCGGCGCGCCTCCTCTTGCCGCTCCTCTTGTTGTCGGTGTACCTCGGAAGGTGGTGTTGAAGCCATGAAGATCTCGCGGGAGAGGGGGAAGCTTGCCGAATCAAAGTCCGAGCTAGCGCTCGAACCGCTGTCCGACTTGGTGTCGGACTCCGAATAGTTTATCGGAGTAAGAACGACTCTGACCTCTCTAGATCCAATCTGAAACGGCGCTTGGCCGTGTCCAAACTGAATCGCTGGAGATCGGGTTTGCTGCACAGGGTAAAGATGCGCAGCGTCGCCGGAGTTGTTCGGGAAGTTGACGACCTCTCCCCTTCTCGGCCCAACTCGGGCTGGCTCGAGGCCTAGCGCAAGCCGGACGCCGAAGGAGAGGGTTGTCCCGATGTTCGGCGATGTGAAGGACTGCCGCAGGAAGTCGCTGAAAGAGACGGCGGTGTCCGGCATGCCGACTGGCACCACGTCGGCTGGTTCCCCGGCTGGCAAGATTGGATCTGCTTCAGCCAGGGTGAGATTGCCGAATTGATCGGCGGTGAAGTCTAAGCTTCCGAAGGTAATTGAATCTCCGGGGAAGAACTTGTTGCTGTCGACTCCGTTGATTGAATCCATCGAATCTTCAGATGAGGAATTCGCCAGAGGCCCCTACCTGGCGCGCCAACTGTCGATGCTTTGCACCGGCAATAAAACTATGGGGCTACTCGGCGAGGGTGAATTCGGTGGACTGCAGAGGAACACAAGAGAATTATACTGGTTCAGGCCCTCAAGATGAGGTAATACCCTACGTCCAGTTGAGGTGTTATTCCTCTGAGGTGTATGCAGATCGATGATCCAGTTGTTCTGTTGTGCTTGCCCTGAGGGGCGCCCTGCCTCCCTTTATATACTAGGGGACAGGGGTACATGATAAGGATCCCAGTCGGATATGACCAAGGGATTTCCTTCTTAGAGATAGAATCCTATCCGACTAAGACTATGTTTCCTTATTATACAAGGTACAGCCTGCCGGGTGCTATCTTATCTCTAATTACATGGTCCGGCCCATCCTCTATCCGAGTGGACATGTACCGGTAATGAGGTACCCGGGGCCCATGGCTTCCACACAAAGTTGGTATCAGAGCCAAACTTGACCGTAGGACCAGCCAAATGGAAACCCTAAGAGCCCTCTGAAATTCTCATTTGCATATGCTTCTTGCACTTGGAGTTATTTCGGGAAAATTGGGAATCTGTTCTCGGATTGGGATAAAATCTTGACCTTTTATTTGACTAAAATTTTTGAGACAGTTCAAGTTTAGGGTGGAAATTTTATTCAAGGGTTATGGCATAGGTGTCCAAATTTTGGGAAAACATTGGTTAATCGGGGTGAAGTATGATTTAAGGCATGCATAAAATATTTCTACTTGCTTTGCAATTATTATTTGAAATTTATTCGGTACTATTTGGTTCTGCTGTATTTTTCTGTCGGTCTCAAGTTTACATACAAAATTATTTCATGCATAAAATTGTTGTCTATTTCCAAATTATTTACTGTTCACTCTATTTGGAGCTGGGCATACATTGATTCTCCCTCCTTGCCTTCTTTAGATGGACAGTCTTCCCAACCAACGTGGTGCTGACATGGGCGGATTCGTCGAAGAGCTTCGTATGATGAGCTTCACTTTGGGGTACAGCCATGCCCCGGAGTACACTGCAGTGGAGCCCATGGAGGGTGAGCTCCCACACCGTGTTCGCTTGGAGCTACCAAGCGAACAATACCTCCTACCAGCCATGGAGGTCGAGATCGGTGGGCGTACCTAAGATCATGCCTGCCAGGAGGCAGCTTTCTGTCTGATCAGAGAGCTATGCTGGAGACACAACTCTACCCTCCGTATCACCGCCTACCACTACCTCCCTAGCCAGGCTCACTACCAGGTCTACAGGACCTTCCAACCGGCTGACGACGAGAACGACACCACCATCGTCCACATGAGGCAGGCGATGTGGGCCATGGACTACATGCACGCCAACTGGGTGCGTGCAGCCCACGACTGGGAGGATGCCAACAGGATGAACATTATTGGTCTCCAGAACTAGATTGACTGCCTGAAGAAGGAGGTCGCGGAGTTGAAGGGACAGCCACCACCCGGTGGGGCCAGGATTCGTCTGACCTCGAGGAAGAGGACCCTTCCTCCGGTCTGCGTTCAGTTGGACCCCAAGAATGGGCCACACGCACTGCCAGCTCCACCAGCACCGGCACTAGCACCGACAGGCGGCATGATTAGTGTGTCATCGAGTGATGGCTGCTCTCAGGGAAGCACCAGCATCCACGGGGGCTTCACTTCCACCGACAATAGCAGCTCCTTCAGCGGATCCCACACCCGCAGTGAGGCTAGTTCCTCGGCTCACGGTAGTGAGGATTACGTGAGCGGATCCAAGAGCCGCACTGAAGACAAGGGGGGCGACGAGCAGGAGCTGGAGTACAATTCGGACGACCGCAGGAGCCGCTTAGAGCACTAGGCGCGCCGTCCTTAGTTTTCATCGTTTTCCTTAGTTTGATTTCATGACTAGTTGTAATGTTAGGATGTTTGCTTGGGGTTAGTTGGTGGCATACCATATGTTGTGGTGTGTCCACCTTAATTAGGAGTTGAACTGGTTTTTCCTCGTGTTTCCAACTATGAATTTTAGTTAATTTAATCCAGGCACTTAATCATAACTCCCATTTCTGAGCCATCCGTTTTCCTCCTTTCCCCCTATTTCCATCTCCCCTTTAGATGGTGAACACTAGGAATGGTAACCGTGCTGCCAGTGATGTCAGTGCTACCAACCAACAGGGTGGAGCACCCCAAAACCCTAGAACTCCCAATCACATGCCACCTCCGCTACCGAAAAGCCCGATGCTTGCATAGGTCCTGACCAACCAGAACCAGATGTTGGCAATCATGATGCAGTAGATGCAGCAAAACAATCTACAACAGCAACACTAGCAACCTCACATCCCGGCCATCGCTCCTCAATCAAAGCTGCCTGGGTTCTTGTGGGTCAGGCCACCTATCTTCTCCAGCACAACCAACCCCATGGACGCCAACAACTGGCTGTTGTTGATAGAGAAGAAGCTCAACCTCGTCCAATGCAACGACTAGGAAAAGGTTGCCTTTGCAACACACTAGCTCCAAGGTCCCGTATCAGCTTGGTGGGATAACTTCCTCGTGACCCACACCGCCACGATGGAGGTCACTTGGGCTGAGTTCTGCCACAACTTCTGGAAATCTTAGATTCCAGCTGGCATTGTGGCACAAAAAAAGAGAGAGTTTAGGGACTTGGTGCAGGGAAGCAAGACAGTCATGGAGTACCTCCATGACTTCAACCGCTTGGCGTGCTACGCGCCCGAGGATGTCCGCACCGATGCGGAGAGACTGGAGAAGTTCTTGGACAGACTGGATGACGAGCTGACCAACCAGCTCCTCTCAAGTGACTATCTAGACTTCGAGAAGCTGGTGGATAAGGCGATCCACCAAGAAGATCAACGCAACAAGATGGACCGCAAGAGAAAAGTGGCCTAGTTCCGAGCTCACCAGGGGCAGCACCAGAGGCCACGAGTGATGCTGGGGCATCAGGGTGGACCTTCCACCATGATCGTCCACTAGCAGCGTCCGTTTCACCCAGGGCACTTTGGAGGCACCAGCTGCAATAATGGGCAGCACAACCGTCATCCCGCTCCGCGCCCACCAATGGCGCCAGTGCAGTAGAGTCAGCCACGGAAAGACAACGGAGGCAGGACCCTCATCTGCTTCAACTGCAATGAACCGGGCCACTTCGTTGACAAGTGCCCGAAGCCGAAGCGCATGGGACCCAGGCTTCTAGCTCCCCAGAACCCCAACACCAATCAGCAGGTGAGAAAGGGGTGTGTTAAACACGTCTCCGCAGAAGAGGTACAGGCTACACCGGAAGTGGTACTGGGTATGTTTCTCGTAAACTCAATACCTGCAACTATACTTTTTGATTCTGGTGTAACGCATTCTTTCATATCCAAGAAATTTGTGGGAACACATGGGATTAAAGTAGTGGAATCTAAGATCCCCATGCGGGTTCATACACCTAGGAACCGCATGACTATAGCTCACTATAGCTTTTTAGTGAGCCTAGAAATCCAAGGATTACCCTTTCTAGCCAATCTCATCCTCCTAGAATCCAAAGACCTAGATGTCATCCTAGGAATGGATTGGTTGACCCGACATAAAGGAGTGATCAATTGCGCCGATTGCACCGTTACAGTGACTAGTTCGGAAGGAAAGGCAGTTATCTTCAAATAACCAGTGCCACAGAGACAGGAAGCAAGCTTGAATCAGGTCGTAGCAAAGCAACCGTCGGAAGGTGGGAAGAAGCTAGAGCGGAAAATAGAGGAAATTCCGATAGTGAGGGAATACCCAGATGTGTTCCCGGAAGATCTACCGGGGATGCCACCAGAAAGGGAAATCGAGTTCAGAATCGATTTGGCACCAGGAACAGCGCCAATATACAAAAGGCCATACAGAATGGCACCAAACAAGATGGCGGAAGTCAAGAAGCAAGTCGACGACCTGCTATAGAAGGGTTACATTAGACCAAGCACATCGCCTTGGGGTGCACCAGTCATCTTCATGGAAAAGAAAGACAAAACAAAGCGTATGTGCGTGGACTGTCGCGCACTAAATGATGTCACCATCAAGAACAAGTATCCCTTGCCAAGAATTGATGATCTTTTTGATCAATTGGAGGGTGCCACTGTCTTCTCCAAGATAGACCTACGATCAGGCTATCATCAGCTGAGGATCTGAGAGGAGGATATCCCGAAAATGGCTTTCACCACTCGGTATGGGTTGTACGAGTGCACTGTTATGTCCTTCGGACTGACAAATGCACCGGCCTTCTTCACGAATTTTATGAACAAGGTGATCATGGAGTTTCTGGACAAGTTTGTGGTGGTCTTCATCGATGATATCCTGATCTTGTGGAGGCCATGGGCCCCGGGTACCTTATGACAAGCATATGGGCCACTCGGACAGAGGATGGGCCTAGCCTTGTAATTAGAGATCTGATAGCACTCGGCAGACTTAACCTTGTACGAGAAGGAAGATACAGTCCTAGTCGGGCAAGTTATATCTCTAGGAGGAGATCCCTTGGTCATAGTTCGATCAGGACTCCTACTTTATAACCCTGTCCCCCAGTATATAAGGGGAGGCAGGGCGCCCCCTGAGGGCAGATCAAGTCATACATCCTCAAAGGAATACACCACAATTGGACGTAGAGTATTACCTCGCATCAAGGGCCTTAACTAGTATAAACTCCCCGTATTCCTTTGCAGTCCACCGAGTTTCGATCTGACGAGTAGCCCTATATTTATATTGCTGGTGTAAAACATCGATAGTTGGCGCGCCAGGTAGGGGCTTCGGCGAGATCAACCTCAACAAGCTCGATGGATTCGACAACCGGAGTTGACAGCGGCAAATTTTCGCCCGGAGATACGATTACGTTCGGAAGCCTCGACTTCATCGCCGACAGGCTCAGCAAACTCACCCTGGCCGACTCGGACTCGATCCGATCTAGCAGGAAAATAGCCAACTCTGCGCTAGTCGGCCCACACGATGCTGTAGCGACCATCGTCGACTTGCTGTGGCAATCTCCCACTTGCCCGGGTCTCGAGACAACTCTCCCCTTCGGTGTTCGACTCGGACTCGGCCTCGAGCTGGCTGGGATCGGGCTAGGAAGGGGGAGATCGTCAATCTCCCGTGCAGACTCAGCAACACCGCGGATATCTACAATCCACATCGACGCGGCAGACCCTATCCCTTACGGTTCAATTCGGACGTGGCCCAGAGCCGCCCGAGATTGGATCTAGGGAGGTCGGAGTCATGATCACACCGATCAACTACTCAGATTCTGACTCTAAGTTGGACAGCAGTTTGAACGGTAGTTCGGACAATAGTTTGGCAAGCCTTTTCTAGCCCTGCGAAGTCTTCATGGCATCCAAGGGCTCTACGGCTACTCAGGAGGCACGCCGACTACGCGAGCACGAAGAGGAGGAGGCTCGCCGACTATGACAACAACAGGAGGCCGATCGCGACGCTCGCAACGATGAGCTACGCAGGGCTGGGCAAACCGCTCAACAACATATCCTCCAAACTCGAGTCAGCGACCACGACGTCTTCGTCACGCCTCAACAAAATGTCGTGGCCGCTGCAACTTTGCTAGATACACTCCAGTTCGGGCCTGATCACCAGGTGTTAACGCCAAAATTTTGTAAGGACCTGTATCAGATTCGGTCAAGAGGACGGTTGCAGTCGGATAATGGAAATTGATCCAAGAAGCAGACCGAGTCTGAGAAGGAGCCGTGAAGACCGCGTGTGGCAGTTAATTACTATAGTTATTAGGAAAAGGTTTATCTCTTTTAGGAAACCTGACCTCGTGTCCGGTCAGGCCTCGTTAGCGTTTTCTGTTATAGATAGAAATCATATATCGTGTCCTATAAGGACTCATGTAACTCGGGGTATATATACGTATGCCCGGGGACCTTGTAATCATCACAACGATCAATACAAACTCGGCGCATCGCCACCCCTTTGACGGGATCCTGCTTCTTGAGCCGGGCTGCATCGGTTAGGTCCGAACTCCTGCGAGAGGGTAAGTCTCGTCACACCGACTACCAATCGGCTAGGACTTCCTCGGTTAGGTCCGATATTCTAGTCGGTTTATGGTAGTCGGCTTACCACGATATATTTACTTTATCTATGGCTGCATCAGTTCAGTTTGATCTCATAGATTGATTAGGTATATCACATCACGCGTGCACAGGCTGTATCGACTTGCTGGGAGCGATTTATCACCAGTTCGTGCTGCATCGGTTAGGTCCGACCTACTGAACTACTAGTGATAAGTCGATCCTGTTAGGCCGATGCATCGTGTGCAGACGTTTTATCGGAGCGCATAGCCGGTAAGTTTTTTCATCACGATCGCATTATATCTATCGGCTCATTGAGCATTGTTATCGTTATCGGTCTGTGCTGCAACGGTTAGGTCCATCTACTAGACTGACAACAATAGCTTTACTCTTAATAAGTCCGATGGTGTTGTGCGATGGTGTTATCGGAGCGCTTAGCCGATAAGTTACCTGTTAAAGCCGACTACATTTATTTGTTGTTTTATCCTGTGTTCGCTTCGTTAAGCGGTCGGCTAGCTTATCAATTATTTATGATTTGCGTTATTGCATATTTTATTATATGTTCTCGCCTGCATTATTGTCACAATCGGTTAAGGGCTAGCCGATGGGTCTATTCTGCCGATCCAAGCACAAATACAAGCAGGTTCCTAGGCACGACCCCAAGTAAGGGCCCGGGCATGAGCCCGGGTAAGGACCAGTATATGGGCCCGGATAGCGGACGAAGGTCTTGGGAGCAAGGGCCCGGGTGCTGGCATACCTTCATAACAACACCAGTAACACTAGATCATGATCAGCTAGGATCTATTTGATTTATTTATGCATTATACTTGTTTATTTTATCTAGCTTATAGCCGGTTTTCGAATATCCCTTCGATGATCGGCTAGCATGACATTTGTTTATTATTACATTATTGTTCTTGCCGTCATCGGACCTAAGCCGATGTGTAAGTGCTACAGTGTGCATCGGCCATCGGCTGATGAAACGAGTCTAGATCGGCTTCCAGCCGATTGGCTCATTGATCTAACATTTTCCTCCTTGTCAATTACAGGGTCAAATTGACTGGCACGCCTACGAACCTCAAACTTTAGGACCTGCACTGGAGTGAAGCAAATCTCCCAGGCCTTCGCGTGTCACCCAGACGCCGAACCGGGACCCGGCGATTTTCGGCGTCAACACCAGGCCACCCTGACTATCACAAGAATCAAAGCCATGATCATCGCTGTTGCATGTCAGCAGCACCAGTAGTCGGGCGACACCCTTATACCGACCAACTGGTCGGGTTCTCCAATGACGGTCTCGTCTGCATCAGCGCAACACCGAGCAGCTAGCTCTAGTTAGCCACACGCGGAGTCATGATAGATGTCTCTTGGCAACCCCAACAATAACAATCGGTGGCATCCCCAGTACAACCGCCATGACAATCAAGATCTCTGAGGTCATCTACGACGCGATCTCTGCCTAGACATCAACGCTCGGTGCCGTGAACACGAAGAGGACGTGCGCCGCCGACTGGAGGACGAGTACAAGCGCTTCAGCCTCCACCACGAGCGGTTCAACCGTCGTAATCAGAGCCGGAGTCCTCAAGCCGATGAAGGCGTACCCGCCTTCACCGAGGAACTACAACAAGTCGACTGGCCATCGGGCTTCAAGCCTATAGGCATCAAAAAATACAACGGCAAGACCAATCCCGAGTCCTGGCTCACAGTCTACACTCTGGCGATTCGAGCAGCCGGAGGCGATTACAAAGCCATGGCTAACTACCTCCCGGTCGCTTTGGCCGACTCGGCGAGGACATGGTTCACAGGGCTCCCAAAGCGGATGATCGGCTCCTGGGGAGAACTCCGGGAACGAGTCATCGCCAATTTCCAGGGGACTTACGAAAGGCCGTCTTCCGAGCACGATCTCTATCAGCTGCACCAGAGGAATAATGAGTCACTCCGCGAGTTCATCAAAAGGTTCTCCGAGAAGCGCAACTCGATCCCAATGATCAAGGATGTGGTCATCATCACCGCCTTTCACAAGGGAGTCAAGGACGCCTCGTTCATCGCAAAATTTACTCGAAAGCCTCCAACCTTTGTCAGGGCTCTCTTCAATATGGTAAACATATACGCCAACTTGGCCGAGGCAGTCGCTCAGGCCCTCGATGACAAAAAAGAGCCCCGGTAGAAAGGACCAGAAAGCCAATGACGAGCCAGCACAGAACAAACCTGACAGCCGCAAGTGGAAGTCGGATAACGTGGTAGGCAACATGGAGCGTACTCGGTCACGGCCCCCAAGGAACAACGAGTACCAGAAAGTCATGAACGGGCCCTGCCCCTTTCACCCCAAGGGCAGGGACGCAGCCACGGACTGCTTCATGCTCAAGAAGTTTGCTTCCGAGCAGGCGTCAATGCCTGGCACCGACAAGGACAAAGACAAGCCAAATCCGGGCGCAGCCGGCGATTATCAAGATCCACAGGCTGAGCTCAACCATATCTTCGGAGGGCCGTTTGCATACGAGTCCAAGTGGAAGCAGAAGCTAATAGCACGTGACGTCAACGCGGTCTCTACAACAGACGCCCCCCAATATTTGCGTTGGTCAGAGATGCCCATCACATTCAACCGCGCATATCACCCCGATCGGGTTACACACCCAGGACGCTACCCACTCGTCCTGGACCTAGTCATCACAAGAGCATCAAGTTGAAGAAGGTTCTCATAGATGGAGGTAGCACGCTCAACATTCTGTTCGCCAAGACTCTGGATGAGATAAAGATTCCTCGTTTAGACCTGCGGCCGAGTATGGCGCCCTTCCAAGGGGTAATCCCCGGCCTGTCTTCAACACCCCTTGGATAGATCACTTTGTCGGTCACCTTAGGCACGCGGGATAACTTCCACACAGAAAACATCTGCTTCGAGGTCACCGATTTCGAGACCGCGTACCACGCTATACTCGGACGGCCTGCGCTAGCCAAATTCATGGTAGTGCTGCACTATACCTATATGATGCTCAAGATGCCTGGGCCAACCGGAGTTCTTTCCCTTCGCAGCGATGCCAAGCAAGCCTTCACCTGCGACAAAGAGAGCAGCGAGTTGGCTCAATCTCAAGAAGCGGCAGTCGGACGCACCAGCATTCGGCAAGCCGCCACAGCAGAAGTCGAGAACGATCAAGTTTCAGCGAAAAAAGCAGCAAAGTCAGGAATTTCAGTGGACTCTAGCACGAAGAAGATCCCCTTGGACCCTTCCGACCCCTCCAAGACTGCTCTAGTCAGGACCGGACTCGACCCCAAATAGGAATACACGCTTATCACCTTCCTCTAGGAGAATAGGGATATTTTCACTTGGAAACCTTCCGACGTGCCTGGTGTACCAAGGGAGGTGATCGGGCACGCCCTCAATATCAAGACAGACACCAAGCCAGTCAAGCAACGGCTACGACGCTTCGCACAGGACCGCAAAGATGCCATTCGGGAGGAGATAACCAAGCTCCTCGCAACCGGGTTCATCAAGGAGGTCTATCACCCGGATTGGCTGGCAAACCCAGTCATGGTCTACAAGAAGAACGGTAAATGGCGCATGTGCGTCGACTACACCGACTTGAATAAGGCATGCCCCAAAGACCCATTTGGTCTATCGAGAATAGATCAGGTGGTGGACTCAACTGCGGGGTGTGAACTTCTCAGCTTTCTTGACTGTTACTCGGGATACCATCAAATCAGCTGACGTCTTTCATCATGCCATTTGGCGCATACCGCTACATCACTATGCCGTTCGGTTTGAAAAACGCTAGAGCAACTTATCAACAAGCAATTCAGCGGTATTTGCACACTCAGATCGGGCACAACGTGGAGGCGTACGTCGATGACGTGGTGATCAAGACAAAGTCCAAACAAGACCTCATGGCCGACTTGGAGGAAACCTTCTAAAATCTTTGAAGATTCAAGATGAAGTTGAACCCGGAAAAGTGTGCCTTCGGTGTGCCATCCGGCAAGCTACTCGGCTTCATCGTATCGCATCGAGGCCAATCCAAAGAAAGTCAATGCAATCATGAACATGGCACCCCCGACTAGCCAGAAGGACATCTAGAAGCTAACAGGCTGCATGGCGGCACTCAGCCGATTCATCTCTTGATTAGGTGAACGGGGCATACCCTTCTTCAAATTACTGAAAAAAGCAGATAATTTCCAATGGACTCCCAAAGCACATCAAGCCTTCGAAGACTTCAAGAAATTTCTCACATCACCACTAGGTGTTGGCATCACCTATGCCCCAAGAGCCTTTAATGCTATATTTGGCGGCAACGACTCAGGTAGTCAGCATAGTGTTGGTGGTCGAGCGATCCGAGCCGGGTCATATACAAAAAATTCAACGGCCAGTCTACTTCATCAGCGAGGTCTTAGCCGGCTCAAAGATGAGATATCTTCAGGTCCAGAAGCTGCTATACGGCCTACTCATCACTGTCCAGAAGCTGGTGCACTACTTCCAGTCGTATCAAGTCACGGTGGTCACATCATATCCACTTGGGGACGTCCTGCACAACCGCGAGGCCATCAGCCGAATCGCTAAATGGGCACTCGAGTTGATGGCATTTGACATCACCTTTCAACCACGGACATCAATCAAATCTCAAGCTCTAGCCGACTTTGTGGCCGAGTGGACGGAAGTTCAGACGACTACAATGACAGACAAGCTAGAGTACTGGACAATGTACTTCAACGGCTCTCTACGGATCGGTGGCACTAGGGCCAATGTCATTTTGACGTCACCCACTGGCGAAAAACTCAAGTACGTTCTCCAGATTCACTTTCTGGCTTCCCACAATATCGCCGACTATGAGGCGCTCATCCACGGGCTCCTCATTGCTGTATCACTCGGCATCCGCCGACTGGTTGTGTGCGGGGATTCCCAACTTGTGGTCAACCAAGTCATGAAAGACTGGACATGCCTTGACGATACTATGGCGGCATACTATTAGGAAGTCAGAAAGCTGGAAAACAAGTTCGACAGGCTGGAGATAACTCATGTCCTATGACAATACAACGATGCTGCAGACGAACCGGCTAACATGGGATCCAAGAGAGAGGTAGTCCCGACTGGGATTTTCGTAGAACAACTAATGGAGCCATCGGTCAAGAAGAAACCAATAGCAGAACAGTCGGGGGCCAAACCTACCCCGGCAAAAGAAGAAGTATTGATCATATCTCAAGATTGGCGGACTCCCGTTCTCAAATTCCTCTTATGATGAACTCCTAGAAGATCGCATTTAAGCCGAACAAATCAAATGTCGAAGCAAATGTTTCCTAGTAGTCGGAGAAGACCTGTATCGAAGAAGTGCATCCGGAGTCCTCATGTGTTGCGTCACACCCGGCGAGGGCAAGCAGATTCTACAATCTATCCACTCGGGCATATGTGGCAACCATGCCGCATCCAGGACGTTAGTCGGAAAGGCTTATAGGCAGTTTTTTTCTAGCCAACAGTAGTAACAGACGCTAAAGACATAGTTCGCACATGCGAGGGCTATCAGTTCCATGCAAAACAAACAAACCTCCCAGCCCAAGAACTTCAAACCATCCCAATCTCTTGGTCCTTTACAGTATGGGGGCTTGACATGGTCAGGCCTTTCAAGAAAGCACCAGGAGGGTTCACACACTTGTTCGTCGCAGTGGATAAATTCACAAAGTGGATTGAGGCAAAACCCGTTGCTACCATAATAGCGGCAAGAGCAAAGGACTTCATCATGAGTATATTATACCGATTCAGGGTTCCTAACCGCATCATAACGGACAACGGCACTCAATTCACGGACGGCGTATTTCAAGATTTCTGTGATGACTTCGGCATCATGATCTATTTTGCATCTGTGGCACACCCATGAAGCAATGGGCAGGTTGAGCGTGCCAATGGCATGGTCTTACAAGGTATCAAGGCTAGGATATTCGACCAACTATAGTCATATGCAGGGCGGTGGGTACAAGAACTCCCATCTGTTCTCTAGTCCCTAAGAACCATGGTTAGTCGGGCAACAGGGCAATCCCCTTTCTTTCTAGTCTATGGTGCCGAGTCTGTGCTACCAACCGAGTTAGAGTTCAGCTCTTCGTGAGTTCGGGCTTACTCAGAAGACATATCAAACAATACCCGATTGGTCGAACTAGATTAGTTGGAGGAAGATAGGGACATCGCAATAATCCAGTCGGCAAGGTATCTCCAAGGCCTGCATCGCTATCACAGTCAAAATGTCCATGGCCGCGCCTTTTTGGTTGGGGATCTCGTCTTGAGAAAAATACAAACCACCAAAGACAGGCATAAACTATCCCCCCTGTGGGAAGGGCCGTTCATTATCGCTGAGGTTACTCGGCCAGGCGCTTACTGACTGAAGACTGAAGACGGTGCCCTAGTCAGCAACTCATGGAATATAGAACAGCTACATCCTTTCTATACCTGAGTTTTGTACTTTCCCATATACATTTTTATAAAGTTTTTTCTCTGACTCACTACGTCGCTTGTCCCAACCGAATAGTGAGTCGGGGCTGCATGTATTATATGTGCTTTGTCAACAACATATGAGCTTGTTTCATCCAAGTTATGAAGTTTTAAAACGACTATGTTTTGTTTGCCCGAGTATAGCTTTTTTAGGTGAACGATTTTATTAAGTTCCTATCGATCGACTCGGAATAGACTATATAGTCAGGTAAAGCCAATGATAACTGAGAAGAACAAAGAACTCGGTGGCATTGTACATATCTTTACATGAGTCCTTACAAAAGCTTTATATACACTGACTACATGATGGTTTGTTCTTACATGCCCAGGTCCTTTGTGATTGCTTCTGTAGTCGGCCTCGCTTGGGTAATCAGCTCTAGTGCTTCCTCAGGCGTTGTCTCTTAAGCAAACCCCTCGCCGATGGCCTCAAGGTCTACCCTAGGGTAGATTGACTTGGTCATGGCCAGGGTCTGGGCCACACCAACAGCCACACGCTCATTCGAGTACTTTTTCAAGATACTCGGGGCTTGGCCGAGATGTGCATGCACCTGGGAGATTGTATTGGAGCTGGTCCTGACGTAGTGAGGATCCATAACGTCAAGGAGCCCTTTCACGGATTCGGCAAGAATCTCCTGGGACTCCTTGACAACCTTAATTTCTGCTGCAAAGGCCTGAAACTGGGTTTGGGCATTGGCTCTTGTCGATGTTTTACACCGGCAATATGAATATGGGGCTACTCGGCGGATGGAAACTCGGTGGATTGCAAAGGAACACGGGGAGATTTATACTGGTTCAGGCCCTCAATGTGAGGTAATACCCTACGTCCAATTTGGGGTGTATTCCTTTGAGGAATTATGGTGGTGATTCTGATGAACCGTGTGCACCTGTATGCTTCTGCCCTCATGGGGCGCCCTACCTCCCCTTATATACTGGGGGACAGGGTTACAAAGTAGGAGTCCCAGCCGGATTACGACAAAGGGATCTCCTCTTAGAGATATAACGCACCCGACTAGGACTGTATATTCCTTATCGTACAAGGCTTAGTCTACCGAATCTAGCTATATCTCTAATTACAAGGCTAGGCCCATCCTCTATCCGAGCGGCCCATTTGCTTGTCATGAGGTACCCGGGGCCCATGGCACCCACAGCTCTCGAAGCTACTCAGATTCATTGACAAATATGCTTGTCAGCCAAAATTGCAGTCGGAGTAACAAGAGGATTGGTTAGGGTTATTGTCGGGGGGGAGGCTTACTTTCGTAGTCGGCCTCTACTTTGGCTTTGGCCTTCTCCAGTTCAGTTTTATCCTTTTTAACCTTCTTCAGCTCAAGTTCTTGTTGTCCTTTTTCCTTTGTCTGGGTCTTTGACTCGGCTTCGAGGGCTATACATCAGAATAGTCAAGAACTCGAGATTACAGTCAAGACTTAACCGGGCAGTCGGGAAGCAACAAGGCTGGAGAAGTGCACTTGGGATTTATTCAGGAAGACAAATACAGGAGACTTACTTCTGATCTTCTTGGCTAGAGCCCAATTTTCATCCTTGAGCTGGTCAACTGCTCCCTTCAGCCACGTCTCCCTCTCCTGACTAGACCGTTCTAGGTCGGCCTTCTCGGCCTGGAGCTGGCCCAACCGTTGGAGCTAGGGGGCAAGCTAGGTCAGGACTTTGTTCACCTTCTTTGAGTGGTTGACTATCTTCTGCTCGGAGCAAAAACAGAGCAAAACAGAGTCAAGAGGCAGAGAACCAAAGCAAGGAAGATTTTCAAGAACTCAATATGGTGCAAGTCATACCTGGACTCCCCGGGACGCGGCGATCACGGCACGAAGAAAGACTTCACGCTCTCTCCCTGCCGCCTCCTCATCATGCTCGTAGCTTTCTGTGACTCCCTCGGGGGTTACCCAGTGGAATGTCCTTGGAAACCTACGAGGAGGGGCTTCAAGCCTGGGGAGGTCCTCTTCTGAAGACGACGACGACGACATAGATAGCGACTAGGTCCTAGCTCCTGGCTCAACCACTGCTAGGGCTTCGAGGACTCGCTCAGGGGCTAGAGCGATAGCTTCACTACTTGCCCCTTCGTCAGCAGGCACTAGCGGTCTTGCTGTCGGGACGACTTCAGTTTCTGCAACTGAGGCAGTCGCTGGCTTAGCAGATGATCTTGTTGGTATTGGCTCGGCAACGGGGGCAGTCAACGTAGTCTTTTTCAGATCTACGTCAACTCACCTCCTGCACGACGAGCCAGGTATCAAGACATTATCACACTAATCAAGATGTTCAGAAGAATCTAGACTGCTTACCTCTCGGAGGACTTGAACTTCCATGAGGGGGCTCTAGATGTCAGCAGTGGGGGGATGCTAGCTGTCGGGCTCGTTGGCATGGCGGTCAGCAGTGGCGTCTTGCTCTTGGCCGGCCCAGTCTCTGGAATGGCCGACTAGGGTGCTGAATCACCTAGTGGCGCCACTCTTTTGCTCAACATTGCTAATCTCGTACTCGGCGGCACCAGTCTTGGGCTCGATGTTGCTGAGCCAGGTGTTGGTCTCGGGCTTGGAGGCAATGGCCTTGGACTCGGCGGCCTAGGGGCTACACTGGTGGTATCTTTTATCTTCAAGCTCCCGGCTACGGCACTTGGCCTGCTAGCTTTCTTCTTGCCCAGGTCTTCGATAGGTTTTTTCCCAGCTCTCTTGGAGCTGGGTTGGGCAGCCGAAGGTCTCAAAGGCCTCTTCTTCGACTTGGCGGCCGACAAAGTTTGGGAGTCTTCATCAAACTCCTCACATTCTTGCAAGAGATTTGATAACATACATCGCACATTGCAGGGCAATTCAGGATATGCATCTATGAATACTTCAATATTACCTTTGGATGAGGCCTTTTCTAGCTGTAAGCCATGGTGGCTCACTCGGCATCTTCAGTTTCAACCACCCTGTTGGCAAAATAGCTGAGCATAATGTCAGTCACCTTATGCTTATCGATCAGATCTAGGTATTCTCGGCTAGGATAATTTCCCCCTGGTAATCCCAGCCGAAGTGGCTTCTTAGCTTTAATGGCCTAACATGCTGGGACAGGAAACGTCTGGCCACCCAGGGACTAGTCAATCCAGAGCTTTTCAGCTTGCCAATCTTATCAATCAACTGATATACTTGGCTCATCTCCTCGAAGTTTGGCACTGACGACCAATTGGGCGAGACCACCGGGGACAAGCCAGTAAATGGAGGCTGAGAAGGCTCAAGATCAGAGCAATAGAACCACTCTCTGTGCTAGCCTTTGAGGGAGGTTTTCAGAGGGACATGGAGATAAATCCTTTTCATCTCATTCCTTAGCTAGAGGCTGGCTCCCCCTATCACCTGGACCTTGTTTTTGGAGGGCTGGGGTTTGATGTGGAACAGATATCTAAATAGATTGAAATGGGGCTCCACACCCAGAAAGCATTCACAAAGAGTTGAAAAGATTGAGATTTGTAGAATGGAGTTGGGGTTCAGATTCACCAACTCTAGCCCATAGAAAGAAAGAAGTTGGCGCAAAAAATCCGAAGAAGGAAGAGACAGACCCCGGTCAAAGAAAGAGGCGAAGACTACAGTCTCACCAGATTGGGGCGCCGGGATTGATTCCCCCTCAGCCGAACGCTAATTGATGACTTCACGGCTCTGTAATCTCAGCTGTCTCTCCAAGTACTTCAACTTGGTCGAGCCACAATCTGAAGTCAGCCAAGTCTCATCAGACATCTCCAGGATTTCTGAGGCTCTCGGCATTGCTAAGGGCGAGGAGATTTGGGGGAAATGCTATTGGGGGCCTAGAATGGACACGGAGGAGTGGGATCACCCAAGTTTCGAGAGGGAAGAGCTAGCAATGGCAAACCCTAGCGAGGCGAGGTGTGAAATTTCGGCGCGGAAGATGGAAGACGTGTCGATGTTTTACACTGGCAATAAAACTATAGGGCTACTCGGCAAGGGGAAACTCGGTGGATTGCAGAGGAACACGAAGGAGATTTTATACTGGTTCAGGCCCTCGATGTGAGGTAAAACCCTACGTCTAGTTGTGGTGTTATTCCTCTGAGGTATTTGTCGATTGATGATCTTGTGATCTCGTGCCCCTTGAGGGGCGCCCTGCCTCCCCTTATATACTGGGGGACAGGGGTACATGATAAGGATCCTAGCCGGATATGGCCAAGGGGTTTCCTTCTTAGAGATAGAAACTTATCCGACTAAGACTGTGTTTTCCTTATCGTACAAGGCAAAGTCTGCCGGGTGCTATCTTATCTCTAATTACATGATTCAGCCCATCCTCTATTCGAGTGGCCCATATGCTGGTGATGAGGTACCTGGGGCCCATGGCCTCCACAGTAGCCCCTGAGACCTTCATAGTTGAGTCACAGCTGATGCCGAGTGCCCATCCTCCACAGTGAAGATTGCCTGAGTGCGATGCTCCCAAGTACTCTTTGTCTGAGTGAGTCTTCTTCCTGAGTCCTGCTTCATGTCAGCTGGCAGCGAGGCTATGAAGGGCTTCATGTAGATGTATGAATAGTGTGCGCCAAATAGGCGCACCTATTAGGTGTAGCCCCTGACTTTGTGCTTAATTGTGAAGACAATTAAACATAAAGTCAAAGATCTTTAACCTGATAATCTTTCCCGAGTAGATTACTACTGGTATATGAGATTCTTCGGTATCATGTCAACCGGAATAAACTTTATAGTCTTGCCGAGTAGGGAACTACTCGTATGTAGGACTCTTCGACTTCGTGTCAGTCGGAATGTGTGTTTATAGTCTTGCCGAGTAGGATGCTACTTGTATATGGGACTCTTCAGCTTTATGTCAGC
Source organism: Oryza meyeriana var. granulata (assembly GCA_003991445.1). Taxonomy (NCBI): domain Eukaryota; kingdom Viridiplantae; phylum Streptophyta; class Magnoliopsida; order Poales; family Poaceae; genus Oryza; species Oryza meyeriana. The sequence continues at coordinate 247,377 of RYFJ01001352.1, read as the reverse complement.
TGGAAAGGGAGTTTATAGTCTTTCCCGAGTGGCATCCCACCCAGAAGCTAGACTCCTCCGCATCATGTCAGCGGGAATAAGAGATTTATAGTCTCTCCCGAGTAGTGCACTACTCAAAAGTTAGACTCTTCAGCGTCATATTGGCTGGAATAATGTTGCTGATGGCAACTGATGGCCACGTATGTAGGCCGAGTACCACTTTATGAAAATAAATCCACGGCGTGGTCAGGTGTACTCGAGAAAGATACCTGCATCCCCAATTTTAATGAAGACCAGCTTGTGATCCATGTAAGGATATATCCTCGAGACCTGGTGGATAAAACAGATACCCAAACATATATGTTTAGCAATAAGGCTCTCATGAAGCATATCTGTTTACCTCATCGATTCCTGTTGGTAGCACCAGCGCTATAATTTCAACTCAGCCTGCGGGCGGCCCACATGGAGCATGCTACTGTAGGAACTCATATCTTGGTGGCCCCATGCCAACTATGTAGGCCCAAGACCATTTAGTCGGCACAGGCTCTATAAAAGGTGGGGAGAGAGAAAAAGATTCCTTCATCTTCCCCAAATCAGCCAATCGCTTAGTCTTCCGCCTTCGCGCCCAACTTTTCGCTTCCTGCTTGGCTAGGGTTAGCTGCTGCTGCTATTCCCTGCTCGAACTCGGGCGATTCCAATCCTCTTCGTCTGTTCTAAGCCCTCGATTTGCTTTTCCCCCAAATCTTACCGCTCCCAACCATGCCGAAAGCTTCGGATCCTGCGGGTGCACTGGAGAATGCTTGGCCGACTTTGGATTGCGGCTCGGTGAAACTGAAGTTGCTGGAGAGTCAACTGAAGTTGCCCAGCCAGGAGGTGATCCGCTGGCGTCCGGCTAAGGGTGAGTCGATCCCAAATCCCCAATCTGGCGAAACAGTAGTTTTTGCCTCTTTTTTCGATCGGGGTTTGTGCCTTCCCTCTTCTGATTTCTTCCGCTGCATCCTTGACTTCTATGGGTTGGAGTTGGTGAATTTGAATCCCATCTCGATTCTTCAAATCTCCATATTTGTTACTCTTTGCGAGTGCTTTTTGGGTGTGGAACCCCATTTTAATTTCTTCAGGCATCTGTTCCACATCAAACCCTAGCCCTCCAAGAACAATATCAATGTGATTGGGGGGCTGGTCTCCAATTGAGGAGTGATGGGAAGAAAACATATTTTGATCTCCCCTTGAAAACTTCCTTGAAAGGCTGGCACAAGGAGTGGTTTTATTGTGCAGATTTGGCTCCCTCCTTGCATCCATTCACTGGCTTGCCACCGGCGGTTTCACCAAATTGGTCGTCAAACCCAACCTTTGAGGAGATGGGCCAAGTACATCAATTGTTGGAGAAATTAGACAAGCTTAAGGAAGCTGGCCTGACTGGACCTTGGGTGGCCCGTCGTTTCCTGACTCGGCACGTCCAACCGCTGAAGCTGAGGAGCTCGTTCGACTGGGATTTTAAGGGCAAATACGATCCTGACCGAGTGAGCCACGAGTTGGCCGACAAGCGCACGGTGACTGAGACCCTGTTTGGTTACTTCTCCGAGGGGGTGATCAGGACCAAAGACGATAAACGCCGGACTGCGGCTTAGAGCTTCCTTCGGCCCCGTCCCAAGGTAATCTTTGTCCTTCTTCTGTGACGAATGCCTATATCTGTGATTGCCCAGCATTGTGTGATGTATTTTGTTGATTCATCTGTAGTGGTGCGTGGAGTTCGACGAGGACCCCCGCCCATTGTCGGCCATCAGGTTGAAGAAGAGGCCGAGGAGCCCCCCTGCCGCCCAACCCGACTCCAAGAGAGCAGGGAAAAAGCCTGTTCTATATCGGGGCGAGGGGGCCATGATGGCGCGTGTCATGGTAGGAGGCCTAAAGATAAAGGACACCACCGCCACGGCACCCAGGCGATCAAGTCCCAGGTTGGGATCAGTACGGCCAAGCTCAACATCGCCGAGCCCGGCAAAAGCACCGCCGAGTGCATGGTCCGAGCAAGCGCTGCCAAGCACACAGGTGCCCGAATTGGCCATGCCACCAACGGGGCTGCCTCCAGTTGCGACGCCGCCACTGACAGCTTCGCCAACCGGGCCAACAACCGGATGCAACACTCCACAGGAACCCGGATCGCCCGGCGGGATATTGAAGTTCTCTAAGAGGTAAGCTGCTCTGGATCTTCTGAGATTCTTGTCTGTTGCAGTAGTATTCTGATGTCTGTTTTGCCATGCAGGAGACGGGTCAATATCGATCTCAAGGAGACTGCTCCGACCGCTCCCCTTGAAGAGCCCGCCCCAGCCGAGCCGGCGCCCGCGAGCACACCTGCTGAGCCGGTGGCCACTCCAATCACGGAGACTGAGGTGGTCCCAACTGTAGGGCCGCCGATGCCGCCTGACCAAGGGGCGGTTACTGAGGTTGCTGCCCTAGCCCCCCGAGTCGACGCCCGCTACTGAGGCCGTTGCTGGAGCCCCCGAGTCGACCCCCGAGGCCGCAGAGGACGCCGGCATGGGGGCTAGGACCCCGTCGCTGTCATGGTCATCATCGTCGTCGTCGCCGCCACCAGAGATCCCGAACCTTCCCCGGATTGAAGCTCCTCCGCGTAAGTTTCCCTGGACGACACCTGATGGAACCGCGAGGAGATTCAAGCTCAATGAGGCCGCGGCGAGAAGGGAACGCGAAAGCTTGCTTCGCGCCGCCATTGCTGGGTCCGAGGGGGTTCGGGTATGATTCTTGTGGTGGAGTCCTAGTAGTCTTCCTGTTCTGATGTCTGACTCTGCTCTTGACTTGTTCTCTCCCTAAGCAGAAGCTTGTCGATCGTAATGAGGAGATGACTAGGATCCTGGTCAAAATGGCCCCCCACCTCGCGGAATTAGAGCAACTCCGGGCATTGAAGGCCGAGATAGAGGAGCGCCACACGGGGAGGGAAGCTTGGCTGAAGGATGCCGCTACCCAGCTCAGGGATGAAAATTGGGTCCAAGCCGTGAAGATTAGAGGTAAGTCCCTCGAACATATCTTCCCGACTGAACCCTTGATGTATTTCTCCAGCTATGTTGTTCCCGATTGCCCAGTTGCGTCTTGGCTGCAAGGTTGAGTTCATGACTAATCTGTCGTGCAGCCCTCGAAGCCGAGTTAAAGACCCGAATAGAGAGGGAAGCCCAGCTGAAGGAGGCCGTGGAAGCCAGGGCCGAGCTTGAAAAGGACAAGGCCGACTTGACAAAGGCCAACGCCGAGCTTGAACGGGAGAAGGCCGAGTTAAAAGAGGCCACCGTCAAGCTCGGCGAAGAAAAAGCTAGACTGGAGAAGACCGTGGCCGAGTGGGAGGCCGATTATACGAGTAAGTCCCCGTCTCGACAATGATCTTAACCAATCCCTTAATCATTCCATCTGCAGCCGAGCCTAACAAGTTTACTTGCCGGTGGACCCGGACAGACATGAGAGCCAATGTCCAGGCCCAATATCGGGTTTATACAAAGGAGATAAAGATCATCAGGGAGTCACGGGAAGCCCTCATTGGGTCCGTGATGAGGTTCCTTGATCTGATGGATCCCCGCCCTGTGGGGACTAGCTGCAGTCGAATCCCCCAAGTGGAGGCGCGTCTTGAGGATGCACCGAGTGCCCTGAAGAGGTACTCGGATGAGCATGTCATTGCCGGCGTGGCCTAGACCCTGGCGATGACCAAATCAATCTACCCGAGGGCAGACATTGAAGCCATCGGGGAGGGGTTTGCCGAGGAGATGACGCCCGAGGAGGCACTGGAGCTGATAGCCCGGGCGAGGCCGACTGCTGAGATAATCACCCGAGACCTAGGTCTATAAGAGCAACATATCATGTAGTCGGTATGTATAAACTTTTGTGGAAAACATGTGTAAATATATGTGCAATGCCGCCAAGCTTATTACTCAGTCGTCATTAGCTTTACTTGACCGTGTAGTCTACGCCGAGTTAGTCTGTCAAAACTTAATAAAATCGCTCAAATATAAGAAACTGTACTCAGGCAAACGTGACAGTCATAGTAAGGCTTCATAACTAGAGTAGGACAAGCTCGTATATTATTGACAAAACACATATATACATGTAGCCCCCGACTCACTACTCGGTTGATAGAAGCGGCGTAGTAAGTCAGAAACTATACACATGAGAAATTATAAAACTCAGGTATAGAAAGGACGTAGCTGTTCTATATTCCTGAGTTGCTATAAGGCACCATCTTCGGTCTTCAGTCAGAGGCACCTGGTCGCGTGACCTCGCTATAATGAACGGCCATTCCTAATTGGGGATAATTTTGTGCCTATCTTTGGTGTTGTATTTTCCTCGAGACGAGATCCCCGACCAAAAAGGCGCAGCACGGACATTGCGATTGTGTAGCGACACAGCCTTGAAGATACCTTGCCGACTAGATTGTTGCAATATCCCTTGCTTCTTCCAACTGATCTAGCTCGACCAGTCGGGTATTGTTTGAGACGTCTTCCGAGTAAGCCCGGACTCACGGAGAGCTGAACTATAACTCTATCGGTAGCATGGCCTTGGCACCGTAGACCAGAAAGAAAGGGGATTGCCCTGTTGCTTGACTAATCGTGGTTCTAAGACACCAGAGAACAGATGGGAGTTCTTGTACCCACCGGCCCGCGTATGGTTGTAGTCGGTCGAATATCCTGGCCTTGATGCCTTGTAAGACCATACCTTGGCTCACTCGACCTGCCCGTTGCTCCACGGGTGTGCCACAGATGCATAGTAGATCTTGATGCCGAAATCTTCACAGAAGTCTTGAAATACGCCGCCCGTGAACTGAGTACCGTTGTCGGTGATGATGCGGTTAGGAACCCCGAATCTGTATAGTACATTCATGATGAAGTCCTTTGCTCGTGCCGCTGTTATAGTTGCAATGGGTTTGGCCTCAATCCACTTGGTGAACTTGTCAACTGCGACGAATAGATGTGTAAACCCTCCTGGCGCTTTCTTGGAAGGCCCGACCATGTCGAGCCCCCATACTGCGAATGGCCAAGAAATAGGGATAGTTTGGAGTTCCTGGGCTAGGAGATTTGTAGAACTGGCAACCCTTGCACTTGCAAACAATGTCCTTGGCGTCTGTTACTGCTGTGGCCAAGAAAAATCCCTGCCCGGTAAGCCTTTCCGACTAACGTCCTGGATGCGGCATGGTTGCCACATATGCCCGAGTGGATTGACTGCAGGATATGCTTGCCCTCCTCGGTGGTGATGCAACGCATGAGGACACCGGATGTGCTCCTTCGGTACAGGTCTTCTCCGACTAGTAGAAAGCTTTTGCTTCGACGCTTGATCTGCTCGGCTTGACTGCGATCTTCTGGGAGTTCGTCGTCTAGGAGAACTTTGATAATACGAGTCCGCCAGTCTTGACATATGTGCAGCACCTCATCTGTAGCCGGGGTAGGTTCGCCTCCCGACTGTTCTGGCGCCGATTTCTTCTTGACTGATGGCTCCATAAGTTGCTCAACAAAGATTCTAGTCGGAACCGCTTCTCGCTTCGATCCCATGTTTGCCAGCTCGTCTGCAGCATCATTGTATTGTCGTAGGACATGTGTTATCTCCAGCCCGTCGAACTTATTTTTCAGCTTGCGGACCTCCTGACAGTATGCCGCCATGGTATCATCGAGACAAGTCCAGTCTTTCATGACTTGGTTAACCACGAGTTGAGAATCCCCGCGCACAACCAGTCGACGTATGCGAGTATATAGCAATACGGAGCCCGTGGATAAGTGCCTCGTACTAGGTGACGTTGTGGGAAGCCGGGAAGTGGATTTGTAGAACGTACTTCAATTTTTTGTCGGGGGGATTCAATATGACTCCAGCCCTGGTGCCACCGATCCGTAGAGAACCATCGAAGTACATTGTCCAGTACTCTAGCTTCGTTGTTGATGTAGGAGGTTGAACTTCTGTCCACTCGGCCACGATGTCGGCTAGAGCTTGTGATTTAATTGCTGTCCGTGGCTGAAAGGTGATATTGAGCGCCATTAACTCGAGTGCCCATTTAGCGATTCGGCCGGTGGCCTCGTGATTATGAAGGACATCCCCGAGTGGAAACGATGTGACCACTATGACTTGATGTGCTTGGAAATAATGCACCAGCTTCCGGACTGTGATGAGTAGGCCATATAACAGCTTCTGGACCTGCGGATATCTCGTCTTCGAGTCGGCAAGCACCTCGCTGACAAAGTAAACTAGCCGTTGTATTTTCTAGACGTGAACCTGTTCGGATCGCTCGACCACCAGCATCATGCTGACTACCTGAGTGTTACCGCCAGATATAGCATTACGCGGTTCTTGGGGGCATGGTGACGCCAACATGGGGGGTGATGTGAGAAATTTCTTGAAGTCTTCGAAGGCTTGCTGGGCTTCAGGAATCCATTGGAAGTCGTCGGCTTTCTTAAATAGCTTGAAAAAGGGCATACCCTGTTCGCCCAGTCGGGAAATAAATCGGCTGAGTGCCGCCATGCAGCCTGTCAGCTTCTGGACGTCCTTCTGGTTAGTCGGGGAGCCATGTTCATTATTGCGTTGACTTTCTCCGGGTTAGCCTCGATGCCGCGATGCGAGACAATGAAGCCAAGTAACTTGCCGGATGGCACACCGAAGGCGCACTTTTTCGAGTTCAACTTCATCTTGAATCTTCGAAGATTTTGGAAGGTTTCTTCTAGGTCAGCGATGAGGTCTTCTTTGGACTTAGTCTTGATCACCACCTCGTCGACGTAGGCTTCCACGTTGCGCCTGATCTGAGTGTGCAGACACCGCTGAATTGCCCGTTGATAGGTTGCTCCAGCATTTTTCAAACCAAACGGCATTGTGATGTAGCAGTACGCTCCAAACGGCGTGATGAAAGATGTCTTTAAGCAGTCTTCCTTCCTCAGGCTGATTTGATGGTATCCCGAGTAGCAGTCGAGAAAGCTGAGTAGGTCGCACCCGGCCGTGGAATCTACCACCTGATCTATCCTAGGAAGACCAAATGGGTCCTTGGGGCACGCCTTGTTGAGATCAGTGTAGTCAACGCACATGCGCCATTTACCCTTTTTCTTCCGGACCAGAACTGGGTTTGCCAGCCAATCTAGGTGATAGACCTCTTTGATGAACCCGGCTGCGAGGAGTTTGGTGATCTCTTCCAGAATAGCATCCTTGCGGTCTTGAGCGAAGCGCCACAACTGTTGCTTGACTGGCTTGGCGTCTGTCTTCACATTGAGGGCGTGCTTGATCACCTCCCTTGGTACGCCCGGCATGTCAAACGGTTTCCACGCGAATATATCCTTGTTGGCTTGGAGGAAGGTGACGAGCGCGTCTTCCTATTTGGGGTTGAGTCCGGTCCGGACTACGGCACTCTTGGAGGGGTTGGAAGGGTCCAGGGGGATCTTCTTCGTGTCAGAGTCCGCTGAAATTCCTGACTTCGCCGTCTTTTTTGCCAAAACTTGATCTTGCTCGACTTCAGTTGTGGCGGCTTGCTGGATGTTGTTGCGCCTGACTGCCGCCTCTAGTGATTGAGCCAGTTCGCAACTCTCCTTGTCGCAGGTGAAAGCTTATTTGACGTCGTTGCGGAGGGAGAGGACTCCTACTGGCCCAAGCATCTTGAGCACCATATATGTATAGTGCGGTATCGCCATGAATTTGGCGAGGGCCGGTCGTCTGAGTATCGCGTGATACACGGTCTCGAAGTCGGCAACCTTGAAGCAGACGTTTTCCGTGCGAAAGTTGTCCTGCGTGCCGAAGGTTACGGGCAATGTGATCTGCCCGAGTGGAGTTGACGATAGGCCGGGAATTATCCCGTGGAAGGGCGCGGTGCTCGGCCGTAATTCTGAACGAGGAATCATCATCTCGTCCAAAGTCTTGGTGAATAAGATGTTGTGAGCGCTGCCTCCGTCCATGAGGGTTTTCTTCAGCCTGATGTTTCTAACGATCGAGTCCAAGACGAGTGGATAGCGTCCCAGGTGTGAAACCCGATCTGGGTGATCTGCGCGGTTGAAGGTAATGGCCATCTCTGACCAGTGCAGGTACTGGGGAGTGTCTGTCGTAGAGACCGTGTTGATGTCGCGTGCTGATAGCTTCTGTTTGCACTTGGACTCGTATGCGAGCAGCCGTCCAAAAATGTGATTGAGCTCGGCTTGGGGATCTCAAAAATCATCAGCCAGACCCTGATCTAGCTTGTCTTTGTCCTTGTTGGCGCCAAATGATGAAGCCTGCTCGGAGGCAAACTTCTTAAGCATGTAGCAATCTTTGGCCGTGTGCTTGCCCTTGGGGTGGAAGGGGCATGGCCCGCTCATGACCTTCTGGTAGTCGTTATTCCGCTAGGGGCGCGACTGAGTGTGCTCCATGTTAGCCATCTAGTTGTCTGACTTCTGCTTGCGGCTGCCCGACTTGTTTTGAGACGGCTCGTTGTAGGCTTTCGCCTTCTAATCCTTCTGTCGGGACTCCTTCTTCTCGTTGAGGGCCTCCACGACCGCTTCAACCGAGTCAGCGTATTTGTTGGCCATGTCAAAAAGAGCCCGGACAGAGGGTGGTGGCTTCCGAGTGAACTTCACGATGAACGGGGCGTCCTTTACCCCCTTGTGGAAGGCGGCGATGACGGGCTCGTCTCTGATCATTGGGATCTTGTTGCGCTTCTCGGAGAACCTCTTGATAAAATCACGTAGAGACTCATTCTTCTTCTGGTGTAGTTGATACAGGTCATGCTCAGAAGATGGCCTCTCATAGGTTCCCTGAAAGTTGGCGATGAACCACTCCCTGAGTTCTCCCCAGAAACCGATTGACCGCCTTGGGAGCCTTGTCAGCCATGTCCTCGCCGAGTTGGCTAGCGCAACTGGGAGATAGTTAGCCATGGCTTTGTTGTCGCCCCCAACAGCTCAAACTACTAGGGTATATACGGTGAGCCAGGACTCGGGATTTGTTTTGCTGTCATACTTTTCATTTCCTGTGGGCTTAAAACAAGTCGGCCATTGGACGTCCTGTAGCTCCCGAGTGAAAGCTGGGGTGCCTTTGTCTTCGTGAGGGCTCGGGCTTCGACCCATGGGTAAACCACTCGTGATGGAGACCGAAGCGCTCGTTTTTATCCTCCAGTCGGCGGCGCTCGTCTTCATGTCGTTCGTGGCGCCGGGCGTTGATGGTGTGGCGGAGGTCGTGTTGTAGGCGTTCTCGGAGATCTTGGTTGGGCCGGCGGTCATACTGGTGATGCCGCCGATTTTTATTGCCGAGTGACGTTTGCCTGGACTCCTCGCGTGGCCGACTTGAGCCGGTTGCCCGACACCGTGCTGATGAGGATGAGCTCGCTGCTGGAGATCCCGACCAGTTAGTCGGTACTAAGGTGTTACCCGACAGCTGTTGTTGTTGTTGGCAGGCAGTAGCCGTGATCATCGCCTTGATCTTGGCGATAGTTGGGGTGGCCTAGTGATAAGGCCTGAGCTGGAGCATGTCCAGCAAGGTTGCAGCGGCCACAACATTCTGTTGCGGCGTGATGAAAACGTCGTGATCGCCGACTTTAGTCTGGAGAATCTGCTACTGAGCTGCTCGCCCAGCCTTGCGTAGCCCGTCATTGTGAGCCTCGCGGTCAGCCTCGTCCTGTTGTCGTAGTCAGCGCACCTCCTGCTGCTGCTCCTCTTGTAGTCGGTGCACCTCGAGTGGTGGTGTTGAAGCCATAAAGATCTCACGGGGGAGGAGGAAACTTGCCAGACTGGAGTCCGAACTAGCGTTCGAACCGTTATCTAACTTGGAGTCGGACTCCGAGTAGTTTATCAGAGTAAGAACGACCCCGACCTCTCTAGATCCAATCTGAAACGGCGCTTGGCCGTGTCCAAACTGAATCGCAGGAGATCGGGTCTGCTGCGCGGGATGTAGATCCGCAGCGTCACCGAATCCGTGTGGGAGATTGACGATCTCTCTCCTTCTCGGCCCAACCCGAGCTGGCTCAAGGCCTGGCTCACAGCACTCGGCATCAGCTGTGACTCAACTATGAAGGTCTCAGGGGCTGCTGTGAAGGCCATGGGCCCCGGGTACCTCATGACAAGCATATGGGCCACTCGGACAGAGGATGGGCCTAGCCTTGTAATTAGATATATGATAGCACTCGGTAGACTTAACCTTGTATGATAAGGAAGATACAGTCCTAGTCGGGCAAGTTATATCTCTAGGAGGAGATCCCTTGGTCATAGTTCGATCGGGACTCCTACGTGGTAACCCTGTCCCTGTATATAAGGGGAGGCAGGCGCCCCCTGAGGGCAGATCAAGTCATACATCCTCAAAGGAATACACCACAACTGGACGTAGGGTATTACCTCGCATCGAGGGCCTAAACCAGTATGAGCTCCCCGTGTTCCTTTGTAGTCTACCAAGTTTCGATCCAACAAGTAGCCCTATATTCATATTGCCGGTGTAAAACATCGACAGATCTACTCGAAATCAACAGAAGAGCATGAGCAACATCTCCGTTTGGTTCTCGAGAAGTTGAGAGAGCACCAGTTATATGCCAAGTTTAGCAAGTGTGACTTTTGGCTAAGAGAAGTGTTGTTCCTCGGACACATCATCACTGCCCAAGGAGTTCCTGTGGATCCAACGAACGTGGAGTCTATTACCAATTGGAAACCGCCCAAAATAGTGACAGAAGTGCGGACTTTTCTTGGACTTGCGGGCTATTACCGCCGTTCAGTCGAGAACTTCTCAAGGATTGCAAGACCCATGACACAATTATTGAAGAAAGATGTGAAGTTTGTTTGGACGGCTGAGTGCAATCACAGCTTTGAGGAACTAAAAAGGAAGTTAGTTTCGGCACCGGTCCTGATCTTGCCAGATCCCAAGAAAGACTTTCAGGTGTACTGTGATGCATCTCACCAAGGGCTAGGATGCATGTTGATGCAAGAAGGTAGAGTTGTAGCCTACGCATGCATCAATTACGCCCGCATGAGGGCAACTATCCGACACATGACCTGGAATTGGCTGCAGTGGTCCATGCTTTGAAGATTTGGCGGCATTACCTCATTGGTAACCACAGTGATGTTGATGTTTAACACCAGCAATATGAATATAGGGTTACTCGTCGGATCGAAACTCGGTGGACTGCAAGAAACACGGGGAGTTTATACTGGTTCAGGCCCTCAATGTGAGGTAATACCCTATGTCCAGTTGTGGTGTATTCCTTTGAGGATGTATGATTCTGATGAATCTCTATATCTTGCGCTCAGTGTTGACACCGAAAACCGCCGGGTGTGCCAAAAACGCTTGTTGACGATTTGGTTCGGCGCCTAGAGACACGCGAAGGCCTGGGAGATTTGCTTCACTCCAGTGCAGGTCCTAAAATCTTGAGGTTCGTAGGCGTGCCAGTCAATTTGACCCGATAATTGACAAGGAGAAAATATTAACTCAGTGAATCAATCGGCCGATAAGAATACTGCTAGCCAATTTCCGAAGGAACACTTGAGCATAGGCCATAAGCCGATGATAAAACCGTGTCCGGGCCCCAGCTGTCCGCGCCCGGGTCTCGTGCCCGTGCCCGTGCCCGGGTCCTCGCCTGTGCTCGTGCCTGGCTACCAGCGGCAATTGCACATCGGCTATTGTCCGATACGGACTGATATAGGCCCCTCGTAGCCGATGGCCGATAGCACCTGTGTATTGGCTAGGAAGCCGATAACGCTATAAACAAATAGATAATCTGTCAGTATACCATGTGCATCGGCTAGAAGCCGATGAAAAAATAGACAGGCAGAATAGTAAGCCAGCCGACCACCGAGGAAACACATGTGCATCGGCTAGAAAACCAATGATAATATAAATGGCCAAAATAGTAAAGATAATACAGTCGGCTTTATAAGAAGATAACCTATCGGCTAAACACTCCGATAGAACGTCGCATATACACCGATCGCCTTGACAAGGATAAATCTATTATTATCAATCTAGTAGTTCAGACCTAACTGATGCAGCACAGATTGATAGTAATAAAGGAACCTCAGCGAGCCGATAGACCTAATGCAACTGTGATGTAATAAGATAACTTATCGGCTATACATTCCGATAAGATGCTTGCGCAAAAACCATCAACCTAGCAAGAACGATTTATCACTGGTAGTTTAGTAGGTCGGACAGAACCGATGCAGCACAAACTGATGATAAACCGCCCCCAGTAAGCTGATAAAATCCACGCACGCGTGATGTGGTATACCTGATCAGCCTAAGAGATCGAACCGAACCGATGCAGCCGTAGACAGGGCAGATACACCTGGGTAAGGGGTGATGAGTCTTACCCTCTCGCAGGAGTTCAGACCTAACCGATGCAGCCCCGCTCGAGAAGCAAGAACCCGTCGAAAGGGTGGCAATGCGCCGAAGTTTATTGATCGTTGAGATGATTTACAAGGTCCCTGGGCATACGTATATATACCCCGAGGTTATATAGTCCTGATAGGACACGGCACACAATTTCCTATCTATAAAAGGAAAACTAACAAGCCCTGATCGGATACGAGATCAGGTTTCCTAAAAATTATCAAAACTACCTAATTAATAGATAAGGTAATTAACTGCCATACTACGGTCTTCACGATTCCTTCCTGTACTCGGCTTCTTCTGGATTAGCTTCCACTTCTTTCCTTAACCGAACATGGTAATGAACCGTACCAAATTTTGGCGTTAACACTCAGGGGGCACCCTGCCTCCCCTTATATACTGGGGGACAGGGTTACAAGGTAGGAGTCCTAGCCGAACTATAGCTAAGGGATCTCCTCTTAGAGATATAACTTGCCCGACTAGGACTGTATATTCCTTATCGTATAAGGCAAAGTTTGCTGAGGGTTATCATATTTCTAATTACAAGCCTAGGCCCATCCTCTATCCGAGTGGCCCATATGCTTGTCTTGAGGTACCCAGGGCCCATGGCCTCCACAGTAGCCCCTGAGACCTTCGTAGTTGAGTCACAGCTGATGCCGAGTGCTCATCCTCCACGGTGACGATTGCCCGAGTGCATTGCTCCCAAGTACTCTTTGTCCGAGTGCTTCTTCTTCCCGAGTCCTGCTTCATGTCAGCTGGCAGCGACGCTATGAAGGGCTCCATGTAGATGTATGAATAGTGTGCACCGAATAGGCGCACCTATTAGGTGTAGCCCCCAACTTTGTGCTTAATTGTGTAACAATTAAACATAAAATCAAAGATCTTTAACCTTGTAGTCTTTCCCGAGTAGTGTACTACTGGTATATGAGACTCTTCAACATCATATTAGCTGGAAATATTTTATAGTCTTTGCCGAGTAGCATGCCACTCGTATGTGAGACTCTTCAGCTTGATGTCAGCTGGAAAAGGTGTTTATAGTCTTTCCCGAGTAGTGTCCCACTCAGAAGTTAGACTCTTCAGCGTCATGTCGCTAGAACAATATTTGCTCATGGCAAATGTTGGCTAAGCATTCAAGCCAAGTACCACTTTATGAAATTTAATTCATTATGTGGTCAGGTGTACTTGAGAGATACCTGCATCCCCATTTTTATTGAAGACCAGCTTGTAATCCTTATAAGGATATATCCCAATACCTGGTGAATAATACAGATACCTGAACACATGTATTCAGCAGTCGGCTTTCATGAAGCATATCTGATTACTCAATCGGTCTCTGTTAGCAGCACTAGCACTGTGATTTTAACACAGCCTGCAAACGGCCCATATTGAGTGTGCTACTGTAGAAACTCATATCTTGTGGCCTGCTACCGAATAAGCCAACCTAAACCGACCTACCCAGCGCAGCCCTATAAAAGTAGCATCCCTTGCATGTCAGGATGAGTACTCCAGTGTCGGTAGCCTCAATCAGCCAGAAGAATCCTTGTCCGTGAGCCTTTCCGACTTACATTCTGGATGCAGTATGGTCGCCACAGACGCCCAAGTAGGTATATTGCAGGATCTGCTTGCCCTTCTCAGGTGTGACGTAGTGCATGAGAACTCCGGATGCACTTCGACGACATAGGTCTTCTCTAACTATGATAAGGGTTTTGCTCCGTCGCTTGATTTACTCGGCTTCATTGTAATCGAAGGATTGGGGTCTTCTAGTCTTGAATAATAATGGGCACCTCCGTAGATTCCGGGTTTAATGCTGCTTCTGACTGAAAGCTCCGGTAGTGGCTTGTTGCCATGTTTTTGCCAGTAGGTACCCGAACGCTGCGCTAGCACAGGATTCGGTTGGCGACCCTCTTGGGGCATACTTAACTTGACAAAATTCTAGCCGAATAAGGTACCTGAACCTCACATTAGCATTGGATTCGGCTGGCGACCCTCATGGGGAGTACCCTATCCAATAGAGTGGTACCCGAGCTCCGACTGGTGCCGGAGGTCGGTTATTAACCGAATAAAGTACCCAAACCTTGCATTAGAGAAGAATTCGGCTGGCGACCCTCATGGGGCGTACTTTACCCAGCAGAGTTGTGACCAAATAAGGTACCCCGAATCTAGCATTAGCGTAGGATTCAGCTGGCGGCCCTCATGGGGCGTACCTCACCCAACCAAGTGGTACCCGAGTCCCGACTGGCGCCGGAGGTCGGTTACTAGCCCACATATGGAGCGTAGCCAGGGAAGATGACGTCCTGACTGGTGCAAGTACTCGGTCAGTTGCCCTCATGGAGCATTCCAAGTGATTCTTGGTAGACTGGTCCAGTCCCCAAGCATAGGAGATAGGCTCGTAGCCCCAAGTTCTTGTCACATGTATCCGGAACTGGCCCTGCATTATAAACACATCGGATGAGTAGTATCTGATGATGAAAACAATCACCCAAAGAAATTTTATGTATTTTACAATATATGTAAATACATGTTCTTCCTCTTTTTGATATTAATTTTCCCGAGTAGTTGACCCCTTACGTTTAAGCACTCTGCCCGACTAGTCATGGCCCCCTAGCATCCGGAGTTGGCCCATGGCTCTTTCCCAGACACGCATTTTGGGTGACTTGAGTTCGTCCTTTATGGAGCAAAGTTTCACAGATCGGAATTTATGCTACTCGAATACTTTTGCAATCATTAAGAGAAAAAACAGAAAATAATGTGTAGCTTGTACACCTATTAGGTGTAAGCGGCTGCGGCATTGGCGAGGCCGAGTGAAGAAATATTTATCAGAAAGGGACTTAGCTGTTCAGTATTTGGGAGTGGGGATGCCATCCTTGCAGTTGAGCTTGTGAGCCCCCGAACATGTCACTTGTTGTTCTGATAATCTTCAGTTGTAGGAGGTTGAAGACTGTTGTGACCGACTGCCACAATGAAGCCGTCCGACTTGCGTTTGCAGTTCCCATCCTTAGTCGGGGTCGCATCATCGGTGTCCTTCCGCTTCTTCTGTCAGAGTGCCTTTTTGTCATCGAAGGCCTCAGAAACTGCGTCGGCCGAGTCGGCATACTTGTTTGCCATGTCGAATAGAGCCTTGACAGAGTTGGGAGGCTTCCGAGTGAATTTAGCGATGAACGAGGTGTCTTTGACTCCTTTTTGAAAGGCGGCGATGATGACCTCGTCCTTGATCTTCGATATAGAATTCTTCTTCTCAGAGAACCGCTTGATGAAGTCACGAAGAGACTTGTTCTTCCTTTGATGCAACTGATACAGATCGTGCTCGGAAGATGGCCTCTCATACATCCCCTAGAAGTTGGCAATGAAGCTTTCTCGAAGTTCTCCCCAGGAAATAATTGATCTCTTAGGAAGTCCTGTTAGCCATGTCCTCACCGAGTCAGCTAGAGTGACTAGAAAGTAGTTAGCCATGGCCTTGTTATCTCCTCCAGCTACTTGGATTGCCAGAGTGTAGACAGTGAGCCAGGACTCGGGATCGGTCTTCTCGTCGTATTTTTCAATTTCAGTCAGCTTGAAGCCTGAGGGCCAGTCGACTTGTTGCAGCTCATAGGTGAAGGCTAGTACTCCTTCATCATCATGAGGACTCCAATTCCGACTACGGCAGGGAAACCACTCGTGGTGGAGGCTGAAGCGCTCGTTCTCATCTTCCAGTCGGCGTTGCTCGTCTTCCTCTCATTCGTGGTGCCAAGCATTGATGTCCTGCCGAAGATCATGCTGTAGTCGGCCTCGGAGATCCTGGTTCTCCTGACGGTCACTTTGAGATCGCTGTTTGTTGTTGGGGTTGCCAAGTGACGTCTGGCGTGACTCCGTGTACAGCTGACTAGAGCCAGCCACTCGGCATCGCGTTGAGGGGGATGAGACTACCGCTGGGGAAGCCGATCGGCTGGTCGGTATGAGGGTATTGCCCGACTGTTGGCGCTGCTGGTATGCAGCAGCAGTGATCATGGCTTTTATCCTTGCTATTGTTGGGGTGGCCAGATGATCAGGTCCAAACTGGAGCATGTCTAGCAGAGTTACAGCGGCTACGTTGTTCTGCTGCGGCATGACGAAGACATCATGGTCGCCAACTCGTGTTTGGAGGATTTGTTGCTGGGCGGTTCGCCATGCCCTGTGTAGCTCGTCGTTGTGGCCTCCTGTTGTTGTTGTCGCAGTCGGCGGGCCTCCTCATCTTGCTGCTCGCGTAGTCGGCGCGCCTCTTGAGAGGGAGTGTCGCCCTTGGACGCCATGAAGACTTCGCAGGGCAGGAAAAGGCTTGCCAAATTGCTATCCGAACTGCTTTTCAGACTGCTATCTGACTTAGAGTCAGAGTCTGAGTAATTGATCGGTGTGATCACGACCCTGACCACCCTAGATCCAATCTCGGGCGGCTCTAGGCCGCATCCAAATTGAACCATAGGGGATTGGGCCTACCGCGTCGGATGTAGATTGTAGATATTCACGGCGTTGCCAAGTTTGCACGGGAGATTGACGATCTCCCCCCTTCCTAGTGTAATGGTTGCATTTTCCTTAAGCCAAAACTATTTTAATAAAAAGCTAAATTCAAAAATTGCCTCTTTAATTTGATTTTTGGATTTTTGTGCCATGTGTGATCTCAAGAAAATTCTCAAAAATATGTAAAACAGCCCTAGAAGCCTCTGTAGAAGTCACCCAAATTTTTGCAAAAATTTTAAGCCTTATTTAAAGTCAATTTCCAAAATTCAAACCTTCAAAACTCATTTAAATCACTCTCTGGAAAAATATCAAATCACGCTGTTCAAGCCGGGTGATGAGGACATCACTAGCTCGGATATGACCCTAGCAACCTTATGTATTCATCAACCAAAGGTGCATACTTTCTATGTAAAATTTATGTGTTATATATTTGAACAACCGTTACTGCACCATGAGTTTTGTGTGTTCTCGTTTGCAGAGATACTTGCTTGGGTGAATGGAAAGAGACCGAGCGCAAGGAACGCATGGATGATCAAAGAAGTTGATTGGGGACCAAACCAAGACCTTACCCAAGTCTACTTCTACATCGCCACGTCACTTTTGGTCCATAGAAGGCAAGAGATGAAGTTCTGCACGTTTTGGATTCGGATTCGGACCTCCTGACAGTATCAACTTCAAACGGACCTAGCCGCTGATCTAGAAGGACTTTTGGGGCCCATGAGTACTTGTTGGAAAGCTTATGGAGTCTACTTTCAGATGGTTTTGGTCCCATTCAAAATTCCTCCTGAGCTGTCCGGAATCATTGAAACAAGTCATGTACCTCTTCCAGTCCGAGTCTGTTTTGGGCCTTAGGCCTTGTAATTGTGTCGTGGGCTAAACCCAAGGGGTGTGCGCCCTAGGGATAACCCTAGGACATCCCACCTCCTATATATACAGTAGCCATCGTTGTTTAAAGGTGGGTTTTGCTTAGATTATTCTGTCCTTGAACAGTTTCACCGTTTATCGGTTTGTGAGACCCCAACTCGAGAGTATAATCATTCATTTGCAATTGAGTTGCAATCTTTCTTGTTCTTGCTTGTGTTCTTCGATTCACATGCAGGGATTAGCCTTCGTGGCGAGGTTAACCGGGCAGCGCACGGTTGATAATGAGAGGAGATGTGGTACTGCGATTGCAAGGTTCCGGTCTTGGTGATCAGAAGCCGGATCGTGAGTGTCAAATTTCTACCAAATCGAGAGTTATCTTTGCCTAACGGAAGATCGGGCACCCCATTGCCATCACCGGGCCACTTCCTTCCTTCCTCAGCCTGGCACTGTTTCCCTCTCGGCCGACCTGCTCGGCCCGTGTGGGCGCGCACGCGTGGATTTAATCCCGCGGGGCCCGCATGTTAGCCACCCAGACGCCGCACGTCTCCTCGGCCGCCCGATGATTCCACGCGGACAGATGAGATCGACTCTGTTGCGCGGTCCCGCTTGTCAGCCCGATGACACGTCGTCATCGTCTACCTCTCGATGCCCACTCATTCTCTCTCTCTCTTCTCCTGAGCCCTCTCGACTCTTCTCTGCCCATACCGCCCCGCCTCGCCTCTTTTAAACCCCGGCCTTCGTCGTCAACGAGCGCCGGAGTCAAAAGAGGAACATGGCCGCCGCAGCTTTTCCCACACTGCCGAGCCTCGAAAGTCAGAAAGCACGCCCGGGTACCCTGTTCGATCGCATCGCCATCATCTCCTCTCCTCGTTTTTCCTCTCTGGAACCCGGATGACGCAAGCCACAGAGCTCCACCATTGTTGTGTCGCATCGCCAAGCTTGAGCTTATCTCCATCCTATTGCCACTGCCTCTGTCCGCTGTCCGCTAGCACCGAAGCTCCGCTATAAGTAGAGCAGCCCTCCCCTACCTCTAGCCGCCGAGAAAACAAGCCAACCAAGCTCGCTGTCAAGATCCTCTCTTCGCCGTGTTCTGATCAAGCTCCCTCCACCGCCGTTACAGACCCTCACCGACCAATCCACCGCCACTGCCGAGCTCCCCTAAGCACCACGAACCTCCTCCGCCCTCCCTCGCTGCTGATTAGCCCCTAAATCCAAAACCCCCAATCTCCACCGCCGTCGTCCGCCGTCGCCGCCGCTTTGCTCCTCGCTGTAGATGAAGGTAAAGCCAAATTAACCTCTTCCCAGATCTTCCTCATGTAATACCGAACCCAGATCAACCTATCCCGTGTCGTTCCACCACTGGAATGGTCACCGGCGACAACCTCTTCTCTCCGCCGCCGCCGACAGGTCTGTATCATCATCACCGACCATCTTCCGGTGACCGCCGTGCCAATCCAAGCCGTTCAAAAGTTTCACCGTGGTCCCCACATCCCGTAGCTCTAGGCCGCTTGCCAATCCTCGCCACCGCCGGTGAGATCGCTCCGGCAGTCGTCGACCGTCGATTCCCACCGTGGCTGTTCCGTCGGCCCTATGCCGACGGTGGCCTCACCACGTGGGCGCCGCGTCAGCCGGCGTGGCCCTCTTCCTGACCCTGGCCCCACGTGTCGGCGTCTCTATCCCCTCCGGCCCAAGGGCCCACATGCCAGCCTCTTCAACTCTCTCTCTCTCTTGCCCCGACCCCACCTATCAGCCCTTCTGGGTCCTTTGTCTTTACTGTGCATCAGCCCCACATGTCAGCCGCAGCACTCCTCCCTCCCTCACTGTAGCACTAGGACCCACCTGTCAGTCTTAACTCTGTCTTTCTCTCTCTGACCCAGTGACCCCACCTGTCAGCCTCTGTTTCCCTTTTCTTTTAATTTCTTTTATTCCTTTTCTTTCCTAAAATGATTTTAAATCCCTTTTCTTTTCAGAAAATAGCCCAAACTTTGAAAATTCATAACTTTTAAACCGTAACTCCGTTTGAGCCAATTCAACTCTCAAAATTTTTCTAAAATTGAGATCTACACATTGGCACTATTAGTTGTATAAAATAGGTCCTGATTCTTGGTGTTTTTGCGTGTTTTCTTTTGCAACGCTCAGAGGCCATTCCTGAGGAGTCGCGAGGAGAAGATTTTGTCGAAGACCCGCAGGACCTCAAGCAAGGCAAGTCACCCTTGACCATATTGGACCCATGATTTAAAATATATTTTATTTTCTGAAACTTGCATAAATAGGAACACGAATGATTTCGGCCGCGGTTCGTAACCAAATCTGTCTGGCCTAACCTACATGCTGCATTTTAACCGCCTTGAATAAATTGTTACCCTGACCCTTGTAGCCCCGTCATCTTGATATTCGTACTTGTGTACGGATGTCGATGACCCCTTTTCCTAAGCTAAAAATATGTCAATGGGAAAAACTAGAGTTTTAAATAAAATGGTTTAAACATCCTCGATGCCCTTGGTTGAGAGTTTGCGAAATAAAATAGTTTTATAAAACTTGGTCATGGGTCGTCGCTGCCTGTGTGGCTCCGACTTCTCCGGACTTTTAAGTACCGTTTCCTTGAGGAATAGCACTGATCATATTACAGTGCGACCACATGGGTGGAATGGGATGCCCCTGGCCAAGTAATTAGTGTTCCCAGGATGGTTTTCGGTTGCTAATAAATGTGGGAGCGGTTGGGTGCCGAGAGGGCAATATACCCCCCGTCCCTGAGTATAGGAAGTGAGTTCCTGGTACTTGGTCGAGAGGACCCATTTATAGGGCAGTGTGCTATCCTGGGAAGGCTTTGGAAAGGCCTTGTCGTGAACCTCCCCACTTGGCCAATGTGGGAGTAAGCTCGCGTCGTGTGGGTAAAGCGTGCAATCTTTGCAAAGATCAAATGAACTGTTCGAACAGCCACGCCCACGGTTACGGGCAATGTGAGGTGATTCCTCTATCGTAGATTTTATTTTACAAATATCTATGCAATTGTTTTGCGGATTGGGAATTGTTACCAGAATCGGTCTGTGTGACTGATGGATGGCCTGTGTGGCCAGAAACGGGCTTGTGTGACCCGGGGTGTCGGATGACACCGGAGTTGAGTTGCTTGAGTCAAATGACCATTTTTGAGAAAAAAAAAAGAGAATTCACCTAAATGGAGGTACCAGAGGAGGGTACGCTCCAAATCAGAATTTGTGACAAGTCTCTAATTTGTGGAATGTCGAACATGAGTCTCTTCCCGACTAACTAAATTGTGGTGAGTTGTTGCAAAGCAACTCACGAAATGGATTGAAACGTGAGCTTCTTTCCGACAACTTAAAGAGCACACTTAGAGTTTCAAAAACCACAAAACCTTTTGAAAATCACTTTGCGAAAATAACCCTAACTTTCCTTGCTAAGCCTTGCATGCCACATGATTTCCGTGACTTGCTGAGTACCTCGTGTACTCACCCTTGCTTATCTTCTCTCAGAAGCATATGAAGATGAAGACCCTACCCTCAGCCAGTTCTACCAGGATCAGGTTGAGTACGAGGAGTTTTAGGGTTTCAGTCTAGGTCCCCAAGCCGTTGCTTGTAGGTGTAGGTCTACCCATGTATCTTTCCGCTGGCTACTTTTGTAATGTATCGTTGCACGTCTCGGGTCCTGTCCAAGGCTACAACTTATGTAAAGACTATGTATAATAAATAAAGCAGGTTTGACTGTGATCCACCAATGTCTTGTATGTACCAGCTAGTCTCCTGGGACTGGTACAAGTATTACAGGTAACAACATTCCTCCTCTGCTGACCTGTACAGTTTGGCGGGCGAGGGGCATTACAGAGGTGGTATCAGAGCCTAGGAACGAAACCCCCACATTAGGAAGACCCTAAGGACGATACGTTCCGAAAACTATTTACGAAAACTTAAGACTTTCTTACTACTTTCCTTCCTTAGCAAATTTTTGAAAAATTTTACTAACTCTTTTCTTGTTTTCAAACTTGTAGATGGCCGCTAGCAAACTCATCTCTCCTACGGAGAAGGCCAGGGAGGCTTCATCGAGATTCTCCGAGATTTGGCTCACTACCTTGGATACTCCCCTCCATTCTTTGCAGGATTCACCACCGCCACTGTACCTCCCCGTTGTCGCCTTACTCTCCGCCTCTACCCCCTCCGTCCCGAGTTACGCCGACACCGTTTTGTGATGGTGAGGCCTACACTCCAGCTCGCCTACCAGGATGTGGCCTTCGCGGCCATTCATCGTCTCTGTGACCAGTACTACCCTCTCCTTGACTCCTCTCGTTTTTGCCTTCTTCCTCACCGAGTTAGTGGATCATCCACTAGCATCTATCCTTGCACCTGCCGTGAGTCATCTCCTTCTTTGACTCGTTTTGTTGAGATGACCACCGCCTTGGACCACCAGTACCGCCGACTCTTAGAGGCATATCGCAGCCTCGAGAGGCACTACCACTCCCTCCGCGACTGCATCCCTCCGTCCCCACACACCTTGACTTCTGCCCGCACCACCGGCTTCACAGACCCCACTGAGGGACATGCTGCCAGTTCCCAGAGTTCCTCCCCGACTCCACCTTCTTCGCCTTGTCGCCGACGCCACATGATTGCACGGGAGTACCTTGCGCAGTTTACTCCTCGCCCAGCTGCTACTCCAGCCGACGCCCCCGCACTAGCTCCGCACCCATCCTAGCCGTTCCACTATCAGTTGCTCCCATCCCTCCGTCCTCTCACCTTCTTGTTCTGTCCGAGGAGGAAGATCCTTCCGAGCGTGTGATGATCGGGAGCGAGGAGCAGGAGTAGAGCAGCAGTTGGATGCAGTAGCAGGATATACATAGCAGTCGTCAGGCCTTTTGTATCATTGCCAACTCACTAGGAGTCGTGGCGAGTAGTGCGTGTGTGTGTTATGAATGGTAGTCCGTGTCTTGTATGGTGTGCGTCCAGTCTGTGTGACTTGGCCACCCCTCTTGTATATAAATAAGTATCTATGTTTTAAAAATCAGTTTGTGCTTGTGTGCCTCCTTCTTTCTTCCTTTACTCTTTTCCCTCATCCTTTCTCCTCCCTTCTTCTCTATAGATGGCTCCTCGCAACCAACGTCAAAGGCATACTCCAGCACGATATGGTTATGAAGATGACCAAGTGCCAACTCGGAACCAAAGGAATAATCCACAGGACCAGGAACAAGGATCTGAGAACCACGTGAACTCACCCCCTCACCCCGACCCAGTCCAATCGGACTTACCTCCACCCCCACCACTAAATATATACCCACAGCAAATCCTGGCTATACAAACCCAGATTCTATAGGGCATAGCTCAGAGTATAGCCATGCTCCAACAAAACCCTCAGCTAGCCCAACAAGCTTCACAGAATGGAAGAGCTAAACTCACAGAGTTCATTCGATCCCGCCCTCCGGAATTTTCCCAAACTATTGAGCCAATAGAAGCCGATGATTGGCTCAAAGATGTAGAACGAAAGCTTAACTTGATCCAGTGCACACCCATTGAGAAGAGACTATTCGCGGCACACCAACTGAGGGGACCTGCCGTGGATTGGTGGGATAACTACTGCGCCACCCATGAGGATTCTTTGACCATCACATGGGAAGAATTCACAACCGCCTTTCAGGCAACCTACGTTCCCGAAAGCATCATTGACATGAAAAGAGTTGAGTTTGAGCAACTCAAGCAAGGAACCTCCAGCATAAACAAATACTTGAGCCGTTTCAATAAGTTGGCTTGGTACACCACAGAAGAAGTGAACACGGATAAGAAGTAAATCCGACGCTTCCTCAAGGGAATGAATGTGCGCATATGGATTCAACTTATAAGTCACGATTATCCCACGTTCCAGCAAATGATTAACAAGGCCTTGATGGTGGAAGATGCTCGCAAGGAAGGTGAGGACTATCGGAAGAGAAAGATGGCTCATTCCGGATTCAACCCCCGTGGTGGGCAAAGACCGAGAATGGCTTTGACAACCCCGTATCGCCCGGTTGTCCCGCAATACAGCCGACCCACTGGAAGCATGTTCCGCTCGCCAGTGCCTCAACAACCCCGACCTAGTGGTTTCACTTTAGGCTCCAGGGGAAGTAACCCTGCCCCAACAACTGCCCAGCCAAGAAACCTAGTGAATCTTACGGGAATAATATGCTACGCCTGTCACGACTACGGACATTTTGCCAAGGACTGCCCGAAAAAGAAGGAAGGCGATGCACCAACAAGATCCAACATCAGTACTGCGAGAGCCCCCGCGCCCACACCAGGAAGGACTACTCCACAAGTCAGCGGGCAAGCTTCCCGTACGACTCCGGCCTTTGGAAGAGGCCGATTGAACCACATCCAGGCAGACACAGCTCAGGAAGCCCCAGACGTGGTCATGGGTACGTTTCTCCTTAACTCCGTACCCGTAGTTTTTTATTTGATTCGGGAGCCTCCCATTCGTTCATCTCTTGAACTTTGGTGAACAAACATGGTTGAGAAACCCAGGACTTGAGGGTACCGATGATCGTACATTCCCCAAGAAGGGAGACGAGGTCGGATCTATTATGCCCAAAAGTAACCCTGGAAATAGAAGGGGTTCAATTTCTGGCCAGCCCCATCATCCTAGAATCCCAGGAACTAGACTTGATTTTAGGAATGGACTGGTTGGCTGAACACCAATGGGCAAGAAGTGAAGTTCACCCCTTCAGGAACCCAGAAGACCCGACCAATCCTGACTAGCCTTCAGGCTACCAGCTTGGAAAATGTGTCTGTCGTAAGTGAGTACCCCAATGTGTTCCCTGAAGAACTCCCTGGAATGCCGCCAGATCGGGAAATAGAGTTTTCCATTGATTTGGCACCAAGAACCGGCCCTATATCTAAGCAACCATAAAGAATGGCCGCAAATGAACTGGCCAAAGTTAAGAGACAAATAGAAGAATTAGAGGCCAACGGTTTCGTCAGACCCAGCACATCCCCGTGGGGAGCCCCAGTGCTCCTAGTTAAGAAAAAGGATGGAACACAACGGATGTGTGTGGATTATCGAGCCTTGAACGAGGTAACCATAAAGAACAAATACCCATTACCTCGGATCGATGACTTGTTTGATCAGCTAAAAGGAGCTGCCGTGTTCTCTAAGATAGATTTGAGAACCGGATACCATCAATTGAAAACCAGGCCACAAGACATACCTAAAACTGCCTTCTCCACGAGATATGGCCAGTACGAGTATACGATGATGTCGTTCGGACTCACCAATGCCCCGGCATACTTCATGAACCTAATGAATAAGATATTCATGGAGTACCTCGACAAGTTCATCGTGGTATTTATAGACGACATTCTCATCTACTCCAAGGACAAGCAAGAACATGCTGAGCATCTAGGACTGGTCCTAGGAAAATTAAGAGAAAACCAGTTGTATGCCAAATTCTTGAAGTGCGAATTCTGGCTAAATCAAGTGGCTTTTCTAGGACACATCATCTCAGCCCAAGGAGTAGAAGTAGACCCAAGTAAGATCGAAACAGTCTTGCTTGGAAATCCCTAGCCTCGGTCACGGAAATCAGAAGCTTCTTAGGCCTAGTTGGATATTACCGAAGGTTTATCGAAGGATTCTCTAAGATAGCAAGGCCTATTGTTCGCACCAAAAACCACTGGGTGTGCCAAGAAGCTTGTTGATGATCTGGTTTGATGCGATTGAACATACGAAGGCCTGGGAGATCTGCTTAGCTCCAGTGCAGGTCCTAAAATATTTGAGGTTCGTAGGCGTGCCAGTCAATTTGACCCCGCAATTGACAAGGAGATGAAGAAATTTGATTACTGATCCAATCGGCCGAAAGAATCCTGCCAGCCGATTGCTGATATCGTCGCGTCGTCGGTGTTGCCGGCACCCGTGCCCGGGCCCTCGCCCGTGCCCGCGTCCGAGTTGCCCACGCCCGGATCTCGTGCCCGCACCCGGGTCCTTGCTCGTGCTCGCGTCCGACTACCAGCAGCGATCGGCCGATAAGCCGATAAAGTCTTCCTTCAGCCGATGGCCCCAACAGTGCTCGTACATTGGCTACGCCTGTACCCGGGCCCTTGTCCTCGGCGTGCTCATGCTCGGGTCAGCAGCAATTGCACATCGGCTATCGGCCGATACGGACTGATGTAGGCCCCTTGTAGCCGATGGCCGATGGCACCTGTGTATCGGCTAGGAAACCGATAATGCTATAAGCAAATAGATAAGCTGTCAGTATAACATGTGCATCGGCTAGAAGCCGATGATAAAATAGATAGGCAGAATAGTAAACTAGCCGACTGCCGAAGAAACACATGTGCATCGGCTAGAAAACCGATGATAATATAGATGACAAACAGTAAGGATAATACAGTCGGCTTTATAAAAAGATACCCTATCAGCTAAGCACTCCGATAGAACGTCGCATATACACCGATTGGCTCGACAAGGATAAATCTATTATTATCGATCTAGTAGTTCAGACCTAACTGATGCAGCACAGATCGATAATAGTAAAGGAACCTCAACAAGCCGATAAACCTAATGCAACTGTGATGTAATAAGATAACTTACCGGCTATACATTCCGATAAGACGCTTGCGCAAAAACCATCAACCTAGCAGGAACAACTTATCACGACAGTTTAGTAGGTCGGACCCAACCGATGCAGCACAAACTGACGATAAGCTACTCCCAGTAAGCTGATACAATCTACGCACGCGTGATGTGGTATACCTGATCGGCCTAAGAGGTCGGACCGAACCGATGCAGCCGTAGACAGGGCAGATACACCTGGGTAAGGGGTGACGAGTCTTACCCTCTCGCAGGAGTTCGGACCTAACCGATGCAGCCCCGCTCGAGAAGCAAGAACCCGTCGAAAGGGTGGTGATGCGCCGAATTTGATTGATCTGTGTGGATAATTTACAAGGTGCCCGGGCGTACGTATTTATACCCCGAGTTACATGAGTCCTTATAGGACACGGAACAGGACTTTCCTAACTAGAAAAGGAAAACTAACAGACCTGATCGGACAAGAGATCAGGTTTCCTAAAAGATAAAACTATCTAATAGATAAGATAAATAACTGCCATAACATGGTCTTCACGATTCCTTCTCAAATCCGGTTTCTTCTGGATTAATTTCCTCCGGTTGATATAGCTTCTATCTTTACCGAATCTGATATGAGCTGTGCCAAATTTTGGCGTTAACACCTATGACCGAGTTGCTGAAAAAGGAAAAGAAATTCGAATGGACAGAAGCTTGTGAGAAAAGCTTCCAAGAATTAAAAAGAAGATTGACCACCGCCCCTGTCCTAACCTTGCCTGATATCCGTAAGGATTTCGAAATATACTGTGATGCCTCCCAGCAAGGGCTCGGATGTGTATTAATGCAAGAAGGAAAAGTAGCAGCCTATGCCTCTAGACAATTACGGCCACACGAGATGAACTACCCGACTCATGACTTGGAACTCGCCGCCGTAATTCATGCCCTAAAAATATGGAGGCACTACCTGATCGGCAATCGGTGTGAAGTATACACCGATCATAAGAGCCTAAAATATATATTTACCTAGACTGAGCTCAACTTATGGCAAAGAAGATGGCTGGAACTTTTAAAGGATTATGACCTTGGAATACACTACCATCCGGGAAAGGCCAACGTAGTGGCCGATGCCCTAAGTCGGAAAAGCTATTGTAATCCCGCCTTGGCGCGACCGCCCTGGCCAGAGTTATGCCACGAACTTCAGAAATTCTGAATGACCATGGTAAATAAAGGAACGCTTGCCACTCTAGTAGTCCAACCTACCTTAGAGAGTTTGATTCGAGAAGCCCAGAAGGGAGATAAAGAAATCAAGATCATTAAGGAGAAAATTTCCAAAGACAAGGCCCCTGGATTCTCAATAGATGAACAAGGAACCCTCTGGAGTAAAAAGAGAATATGTGTGCCCAAGAACAAGGAATTAAGGAACCTTATTCTCAAGGAAGCCCACGAATTTGCATACTCCATACATCCTGGAAGTACGAAGATGTACCAAGATCTTAAAAGGCACTATTGGTGGTTTAGGATGAAACGAGATGTCACCGAATATGTCGCCATGTGCGATATCTGCCAAAGCGTTGCATTTTCCTTAAGCCAAAACTATTTTAATAAAAAGCTAATTCAAAAATTGGCTCTTTAATTCGATTTTTGGATTTTTGTGCCATGTGTGATCTCAAGAAAATTCTCAAAAATATGTAAAACAGCCCTAGAAGCCTCTGTAGAAGTCACCCAAATTTTTGCAAAAATTTTAAGCCTTATTTAAAATCAATTTCCAAAATTCAAACCTTCAAAACTCAGTAAATCACTCTCTAGAAAAATATCAAATCACATTGTTCAAGCCGGGCCGCTTCCTTCCTTCCTCGGCCTGGCACTGTTTCCCTCTCAGCTGGCCTGCTTGGCCCGCGTGGGCGCATGCGTGGATTTAATCCCGCGGGGCCCACACGTCAGCCACCCCGACGCCGCACTTCTCCTCGGCTGCCCGATGATCCCACGCGGACGGATGAGATTGACTCTGCTGCACGGTCCCGCTTGTCAGCCCGATGACACGTCGTCGTCGTCTACCTCTCGACGCCCGCTCGTTCTCTCTCTCTCTTCTCCCGAGCCCTCTCGACTCTTCTCTGCCCATACCACCCTGCCTCGCCTCTTTTAAACCCCGGCCTTCGTCGTCAACGCCGCCATCCCATCCTCGCGTCACCGCCAGCGAGAAATCCCCGCCATCGCCTAAACGAGCGCCGGAGTCACAAAAGGAACATGGCCGCCGTAGCTTTTCCCACACTGCCGAGCCTCGAAAGTCAGCAAGCACGCCCGGGTACCCCCTTCCATCGCATCACCATCGTCTCCTCTCCTCATTTTTCCTCTCTGGAACCCGGATGACGCAAGCCACAGAGCTCCACCATTGTTGCGTCGCATCGCCGAGCTCGAGCTTATCTCCATCCTGTTGCCACCGCCTCTGTCCACTGTCCACTAGCACCGGAGTTCTGCTATAAGTAGAGCAGCCCTCATCTACCTCCGGCCGTCGAGAAAACAAGCCAACCAAGCTCGCCGTCAAGATCCTCTCTCCGCCGTGTTCTGACCGAGCTCCCACCGCCGTTACAGACCCTCACCGACCAATCCACCGCCACTGCTGAGCTCCCCTAAGCACCACGAACCTCCTCGCCCTTGCCGTGATTAGCCCTAAATCCAAAACCCCCAATCTCCACCGCCGTTGTCCGCCGTCGCCGCCGCTTTGCTCCTCGCTGTAGATAAAGGTAAAGCCAAATTAACCTCTTCCCAAATCTTCCTCATGTAATACCGAACCCAGATCAACCTATCCCGCATCGTTCCACCGCTGGAATGGTCACCGGCGATGACCTCTTCTCTCCGCCGCCACCGACAGTTCTATATCATCGTCGCCGACCATCTTCCGGTGACCACCGTGCCAATCCGAGCCGTTCAAAAGTTTCACCGTGGTCCCCGCATCCCGTAGCTGTAGGCTGCTTGCCGATCCTCGCCGTTGCTGGCGAGATCGCTCCGGCGGTCGTCGACCATCGATTCCCACCGTGGCCGTTCCGTCGGCCCTCTGCCGATGTGGCCTTGCCATGTGGGCGCCGCGTTAGCTGGCATGGCCCGCTTCCTGACCCCGGCCCCACATGTCAGCGTCTCTTCCCCTCTGGCCCACGGGCCCACACGCCAGCCTCTTCAACTCTCTCTCTGTTGCCCCAACCCCACCTGTCAGCCCTTCTAGTTCCTCTCTCTTTACTATGCATCGGCCCTACATGTCAGCCATAGCACTCCTCCCTCCCTCACTGTAGCACTAGGACCCACCTGTTAGTCTTAACTCTCTCTTTCTCTCTCTGACCTAGTGACCCCACCTGTCAGCCTCTGTTTCCCTTTTCTTTTAATTTCCATTATTCCTTTTCTTTCCTAAAATGATTTTAAATCCCTTTTATTTTTAGAAAATAGCCCAAACTTTGAAAATTCATAACTTTTAAACCGTAACTCTGTTTGAGCCCATTCAACTCTCAAAATTTTTCTAAAATTGAGATCTACACATTGGCACTATTAGTTGTATAAAATAGGTCCTGATTCTTGGTGTTTTTGTGTGTTTCCTTTTGCGACGCTTAGAGGCTGTTCCCGAGGAGTCGCCAGGCGTTAACGCCAAAATTTGGCACGGTTCGCGTCGGACTCGGTTAAGGAAAGAAGTGATATCAGCTGTTGGGAGCTAATCTAGAAGAAGCCGGATTCGGGAAGGAATCGTGAAGACCACGCTATGGCAGTTAATTACCTTATCTATAAATTAGGTAGTTTTCATAATTTTTAGGAAAACCTGATCTCGTATCCGATCAGGGCTTGTTAGTTTTTCTTTTATAGATAGGAAGTCCTGTTCCGTGTCCTATAAGGACTCATGTAACTCGGGGTATAAATACGTACGCCCGGGCACCTTGTAAATTATCTCTCGATCAATTAAACTTCGGCGCATCGCCACCCTTTCGACGGGTTCTTGCTTCTCGAGCGGGGCTGCATCGGTTAGTTCCGAACTCCTGCGAGAGGGTAAGACTCATCACCCCTTACCCAGGTGTATCTGCCCTGTCTACGGCTACATCGGTTCAGTCCGACCTCTTAGGCCGATCAGGTATACCACATCACGCGTGCGTAGATCTTATCAGCTTACTGGGGGCGATTTATCATCAGTTCGTGCTGCATCGGTTGGGTCCGACCTACTGAGCTGCCAGCGATAAATCGTTCCTGCTAGGTTGATGGTTTTTGCGCAAGCGTCTTATCGGAGTGTATAGCCGATAAGTTATCTTATTACATCACAGTTGCATTAGGTCTATCGGTTTGTTGAGGTTCCTTTACTATTATCGATCTGTGCTGCATCAGTTAGGTCTGAACTACTAGATCGATAATAATAGATTTATCCTTGTCGAGCCGATCGGTGTATATGCGACGTTCTATCGGAGTGCTTAGCCGATAGGTTATCTTTTTATAAAGCCGACTATATTATCCTTACTGTTTTGGTTATCTACTATATCATCGGCCTCTAGCCGATGTCCAAGTGTTTCCTCGGCAGTCGGCTAGCTTACTATTCTGCCTATCTATTTTATCATCGGCTTCTAGCCGATGCACATGTTATACTGACAGCTTATCTATTTGCTTATAGCGTTAATGGTTTCCTAGCCGATACACAGGTGCCATCGGCTATCGGCTACAAGGAGCCTACATCAGTCCGTATCGGCCGATAGCCGATGTGCAATTGCTGCTGGTAGTCAGACGCGAGCACGAGCAAGGACCCGGACACGGGCAAGGATCCGACTACGAGCACGAGACCCGGGCACGAGCATAGCGGCGATCGGCTGGAAGGAATCCGTATCGGCTTGCTGGCCGATTGGATCAGTAATCTAATTTCTTCATCTCCTTGTCAAATTGACTGGCACGCCTACGAACCTCAAGACTTTAGGACCTACACTGGAGTAAAGCAAATCTCCTAGGCCTTCGCGTGTCACCAAGACGCCGGACCAGGTCCTCGGCGGTTTTCGGCGTCAACACCAGGAGAAGATTTTGTCGAAGACCTGTAGGACCTCGAGCAAGGCAAGTCACCCTTGACCATATTGGACCCATGATTTAAAATGTATTTTATTTTTTGAAACTTGCATAAATAGGAACACGAATGATTTCGGCTGCGGTTCGTAACCGAATATGTCCGGCCTAACCTACTTGCTGCATTTTAACCGCCTTGAATAAATTGTTACCTTGACCCTTGTTGCCCCGTCATCTTGATATTCGTACTTGTGTACGGATGTCGATGACCCCTTTTCCTAAGCTAAAAATATGTTGATGGGAAAAACTAGGGTTTTAAATAAAATGGTTTAAACATCCTCGACACCCTTGGTCGAGAGTTTGCGAAATAAAATAGTTTTATAAAACATGGTCATGGGTCCTCGCTGCCTGTGTGGCTCCGACTTCTCTAGACTTTTAAGGACCGTTTCCTTGAGGAATAGCACTGAGCATATTACAGTGCGACCACACGGGTGGAATGGGACACCCTTGACCAAGTAATTAGTGTTCCCAGGATGGTTTTCGGTTGCTAATAAATGTGGGAGTGATTGGGTGCCGAGAGGGCGATATACCCCCTGTCCCTGAGTACAGGAAGCGAGTTCCTGGTACTTAATCGAGAGGACCCATTTATAGGGCAGCGTGCTATCCTGGGAAGGCTTTGGAAAGGCCTTGTCGTGAACCTCCGCACTTGGCCAGTGTGGGAGTAAGCTCATGTCGTGTGGGTAAAGCGTGCAATCTTTGCAAAGATCAAATGAACTGTTCGAACAGCCGCGCCCACGGTTACGGGCAATGTGAGGTGATTCCTCTAGCGTAGATTTTATTTTACAAATATCTGTGCAATTGTTTTGTGGGTTGGGAATCATTACTAGAATCAGTCTGTGTGACTGATGGATGGCCTGTGTGGCCAGAAACGGGCCTGTGTGACCCGGGGTGTCGGATGACACAGGAGTTGAGTTGCTTGAGTCAAATGACCAGTTTTTGAGAGAAAAAAGAGAATTCACCTAAATGGAGGTACCAGAGGAGGGTACGCTCCGAATCAGAATTTGTGACAAGTCTCTGACTTGTGGAATGGGTCAAGACACAAGTCTCTTCCTGACTAACTAAATTGTTGTGAGTTGTTGCAAAGCAACTCACGGAATGGATGGAAGCATGAGCTTCTTTCCGACAACTTAAAGAGCACACTTAGAGTTTCAAAAACCACAAAACCTTTTGAAAATCACTTTGCGAAAATAACCCTAACTCTCCTTGCTAAGCCTTGCACGCCACATGATTTCCGTGACTTGCTGAGTACCTCGTGTACTCACCCTTGCTTATCTTCTCTCAGAAGCCTATGAAGATGAAGACCATACCCTCAGCTAGTTCTACCAAGATCAGGTCGAGTATGAGGAGTTTTAGTGTTTCAGTCTAGGTCCCCAAGCCATTGCTTCTGGGTGTAGGTCTACCCATGTATCTTTCCGCTGCCTACTTTTGTAATGTATCGTTGCACGTCTAGGGTCCTGTCCAAGGCTACAACTTATGTAAAGACTATGTATAATAAATAAAGCAGGTTTGGCTGTGATCCACCGATGTCCTGTATGTACCAACTAGTCTCCTAGGACTGGTACAGGTATTACAGGTAACACTTTGGTGACCTGTACAGGTTGGCGGGAGAGGGGCATTACACCTAGCCCGATCCTGGCTGGCTCGAGGCCGAGTCCAAGTCGAACACCGAAGGGGAGAGTTGTCTCGATACCTGGGCAACTGGAAGATTGCCGCATCAACTCAATGATGGTTGCTGCAGCATCGTGTGTTCCGACTGGCGCAGAGTCGGCTGTTCCCCGGTAGATCGGGTCGAGTCCGAGTCGGCCAGGGTGAGTTTGCCACACTTGTTGGCGACAAAGTCGAGGCTTCTGAATGTGATCATGTCTCCAAGGGAGATATTAGTGCCATCGACTCCAGTTATTGAATCCATCGAGCTTGTTGAGATTGATCTTGGCAAAGCCCCAACCTAGCATGCCAACTGTCGATGTTTTACACCGGCAATATGAATATAGGGCTACTCGTCGGATCAAAACTCGGTGGACTACAAAGGAACACGGGGAGTTTATACTGGTTCAGGCCCTCGATGTGAGGTAATACCCTACGTCCAGTTGTGGTGTATTACTTTGAGGATGTATGATTCTGATGAATCTCTGTATCTTGCCCTCAGGGGTCGCCCTGTCTCCCATTATATACTGGGGGACATGGTTACAAGGTAGGAGTCCTAGCCAAACTACAACTAAGGGATCTCCTCTTAGAGATATAACTTGCCCAACTAGGACTGTATATTCCTTGTCGTATAAGGCAAAGTCTGCCGAGGGTTATCATATCTCTAGTTACAAGGCTAGGCCCATCCTCTATCCAAGTGGCCCATATGCTTGTCTTGAGGTACCCGAGGCCCATGGCCTCCACAAGTGAGATCTATACGGACCACAAGAGTCTGAAGTATATCTTCACCTAGCCTGACCTGAACCTCTGTCAAAGAAGGTGGCTGGAATTGATTAAAGATTATGATGTGGGAATACACTACCACCAGGGTAAAGCTAACGTCGTGGCAGACGCTTTGAGCACGAAAAGTTACTACAACACCGCTCGAGCAGAGACATTGTGCAAGGAAATGCAACAGGAATTCAAACACTTGAATTTGGGCATTGTCGATCATGGATTCATGGCAGCCTTAAAGGCCTATCCTACACTCTTCGATCAAGTTCGCGAGGCACAAGCGAATGATCCAGAGATTAAAGAACTCAAGAAGAACATGAGAGTTGGAAAGGCCCAGGGTTTTGTGGAAGATGAAAATGGGACAGTATGGATGGGAGAACATTTGTGCGTATCAGAGAATAAGGAGCTCAAAAACTCAATACTCTGGGAAGCTCATGAGACGCAGTACTCCATTCATCCTGGAAGCACTAAAATGTACCAAGACCTCAAGACAAAGTTTTGGTGGGCTAGAATGAGAAGAGAAATCGCAGAATCGTGGCACTTTGTGATGTGTGCTAGTGAGTCAAAGCAGAACACCAACGGCCTGCCAGACTTTTACAGCCGCTCAGAGTCCCAGAGTGGAAGTGGGAAGAGATCGGGATGGACTTCATTACCGGTTTGCCCCGCACATCTTCAAGATATGACTCAATCTGGATGATCATTGACTGACTCACCAAGGTTGCTCATTTCATCCCCGTGCATACAACATATTCGGGTAAAAGACTGGCAAAACTTTACATGGCCCGTATAATGTGTCTACACAGAGTACCCAAGAGGATTGTATCTGACCGTGGTAGCTAGTTCACTTCCAAGTTTTGGAAGAAGTTACAAGCAGAACTGGGAACTCGACTAAACTTCAGCACAGCTTATCATCCACAAACCGATGGTCAGACTGAAAGAGTCAATCAGATATTGGAGGATATGCTAAGGGCTTGTGCGTTGGACTTCGGAGGAACATGGGATAAGAGCCTACCCTATGCCAAGTTCTCGTACAATAACAGTTACCAAGCCAGCTTGCAGATGACACCGTTCGAAGCTTTGTATGGCAGGAAGTGCTGTACACCCCTTTTCTGGGACCAGACGGGTGAACACCAGGTATTCAGGACCAATGCACTCAAAGAGGCAGAAGAGAAAGTGGCTATAATACAAGAGCGCTTAAAGACAGCTCAGTCCAGACAGAAGAGTTACACCAACAACCATCACAGAGATCTAAGTTTTGAGGAAAGAGACTATGTGTATCTTCGTGTCACACCACTCCGAGGAGTACACAGGTTTCAAACTAAGGGGAAGCTAGCACCTCGTTTCATGGGACCCTACCAAGTGCTAGCTCATAAAGGCGAAGTTGCATATCAATTAGGCCTCCTAGCTTCAATGGCAGGTATACACGACGTGTTCCACATGTCACAACTGAAGAAATGTCTGAGGGTACCCGCAGAACAGGCTGATCTGAAGTAGATCTAGATCCAGGAAGACCTCACCTATGTAGAAAGACCGATTCGAATCTTGGAGATCAGTGAAAGGAACACCCGAAGCTGAGTGATAAGGTTCTGCAAGGTACAGTGGAGCCACCATTCAGAGGAAGAAGCCACATGGGAACGAGAGGATGAACTGAAGTCCACCTATCCACACCTCTTCACCAGCACGTTCGAATCTCGAGGACGAAATTCCGTTTAAGGGGGGTAGGTTTGTCACACCCTAAATTTCCCCCTTAAATATAGCCACACAAAATATACCTAAGAAAATGTCCCAAGAAAATAATTTAAATTGGCCAAATGAATTAATTAAATGTGACAATGCAAAATATTAAATTATCATGGCTGGGAATGTTTTTCTAATATTCCTCTTGCCAAAATACATTAACAGGACTTTTATTGGAATTTTTAGAGCACAGGAAGTATTTTTAATAAATCAAAAACTCTTATCGGAATTAAAATCCTTCTGGAAAATTCTCTTTTTACTTTGCCTTCCTTCCTTTCCTCTTTTCCTTTTTCTTTCTTCCCGCTAGGCCGCGGCCCAGTGCTGTTCTTCGGCCTGCCGCAGCCCACATTGCACCGTGCCTCTCGTCGCTCCTCCTCACTGATTGGCCTGGCCCGATTGCCAGCCGCGTCGCCTTGCTTGCTGACATGTGGGACCGGGACCCACATGTCAGACCCATCCTCTTCCTCCGGCCAAATCGGCTGAAGGGGATCGAGCCGCCTCGTTCGTCGGATTTTGCCGTTCCCGCTTCCACGCTCCTCGGCCCTTGATTCAAACTCCACGGACCGAGTCCCCACCCGTTTTCCCCACCTTCTCAATCCCTCTCGCCCAAGACCGTGGTTGAATCGCGCCCACTAGCCGTCGTGGCCACCGCCCTCAATCCCGTGAAATTTGGCCAACTCTGCCACAATCTCTCCAGCTGAAGTCCTTAAAAACCTTCCCCGTGCTCCGCTTTCATTTTCCCCTCAATTGCCCATGCTTGCTGAGTACCCAAACCTCCCTCCACGCTGAGCTCCCAAATCGCCACCGTGCTCCGCCGACTCCAGTCGCACGTCGCCGTCGCTACAGCCGTCGCCGACTACCGCGATCGTGCTCCCTAGCTTCGCCGCACCCCACCGTGTATTGTCCGGCAGTCAGCCGCCTCAGACTTTCGATGGAACTCCATTTCCTCCATCATCCCCTTACGGTAAGCCTCTCCGCCAGCAGTCGGCCGCGGATTTTCGTCGACCCACTCAGTCTTTCTTTCTCCTAACTCATTCAACATCTTCTCCAGGACCTCCTGAACATCGTCCGCTCCTTAATCACCAGTGATCTTCACCGAAGCACCCCTTTCCCCGTCGTCCCGAACCTCGGCCGCCGCCAATCCTCACTACTTGATGAGGACATCACTTCTTTCGATACACACTTACAACCTCCACAGATCCAAGGACCAATTACTTGCGCACATGCCCATCAACTTAATTGCCAGGCGAATATGTTCCTAAGCTTACATGGAAATATTTATACGAATGGCATGCTATTTAATTCTTGTGATGATTTTATTGTTGTTAGGAACCCAGGAGAAGACCATGGAGAATAGCTCAAGAAGCCAAATATTAAAGTGGAGACAACAAGTGCAAGTAAATTCTTATTCCCGAGACCGATTCAGTTTTGGGCTAGGAGATAGTGTCAACTTCAAATGGCCATAACTTTTGATCCAGAAGGAGTTACAGGGTCTACAAGTACTTGTTGGAAAGCTTATAAAGTCTAATTTCAGATGGTTTTGGTTTCAAACCAAAATTCCTCTTGAGCTGTCCAGAGTCACCGAAACAAGTAGCATCATTTTTCCCATCGGAGTCAGTTTGGGCCTTTGGGCTTTGTATTTGTGTCGTGGGCTAAACCCATGAGGAGTGCACCCCTCACAGGGAAAACCCTCACCCTAGGACGTCCTAACTCATATATATTCAATAGCCATCACTGTTTAGATGGGTTTTCTTAGATTAATCTGTCTGTGAACAGTTTCGCCGTTTAACGGTTTGTGAGACCCCAACTTCGAGAGTATAATCATTCATCTACAAGTTGAGTTGCAATCTTCCTTGTTCTTGCTTGTGTTCTTCGATTCACATGCAAGTATTAGCCTCCATGGCAAGGTCAACCGGGCAACGCACGGTTGATAACAAGAGGAGACGTGGTGCTGTGATTGCGGGGTTCGGGTCTTAGTGATCAAAAGCCAGATCGTGAGTGTCAATTCTCCACCAAATCGAGAGTTATCCTTACCTAATGAAAGATCAGGCACCCCGTTGCCATCACTGCTCACTGCCGTTCGCCACTCTCCATTGATCGCCGCACCTTGGTGAGCACTCGGCCGTATTTCTCACCTCCTCCTTCGCTCGCCGCTACCCTTCGCCGCGCTAGAAGGTCACCAGCGGTGACCATCGGGCCACGTGCGCCGTCGCCACGCCGTGCGTGCTGGCGGAGCTCATTCTCAACTGGGTCTGAGCCATCTGATCTACCTCGGCAGATCAGGGCCACTCGTGTACCTATGTCCACAGTCGCCGCATGCGCGTGGACTGCGTCCACCATGCGCAGCCCTCTCCTGTGTCACCGACCGGTGGGGCCCACCTATCGGCGCTAGCTCCCATGGTCCATTGATGCATTAATTCAGTTAATTGTGCAATAAATTGTTTAATAATTAATTTCACATGGGAAATCACTGTTAAACTTCAAAAATTCATAACTAATTCATTCGAACTCTGATTAAGTCCATTCAAATTTCATTAAATCCAAAAAAATGTCAAGAATCATTAAAAATACTGTCAACCCCTGTTTCCATGTCCACATATACTTTTTTAATTACTTGTGCGTTGTTTGCTTTAGAATCCGACACCATTGATCCTCCCGTGTACTACGAGGTCATAGCCGAGTATATCGAGCCAGAGCAAGGCAAGTCACACTATAATCTTGATCATATTGTTCCTACTTTTGCTAAAATGTTTCGTTTATTTAAACAAACATGCATGTTTCTATTATTTCATGTGGTATGGATTATGACTTTTATATAGTTAAGATTATGCCTTTGTTGTTGAACCTTGTTCCTTGTCACCTAGGTAACAACATGATTAGAATATTATTCTTAGGATACTTAACCATGCTTAGAAACTATTAGTTCACCTGAGAATTAAATATTATCATTTACACTCATGGTTCGACTCTATGTCGGGAAATGTAACATTGGACCCATTACTATTAAATTACTAAAATGTGACCCAAATGGTGGGCTGTGGGTGAATGGTTTTGCTGGTCGCACCCATGGCAATTAAGGAGCGGTTCACGGGAACCCCTTGGGCAATTACTCGTACTTTCCACAAGCCAGCATGGGCAACGGCTGGGCTTGTAGCGTCTCTTCTCCTTCTCCTAGGCACCGACGGTGAGGATGGGCATGATGGAGTTGGGTTGGCCCAGGGTAGGGTTGATCGGCTTCTGGATCCATTGTGGCGCAAGGGGGGTAGCCTGGCTGATGTGGGGTATCTTGGCGGCAGGTGCAACCTCAGTGTGGTGTGGATGGTTAGGGAGAGGTTGCGTGAACGGTCCTTTCATAGCCTCTCACGGGGTGTCGTGGTGACACGGCGGCACACGAAAATGTGTGTGGGGCTGTGTCTTGTGGGTATAGTTGTACACCTCTGATCAGAGTTAAAAACTATTCGAATAGCCGCGCCCACGGTTATGGGCATATTGGTCCAGACTCACCGTGATTAGTCTCACCCTTACTTAATTAACTGGACTTAAAGGAACTAGTATAGTTTAGATGGATGGTTGGGCCTGGTTAACGTGGTATAACGTTAATCAGTGGAGGATTAATATTGTTCAATTAGTCAACCCT
Source organism: Oryza meyeriana var. granulata (assembly GCA_003991445.1). Taxonomy (NCBI): domain Eukaryota; kingdom Viridiplantae; phylum Streptophyta; class Magnoliopsida; order Poales; family Poaceae; genus Oryza; species Oryza meyeriana. The sequence continues at coordinate 208,385 of RYFJ01001352.1, read as the reverse complement.
TTTTCCTGTTTGCAAACTACTATTGTTTGCAACTGCTTTTATGCAAATAGACCCCTACCCTATCTTTGTTTCCCGTGCATTGTGCATATTTGCGGGTGTGATTTGTTGAGTACTGTGGGTGGTACTCAGTCTTGCTCTCTTTCCCCTCTTAGTGGTGAAGTATCTGTCCGACGAGGATCTTCAAGAGGACTAGGCTAGATCTGCCGTCAAGATGCCTATGGAATGGAAGCCTCCGCTTAGCTAGCTATATATAGGCTTTATTTGTTTTTACCGCTGCATTTATGTAATACCAATTTTATTCTGTTTGTAAGACGCACTCTATATGGCAACTTGGTATTGTGTACCCTGGCTTTCCTGGACAGAGATTTAATACGCATGAATGTTCAGAAGTTCGGTGTGAAATTCTGGGCGTTACAGTCTTGAAGCCTTGGGAGTATTGCCGGTGATAGATCGAGAGTCGACTTGGGAGAAGTTGATGTCTGGATGGTCGGGAGATCATACGGGATACTAAAGGCTAGAGATCAATACATGTGGAATTGAAGATTTCATATGGCATACACGAGGAATTGTGTGCATATGGAAAGAGGAGTCAAGTCCTACTTGGATTAGGAGTGGAGTCCTATTAGGACTAGGAGTTGAGTCCTATTTGGATTAGGATTGGAGTCCTAGTAGGACTAGGAGTTGAATCCTAATAGGATTAGGAGTTCTACTCCTACTTTGTGTAGGAGGTTTTAGGTATAAATAGATGAGGGGTTGAGGCCCTAGAGTCATAACTTTTGAAAGAGAAAAAGCTAGGGTTTACTTTTGAGAGAGAGGAGTGCTTTGTATGTGCTTTGTAAACACATCTTGATGCAATAAAGTTAATCTACTTTGAAGAGCATCTTCGGTGTGTATCCTTCTGAATTCCGACGGTTCATCCGATAAGAGTGCGGCAGCGAGGCAGCGGTTCTACTGGCGGACATACGACTGTTAGACCAGTGCAACAGAGATGGTCTGACCTGTGTACTCCATCCAGGTTTGATGGTTTCTTTTATTCTGCAAAAGATTTTGGTTTTTGGTTCCTACCATTGACTACGGTATTTGAAGGTATTGGATATGGCTGATATGAGGCTATGCGTGTTGATGTAATAAGGAGAAAAAGATAGGGATTTTTATACAGGTTCGGACCCTTGGGTGGGCAATAGTCCTACTCCTGTTTATATGTATTGATGGGATGTATCCCACTGAGTACAGAGTATGTCCTAAATCCAGCCTACTCAACTAGTCTTGGTGGAAGATGCAGCGGCAATGTAGTCGGTGACTACCAAAAAGCTTCCTCTGTATGTTGGCTCGACATGTATGGCTTGAGATTTGATGCCTTTCCCTACTAGGAGGCCTTGTATTTATACCAGAATATGACCCCTTGTTCAAGTAGAACTCTAGGTTCCTCGTATAGGATACGAGAGAGGCAGCTCTTGTCGTGCTGGAATTGGACTACTAAGCTGTCCTTCTTCAAGGTCGCTTACCTTATCTGTCACTGTATTTTTCTTATACTGGGGATATCTTTTCATATATAATTGGATAGGCGGTATTCCTAGAGAAATAAGTGTACGTATATGGGGTATCTCATATTTACTACACTTGCAGATATGTGCTTAGTAAACACATCAACATATTTTTAAACGTCCACTATGTAAAAAAACATTTTTTTGTCCACACCCGCTTACCGCTTGTGAAGTGTGTCAGGGGCCAGCCCCGCATCATGCACCATCTGCCAAAACCTATTTCTAGAGTGAAAGGTACTTTCACATGCGGTAGCCTAAGGTGATCGTCTCTAAAAATAGGACTATTTCTAGAGATGGTCAGCTTAGCCCACCATATCTGGTAACTAATTTTTCGAGACAGTGGCCTAAGCCAGCCACCTTTGGAGATAGCCACCACTATACATACATGGAGCCTTGAGCTGCCCCATTTCAGACCAAGCTGTCCGAAAGAGAGCAGCTCAAGGCAACCCAAAAATTGTGAAAACAAAGTGAAAAGATTTTGATCTTGAATTTCTTGGGAGGAGTTGGCCCTTTAAGGTGAGAGTATGTCATTTCTAGTTTTTTTTCTATGTTTCCATCTAAATTCATGACTTAATTAGGGTTTGATGTGATAGAGATGGGAATGGGGCCTTTTCTATTTGGAGCTTAAATTAGCTCAAATTTGTGGTCAATCTTTCTTCAATTGCATAAATTCACATGATTCTATCATTATAGAGCCTCAATTTATGGTCCTAAACTGGCACTGATGAGTTTTCATCAATGTTGGTTTTCCCCATCTTGACATACGTGGGAGTTCGGGGATGAGAAACACCTCATCAGTTCCAGTCATGTGGTAGTGCAAGAATGTGAATTTCAAGTAATTGTTAGCAATAATATTGAAATAAATTATATATCTGACACTCAAGTATTTTTTAAATACAATCCATTTAATTCTGTAGTCAAGCCGACAACGGTTTTATTACCATGATTAATTGCAATTAATACCACACTAGTGTTGTCACGATGTTTATGATCGGCAATAATAAAACTAGGGCTATGCGTTAGATCTTGAGCTTGATAGTGACACAGAGCAAGGAGATTTTTGTAAGAGATTTTCCTTCTAGTGACTTGTTGTCCGTTCTCTGTTTCCCTGATCTCGGGACCCTTGCTCCTCTTATGTACCATGGGGGCAGGGTTACATTGTAGGAAACTAACCCGAGTACGACTGTGTTTCCTATCTCCCATACAGTAATCTACACTGAGGTGTCCGTATAGGACTCTATACTGTACCTTGCAAGGCATGCCTTTACATGAGCTAATTCTACTCTATCTCTAACTCCATGGCTTGGTCTACCTCCTGTTTATCCAGTCGGATAGCCTCTCCATGATGCTATCTGCCTGACTGATTTCAGCCTGAGTCCAAGTGGTTTGAAGCCCAAGTGGTCTTGACCCAAGTGGTTTTGAACCCAAGCGCTCTTCACATCCGAGTGCTTTTTCCTAAAACTTGATCAGTTTTGACTTGGTTCTCTTCAGATTTGTCTTCACTGAAAGCACAAATCCGTGGAGACCCAAACTCCAGTTCAGTTGGTAGGACCGCATCTGACCCATAGACAAGAAAGAAAGGCGATTGCTTAGTTGCCTGACTGGACGTTGTCCAGAGGGCCCATAGTACCGACAGAAATTATTGAACCCACTTTTCTGCGTATGGCCGAAGTCGATCAAAAACCCTTTTTTTGATGCCCTGAAGCACCATGCCATTATCCCTTTCAACCTGCCCATTGCTCCTTGGATGCATGACAGAAGCAAAGTAGATCTTGATGCCCATATCGTCACAAAACTCGGTGAACTCACCACTTGTTAATTGTGCTCCATTATCCGTGGTAATCCTGTTTGGCACTCCAAATTTGTAGATAATTCCTAGGATGAAATCTTTTACCCTTCTAGAATTGATTTTGACAACTAGTTTAGCCTCAATTCACTTGGTGAACTTGTCAATAGAAATGAATAAATGTGTAAATCCCCCGACACTTTTTTGAGTGGTCCGACAATGTCAAGCCTCCAAACTACAAACAACCAAGTGATCGGAATAGTTTGTAGCTCTTGAGCCAAGACGTGTATCTATCGAGTGAAAAACTAACAACCCTCACAAGAACGGACAATTAATTGCACGTTTACAAGGGCAATCGGCCAGAAAAATCCTTGTCGATAGGCTTTTACCACTAAAGTTCTTCACGCAGCCTGGCTTCCACAGATTCCCGAGTAGATTTCTTGTAGCAATTTTTTCCCTTTATCTTGCAGTATGCACTTCATTAAGAATCTAGAGGCACTTTTACATAAAAGCTCATCGCCGACCACAATGTAGCCTTGGCTTCGCCATTGTATGCACTCTGCATCCTTTAGATCGTCAAGATGTTCATCCTTTAGCAAATATGCTAAAAATGGGCTCTCCAGTCAGGTTCTATCATTAATACTCCCGTTGTTGCAGGCTCATCCTTTTTTTCTCTGGCTGTGGTATTGATGGTTTATGCAACTCTTCGACAAAAATTCTCGGTGGGACTTAGTCTTGCTTCGATCCCATCTTAGCCAGTTCGTCCACCATCTCATTGTCATGATGAAGAATGTGAGTAATCTCCAAGCCATCAAACCTGCTCTCCAATTTTTGCTCCTCCTGGCAATAGGTAATCATATTGTCCTTCGAGCATGACCAATCCTTTGTCACTTGATTGACAGCAAGCAATGAATCTCACGAACAACCAATCGTCGGATACCAAGCGATATAGCGATTCATAGACCATAGATAAGGGCTTCGTACTCGACGTGTTGTTGGATGCCGGAAAGAAAATTTGAAGAATATATTTAAGTCGCTCGCCTTTCGGAGAGACCAGCAAAATGCTAGCCCCTACGGCAGCGAGATTTAAAGACAAATTGAAGTACATTGTCCAGTACTCCATGTTGGTAACAAGTGTTGGGACTTGAACTTCTGTTCACCCGGCAATGAAGTCAGCTAGAACTTATGACTTCATCATTGTGCGTGGCTTGAAGATAATGTCATAAGCCATCAATTCAAGCGCCCACTTAGCAATTCTCCCAGTAAACGCTTGGTTATGCAACACATCACCAAGTGGAAAAGAAGAAATCACCATGACTGGGTGCCCTTGAAAATAATGAACCAGCTTGCGAGTAGCGATCAGCACAATATATAATAGTTTCTGAATATGACGATACCGTACCTTGGATTCATCCAAGACCTCGCTTACAAAGTATCCTGGACGTTGCATCTTCTAGATATGACTGGTTTCCTCTCGTTCCACCACCAAGACTGTGCTAATGACTAGAGATTTTGCTCCAATATGTAAGAACAACTGCTCTTGTGGCATAGGTGACATCAGTAGCAGCGTTGTCAAGAATTTCTTGAAATCCTCAAAAGCTTGTTGAGCCTCGGGTGTCCTTTGGAAATTGTCAACCTTCTTCAATCGCTTAAAAATGGCATCCCATGTTCCCCCAATTGGAAAACAAATTAGCATAGTGCTGCCATACAACCTGTTAGCTTCTGGACATCCTTGCAACTAGTCGGGGGACATCATTTGCATAATAGCATTAATCCTCTCCATGTTTGCTTCAATGCGACGCTGAGACACGATGAATTTGAGTAGTTTTCCCAATGGGACCCCAAAGACACACTTCTCTGGATTTAGCTTCATCTTGAAAGCCCTTAGGCTGTTGAACATCTCAGCTAGGTTGTCAATGAGATCCTTTGTCACGCCTAGAATTTCCATTCAAAATTCCAACATGCTTATGTGTATTTAATCCCCGTCCAGGAATCAGCCGGGGTACACAAACGACATAATTGCTAAATAGAGTATACAACCTTATGTATTAAATAACGAGTACAATTATTATAGAGGTGGATAGAACCTCTCAACTGAAATAAAGTCTATAGCAGCGAAAAAGTTAACGTCTAGCATATGCGGCTCCACTCCACTAGCATCTTGACCAGGTGCCACCTTAGTCCTCCATATCGCCTTCATCGTTGAAGTACTCTTCCTCTAATGATGTTGATTATAGCACGGTGAGTATATGGAATACTCCACATGTTACACAATAAAATGCAAGTATGCATAGAGTATAACAAAGGTAGGCATAATATGGCTATTTTGCATAAACATCATTTAAATAAGCATTTGAGAAATTATAAAATAATTAAGTAATTAAGCAATATTAATCAATACTGAATAACCTTTCCTTGCTGAACAGGCCATTCTCCATACCCAAAGATTCCATGTTAACCACATTATTCAAAATTAACTATTATGAGCAGTGTGAGACTAACCATGAAAAAAATTGTTAGGCTTACCCATAATCGCGAGTATGATTATTCGAATAGTTTTACTCTGATCAAAGGTGTATAAATTTACCCATAAGATACAACTCCACGACGTGTTACCATGCATCTCAATACCACCATGGTACCTTGGAAAGAAATCGTTACAAGACCCATCGCATAAACAATCTAACATGGTTCAACCGCCGAGATCCTAGTCTTCCCAAACCCGGAACACTCACTCAGTGCTCCAACAGACTTATCACCGCCACTTCACAGTCTGGTGTTCCACATCAGATCATGCTATGCAACGAGTAAAGCTATCATCCATTCTGGCTTGTGGTTAGTATGGTAAATGCTTCACAACGGTAGCTCGCAAACCGGTCCTTAATTGTCATCAGCATGACCGGCAAAACCATGTGCTCACCACCCACCATTAGTCAAGTTTTAGATGGACAATAATTAATCAACCACGACTAGCCGTCGTGAGCTACAAATGATTATCTATGATTAAATTATAAGTGAAGCATATCTCATCCCACATGAAATGATACTAATGTTTCTAAGCATGGCTAAGCAACACCTAATTAATCTAGCCAAACCAATATGTAAGATCATGGTTAGTCAAATTATATCCCAAGTTATCAAGGTCAGGGTATCAATAGCAAAAAGTGCCATAACAAAGGAATATAGGTTCAACATCACGATGAAGTTAAAAAAATAAATGCAAAGTTGAAGGAAAACAAGAATTCAAAACATAGGATCAATATGCTTAAGGAATTTTGGACCCACGTGAATTGCCTTGCTGCTCTAGATCATCTCTCACGGCTTCCTCGATGTAAAATGACTCCTCCAAAAAGTCGGTAGCTAAAGCAAATAAACAAAACAGTACATAAGAACACATCATGAAAACATTTTTATCAGGTAGATCTCAATTTTAGATGAATTCTGCAAGTTGAATCACCCCAAACGGAGTTTATATTAATTAGTTATGATTTTTAGAAGTTTAAACTAATTTAAACCATATATAGAAATTATTAAAGGAACTATGACGCAATAAGGAATTATTTTTCAAAAGGAAAAGAGGATTTATTGCGCCAGCATAGATTGGTTCACCGTGGATCGGGTACACAGAGGCGGTCTACAGGAATCAACGGCTAAGATTGAATCGATCGGGATTGGACGACCGAAATTGATCCCGATCTAGACCTCCAAGATAATGCCATGTGGTGCCATGGTGGCAGACACGGCAGATGGTTGGGTGACACGGCACTAACGCAGTAGCCACGTGGACACGCCGGTGGTGGGCAGTGCTAAGCCCGATGGTCAACGGCAAATGGCGGGGCAGCGGCATGACCTAAGGGCATCAAAGGGTAGAGGAGAGTGAGGCAAACCTACTGGTGCCTTTCATAGCAGTGGACAACGATGGACGGTGACCGGCAACGGGCTCTGAACAGTGGCTTTCTTCGTGTTGACAGCGAGCTTTAGAGTCAGGGAGGTGGCGGACGGGCTTTGCCTTGCTCCTACGATGCCAACGGTGGCAACAACTTGCTTCGATGATGATGGGTTTGATGGTGCGGCTCGACTGGAAAGCGACGGTGGCGGCGGAGAGAGACTGAAGTGGTGCAACGATACTAAGGCTTGGGACCTCGTCGATCGGTGACGGTTTTAGGACGAGAAGAGCTTGGGCATCCTTTTTAAAGCACCAGGAGGACGAGTTCGGATCGGAAATGACGAGGAACGGTGACGCAGAGATTACGGTTCCTGATGAATTAGGAAACTCAAGTCCAAGCTTCATACGACGATAAACTTCCCAATTTGAGGGGCAAAAGAAAGAGGAGATCGAGGGTTTCCAAACCCCTCAACCAATTTGGGAATCCTCCAAAGGAACAGCCAGGTTTGGAAAGGGGACAGCGGCGCCGTGGCAGAGTCAGACTCTGGTGCGAGGTAGGGGACGACCATGACATGTGGGCCCCATATGTCAGTGAACCTGGGAGATGCAAGCCGTGCGGGCTGTCTAGGCCAGCTCGGGCGTGGGGGGAAAGAGGAGGATGGCGGTAGGCTTGGCAGGCCGTCGTGCAAGGAGAGAATAGACTACGCCAGCTTTCAGCCCAATTGCCAGAATGGATTTTTAAAACATTTTTTCCTTTAATTTATTCACTGAAATGATGTTTCATTTACTAAAAATAGTTCCCTTGCTCTAAAAATTTCCCTAAAAAATCCTAGAGACTAAAGATTAATTGAAGTATTTAATAAAAATTTTATCTTGCCCATTTTATTTTCAAGCCTCTAAAAGATTTTAATTTAATTGCTAAAAATATTTTGACCAATAATTTATTAATTTAGGTGATTTCAGGGTGTGAGAATGCAAGTAGTGGTGGATAGCCTGTTAATACGTTGCTCCAGTGTTCTTCAATCCAAACAGCATTGTTATGTAACAAAAAGCTCTAAACGGTGTGATAAATGAAGTCTTGAGGCAATCATCTTCCTTCAAGCTTATTAATGATATCCCAAGAATGTAAACAATAAACATAATAGCTCGCACCCAGCGGTAGAATCCACCACTTGATCAATGCGAGGTAAACCGAAAGGGTCTTTGGGACATGCCTTGTTGAGATCTTTGTAATCAACACACATCCGCCATTTTCCATTCTTCTTTCATACAAGGACTAGATTAGCTAACCAGTTGGGATGATACACCTCTTTAATGAAGCCAGCAGCCAATAGTCTAGTAATCTCATCCTTAATTGCATCCCGTCGGTTTTGAGCGAAAAGATAAAGTCTTTGCTTGATCGGTTTCGCATTCAGCTTGACATTTAGAGAGTGCTCAATCACCTCCCTAGGTACCATAGGCATGTCAGATGGTTTCCATTCAAACATATCCTTATTGGCCTAGAGGAAGGTGATGAGCACGCTTTCCTATTTAGGATCAAGCCCTGTCCCGACCAGAGCCATCTTGGCTAGATCAGAAGGATCGAGTGGACTTCCTTTTTGGCTTCAATCCTTGAGTTAGCCACCTTTTTTGTAGGAACCTCCCATTCGTCTTGAAGGGCAGTCGCTGCCAGTCAGACTTGATCATGCCTGCCTGCTACTTCATGACTCAACGCTAGCTCACAACTCTCCTTATCACAGGCGAAAGACTGCTTGATGTCACTACACAGAGATATTGTCTCTTTTGGGCTTGGCATCTTCATCATCAAGTAGGTGTAATGTGGAAGCGCCATGTCATGCCCAGAAATTCACCAGAATTTCTAAAGCTAATTTGTGCAATAAACCCTCGTCTAGAAATCAGCCGAGGTACACAAATCGACAATTTTATAAACATAACCAACATGTAATAACGATAAATATTTACAGAAAAGGCACTTAGTCCTCACACAAAAGAAAATAGCAGCGGAACAGCAACCTAGCAAAGCAGCACCAAGCCACAGATAGCTCAACTGGGATATAGGCCAAACACCAAACTTCTCCTCCTCGCAAAGCTTCACTCTGATGATTGTAATAATGCAAGACTGAGTACCACCCACCGTACTCAACAAGCCACACATGGAAATACAAAATAATGCAATAAGATTCCAAAGGAAAGGCATAGTATGGCTTATTTGTGTGAACAACATTTAAAGCATTTGCATTTAAAATTATTGAAAACAGTATAGTTTAATTAATAATCAATATTAAACCAACCACTGACCAACGCTCCAATGCAGTTTAGGCCTAAACCATAACTTTCCAAACTGGAGCTATACAGATTCCATCATTTATCACCATTAATGATTAGTGTGAGACTAATCAGAGAAAACATTGCTAGGCCCGCCCATTAACCGCAGGCACAGCAATTCGAATAGTTTCTCTGGCCAGAGGTGTACAACTTTACCCACAAGACACGATCTCAACATCATGTCAGCCATGCGTCGTGAAACTCGAGAGTACCCGAATAGAGATTGTGACAAGACTATCCATATAACTCGCACAATAGGAGAGCCTCAAGCCAAACCTCGGGTCTCCAGTAGGGGTGATCAAGTGCCTTCCCGCAAGATGGCTCGACACCCAAACTCATGGACTTATTGACGACTGACATGTGTGGACTTATACCAATCACAAACCTACCCTGGTGCCTCCTATTGAACTTGTCACACTTCAGTTCCCGCCATTACACATTCTGGCTTGTGGTTAGCACAGATAATGCTTCGCAACAAGTAGTCTGCGAACCGGTCCTTAACTGTCATGAGCACCGCTAGCAACATTCACAACCCTAGTGCTCACAACCCACCATTCAGTCAAGTTTTAGTTGGCATATTAATTAACCAAGCACGACAATCCGTCGTGAAACTATTGCCATGAATCATTAATTAATTAGGAGTGAATCAAAGGTCTCCCCACATAAAATGACGCTAGTTTTGCTAAGCCTGGCTAAGCAAATCCTAAATAATCTAGCTAGATCAGTACATATTCATCTAGCTAGTCAGTATTATTTACCCAAGGTATCAATGTAAAGGTAACAATATCAATTCACGACCATAAGCAAGGAATATAGGATGATAAATAAATAACCCGTAATAATGACATTCAAAAACAGTGCATGCAATAATGTTAAAATAAAATAATTTTTACAAATAGGATCAACATGCTCAAGGAGATTGTCGTGTGACTTGCCTTGCAACAGAAATGTCTTCCGAACTCTTCCTCGATCTTCGCTTCCTTTCGGATCGGCCAAAACGATGGACTACACGTAAAACGAGGAAAAACCAGAAGAAACTCCAAATAAATAGTACAAAAAGTATATAAACAGTTAGATCATGATTTTAGATGAATTTAGGAAGAAGAACGTGTGGGCACCCTAGAAATGCATTGTGGAGAGTAATTATTACGACAACGCGAAATATCTAGATGGATGGGGTCTCGAATAAAAACCGAATAAATGCGGTAACCATCCATCCTCATCGCAGCCTTGCCATAATCTTTACCCATTCACAATACAAATCCAACGCGCCGAATTCAGAAATAAAGAGATATTTGGAGAGTTGATTCACCAGTCCGAAACGACGAAGTGTGCCCGTCAAACCACACGAAGGTGGCGACCAAACATGATACACACTTATGGGGACATGGTCTACGGTTGAATCAACATTCATGCATCTCATTATTTCTAAATTCTTACTAATGTGTGACTAGCCCAGAAAAGCTCTAGTCCCACATGTTCATCTTAGCAATTGATAAACATCACAAGTACTCTAAAGATGGATAAAAATGCAGTAGGGTTATATATAGTACATAGAGGGTTCACACCCTAATTCATCACAAAGTAACACAAAAGATAGCAGCGGAAAATATAAACATCAAGGATAAAACTAGTGGTGCCAAACCCAACCACAGGGCAACCGACTAGGGATAGAGCTTAACTCCAATTACACATTATCCTCGCCACCCTTGGCGGGATAATAGTAGACCACACCAACATCGTCGTTATCCTCACCTGAAAAGTATGCAGCGTGAGTACGAATGGTACTCAACTAGACTTATACAATATTAATAGTACAAAGGAGTAATGCTGGTCTCTACATCAAGGAATATGGCTATGTTGATCCAGTTTTGCATAAAGCTAAATTTATTGAGCAAAATAATACCTTGAAAACTATAAGCACTTGCAAAAAGTAGCAATCTGAAATTTCAGGACAGCAAATAATATATTCTGAAAAAGAGGTGAAACTGAGCACAATCCCGTGCTCTAACATCAACAATGGGCCACCATTGCCCAAATAAATATGTTACACAAGCATACCAATTTTCATGGCTAAAACCAAGCCATATTTAACATCAAAGCCTCTTATATAAGCCCATCCATCCATGACTATCCTAAGTCATGATATAACCACATATCCCAAGTTTGATGCTAACATGACTGAGGAACACATCAAGCGGTCGTCTGTAACCGTGGACACGGCTATTCGAATAGTTCTTACTATGATCAGAGGTGTACATCTTTACCCACACGATGTGATAGAAGCCAAACGGCTACACTCTAGTTTGATCCGTACCCGTCGGTACCCACACTCTACACATTCAGTGAGGACAAGAGGTCATAACAAAACCTTTCCCACGCTTAGCGCCAACCACCTAAACCACGTCTGGGCCCCCGACAACTTAGTCACGTGCGTGCGTGGTGACTAAGGCAGGCTCACCGTCGCGGGAGGCACCTCCAGCCAAAACCATGCGCGCTCGAGGCCCTCCAAAGGAAAAACCATCCTCACGACTGACGGACGGGCGTAGATGGCCACAGCCTCCCGTGCTACTGAGTCAAGCCGTCCAATTCCTGGCATGTGGAAGTACGTAGGGTGCTTGAATAGACGTCAACATGTTTGGTCCTTAATGACCCAGACGGAGCTACATGCATCGGGGAAACACCATCCCGTCATCGCCCTATCATCCGTCCAAGTCAAACATATTCTCAATTATAAATTAGAAGTTATTCTTTTCAGATTTTAACCCATCTATTCGTATTAAACTAGTTTTGAACCGATAGCTTCATCTATCAGATTTTTCTAAGTCTAGAACTAAGCATGGCTAAGCATTCGGTAAAATAAAAGTATCCCAAAGTCCTTAACCAGGGGTGACAAGGTATAAACATGGAATCAACAACCAAAGAATGGAAATGCATACAATTGGGCAATATTGACTCTATCCGTTTTTTCCATTTTAAATAGACTGAAACATGCATATAGATATTGTTTTTGCAAACAAATAAATTTATAGAAGACATAGGTTCAACATGCTTAGATGCTTGCCTTGCTGCAGCGAGTGGTCACACTCAACCTCAGGTTCTTGTTCCACGTACTCCGAGTTGTCTGAATCTACCGATAAAAAGCGAATATGCAAATAAGAATCAATTAAATATGCCTATTCAAAAATGATCAATAAATTCTGAGATAAATACAGTAGGTAGGCCACATTCTAAAGTGAATTTTAGTGAAAGAATCATTTCAAAATCTTTTTCAGTTTATGAGTTACAAAAATAACAAGATGAAAAGGCTGAAAATGGCAGTTTTGTAATTATTTATATTGTAAACTTAAGTTGTTATATTTGACTAACATTTTCTATTAAGATATCAAGAAGGCATGCATTTTTATATAAAAGAGCATAACCTACTGGTTCCAACAAAGTTTGGTTCACTGGATTTTGATTTAAAATGATTTAGTTGTGAATTTTACATGTTTATCAAAAAGAAGGGTTAGAAAATACTTAGGCCTATTTTGGGAGGTAGTTTTGTCAAATAGACATTGTCCACAGTAAATTTTACAACTTTCTGAGTTAAACAAAAGTGGTTTCATATTTTTAGCAGTTAGGATGAATTTTCTAGAAATTTATAAACTTCTAGGTTAAAAGAGTATATAATAGATTTTCATCTTTAGAAAAAATCCTACACAGAAGTTTGCACTTTTTATTTACAACATTAAGAGACATTTGTTATGCAATCCATAGAAACCTTGGTTCCACCTCAAAAGGAGTTTATAAAGGATTTTCCTAGAATATTCCAAGTTCCTAGGCACAAAATAGGTTACTTTTGCTTCATAATATTTTATAGATATTTTCTGTACAGAAGTGTCCTATTTTATTTCACAATATTAAAGTTTACAAATTTATAGAACTAACAAAACTGGTTTCACTCAAAAAGGAGTTAAAAAGAAATAGTTATGGATTTTCAAAGTTTGACCGTTTTTCTGTTGGAAAATAATTTAGTTCATCATTTTCTTTTCTTTTCTTATTCCTCCCCAACCCTGGCCTACACGTCAGCGAGACAGACAGCAGGAGGCGGCAGTCAGAGCGAGCCAGTGGCGAGCTTCTCGGTGGCAGTGACGGCGAACGGCGGCTCGGCTCGCGTTGCAACCAACAGAAGAAAGGCAGAGGAGAAAATGGCAAAGCTGTCGGTGGTGGTCTCGTTGCCGACGGTGGCCGGAGCTAGGCACAGTGGCGGCGCAAGCGGCGGAGTGGTTCAGGGTGGCGAGGCCGATCGAGCTACGGTCGGTTTCTGGCCAAACCAAAGCATGCGCACGTGTCTAAGGGGTACCAGAAAGCTCACCGCGGGTTGTGCTGGTCTTGGCGAAGCTGGAACAGCAACGGCGACGGCGATCATAGTCCGGCGACGGCGGAAACCTTCGGGACCACGGCGGCAGCTCGTTCCAGTCGGCCTGCGGTCGGGGTGAGGCATCTAGCTGGTTAGAGACTCCACAGGGATGGTTCGTGAGCCAAGAATCAGACTGAGGCCTACCAGAGAGAAGGAAAACGATGGCGGTGACACAGATCGGCGTCGGGGAAGACGACGATGGATCTCGAGGCTCAGGGCTTCCTAGCTCGATTCCTCTGGTTGGCGGGCTCCTGGAGGAGAGGCGACGATGCCGGCGCGGAGGCTAGGCTAGCGACGTCCTGGATCGGCCGAAACAGCAACAGTGTCACGGCGGCAGCGCTGTAGAGCAGAGACAGAGCATGGCAGCGACGCGGCTGCTTCGACCAGCGAACCTAGGGTTGTGTAATACAAAAATGGAATAATTAGGAGGTGCTCATCATGTTCCTGTGGTTGAGAAAGGGTGGAGCTCACCGAAGCTAGCTCGGGCTCAACCGAACACCTTCGGCAGAGGAGAAAATGGCTCTGTCTCCGGTGATCCTTGGAGGTTTTCTTAGTTTTCTCGATGGGAACGTGGAGAGGAAGAAGAGGAGTGATGGCTGGCGAACTTTGAGGCGAAATGGCCGAGGTCTCCAAGTGCTGTGCTCATCTCTGTGTCTCTGTGTGCTGTGAGGGAGAAGAAGAACAGGGTGTTGACATGTTTGACATACAACTGCTGAGCTGCTCCAGTTCTACAGTGTCCAGGGTGGGTCCCACATGTAAGGCAACAATATTCTACACATTTTTGGCTAGATTGTGACTATGTTTAGTGGGTCCATGTCGTGGAAACCTATGGAGAGGAGAGAGGTGTGGGTGGATTTCTTGGTGAAACACACTGTCCAAAGAAAATCTGAGGCTTACAAGTGGGCCAGGGTCTTGTGGGGTCCACCTGGAAGCGAGAGATGAGAGGAGAATTCTCTAGAGACATAGTGTGGAAGCTGTATGAACAGCTGTCTTGCACTGTGATTCAGTAGGTTACTAAGGGATATAAATTATGGGAAAAATTATTGGAGGTAGGGGAGGATGTGTTTAACCTACTGACCAATTTTCAAGGTTAGAAGTGGTCTGGTTTATCTTTCGTGAAAATGCAACATAGGGGTAATGATCCAGTTTTTCTGCAGTGTAATTTATGTCCCTAGGGCTTTGCTCTTATTATTTTATGTGATTTCTTTGGGAATTAAATTGAGCCAAAATTACTGGTGGTAGGATTCTTGTTGACACACCTGTTGATAGAATTTCACTACCTATTTAATCTTCATTTTTATTTGGTGAATTTTAGAATTATACCCAATTTATTTTAGCTAGCTTCCTAGTTTTGCTGATTTGAGGGATTTTATTGAAGTATTTATTGAAGTAATAAAATCATGTAAAATTTACAGTAGATTAATTATGTGGGATAGTGTTTATAGGAATTTTCACGATTTTATGTTAACCAATCATTTTTAGAAAATCCTTAGACTATACAAATGCATATGTCAAAGAAAAGGACCCTGGCTGAAAATTGTTGGAATATTTAATGGTCCAAACTAATGAATTAACTTCTGGAAAAATTATATTAATTCATGATAAATAATCTAGTATTTGCATAAATTATCTCCCATATACACTTCTGTTCAATTTGATGCACTTTTAGTAGTGTTTTGTTTTTGCCGAGTTAGGGTTTAATTATTGAGGGTTTAAAATATTGCAAACTTTATCTTGCAAGAAGCGATAATACAAAAATTTAAATTGCACACTCTAATGACAGTAGGGCATAACACTAATTACCTGAAATTAAATCTAGGGCTGTGACAGAACGGATCGAATCAGAGTTCGGATGAAAAAGATATGGCTTCCGGAAGTTCGAATGCAGAAAAAATCCGAAAGAAAAGAAAAGAGAATATTCCCTCGAATTTAATTATTAAAGAAATTATTTTTGCACAGGAAAAGGGAGGTGGGGCCTACTATCATGGACACAGATCCTGTGCACTAGGTCCATGTACCAGGGAACAGGGAGGTTGGGGTGGACTTGGTGACTAGGATGCCACGTGTCAGGAAGAGTGAGGTGGCGATGAGGTGGAGGGTGACTAGGAAGTTAGGGCTGAGGTGGCAGAAGATTCTGATTAAAGGGATCCAACGGGTGGAAATCAATCACCGGAATCCAATGGTCGAGATTGCTCCGGGTAGATTATGTGGATCTTGTGGCTCAGATTGGATCTAGCCGATCCAGCGGCTTGGATTTCTCAGGGTACTATGCACGGGGTCCACCAGTCGGTCACTAGGGAGGGGGTACTTGGTGGGCCCACACGGCAGTGACACCGAGAGACCAGCTGGTTGGAAATTGGAGGGTATTTTCTCGAGACTAGAAAATTTGAATATTTAGAATATTGTGATTATTCTGGAAATCAGGAGATCGGCGAGAATAGTTTTTGGGGACTGAAGTTTAGCAACTCAGGGAATACCTGGGGATTTTAGAGGTATTCAGAATACCATAAATATTTTGGGAATAAGGGAATTGACGAGGATATTTTATGAGGACCGAATTTGGGGTAAATCTCGGAAGATCGGAGATTTGGATTCATTTTGACGAAAAGGAACTTTGAGGAAATATCCTAGACTTTATTTAAAAAGAAAAATGATATCTCAGATATCGAGAGTCTCGAGTTGGGAAAATGCAAAGGAATTTTAGAGTTTCGAATTTGACACCAGATCTTGAATACGAGGGGAATATGGGTCTGAGTCGATAAGATAGATAAACAATGGGAGCAGAAGTGACCCGACATGGAGGAAAGGAAAAGGAATTTATTTTTCTATTTATTCAATTACAGAAGTGATTTTATTTCATTAAAATTAATTCTAGAGCTCTGAAAGATCCGAGAAATTTTCAGAGAGTCTATTAAATCATGGGGAATTTACCAGAAGTAAATGCCACCACGAAACACAAAGAATTTATTATTATGAATACTTAAACACTTAAAATATTCCGACAAAACCCTAGGAATATAAAAGCATCCAAGTATTTATTTGAAATTGAATCTTGGGATTTTTAATATTGTAAATTTCAAAATTTTATTCAAACACTTTCACATACAAAATTTTCTAATGTATTCTTGCATTTCCTTTTTCCCAAAAAGATTTTTAATTAAGACAATTTTCAGGGTCTGACACGTCATGAACTTAGCCAAGGCGGGTCTTCCCAAGATCGCATGATAAGCAGTCTTCAAGTTGGCTACCTCGAGGCATATACTCTGTCCAAAAATTATCTCTATTCCCAAATGTCATAGGCAAATTGATTTGCCAGAGTGGCATTGAGGAAAGGTTGGGGATTACCCCATGGAAAGGAGCAGTACTCGGATGTAGCTCTGAACGAGAAATCTTCATATCATCTAGCGTCTTGGCAAATAATATGTTGAGCACATTCCCTCCATCAGTCAAAACCTTCTTGAGTTTGACGTTGTGCACAACTAGATTAAACACCAAAGAATACCTCCCCAGGGTGCAGGACGTGGTCGGGATGATCCGAGCGATCGAATGTAATTTCCACCTTAGACCATCTTAAATATTAGGGGACATAAGTCGATACTGCGTTGATCTCCTGTGTTGTAAGCTTCTTCTTCCTCTTAGAGTCATATATTGCCGATCCCCTAAAGATATGATTCAACTCAACACATTGGCCCTAGAAGTCATTAGACTTAGCTTTGTCTTTGCTAGACTCTCCTACCTCTTTGGCCTTCTGTTGAAATTCCTGCACGAATTTTTTCAGCACGTAGCAGTCCTTCGCAGCATGTCTTCCCTTTGGATGCCATGGGCACAGTGCTTCCATCACCTTGCTATAGTCATCGACTCGTGAAGCTCGAGGCCGACTGTGCTCAATGACCGCAACCAATTCCTCAGGCTTCCTTTTTCGATAATTGGGCTTGGAGTCCCTTTGTCCTTCTGGCTAGACTTCAGGTTCGGCTTGTCATCAAATTGATTGGCCACCACGTGTTCTGCTGAAGCATAAGGATAGGCAATCTCGAACATGTGTTTCACCGAAGTAGGTAGCTTCCTCTTAATTTTATTGATGTAATCAACGTTCCTGGCCCCTTTTCAGAAAGCAGCCATGACAGCTTGCTCCGTGACATTGGGGATTAAGTTCCTCTTCTCCGAGAAGCATCGTATGTAGCCTTGAAAAATTCCGTTCTTGCCTTGCAAAATTTGGTAGAGATTCAACTTGGTTCTAAGCCTCTCATAAGTGTCTTGGAAATTCCCAATGAATAGGTCCCAGAGTTTGCTCCAAAAGTGTATAGATCCTTCGGGTAAGCCAGCCAACCAGCACCAGGCAGATGGCGCTATCATAACCGGTAGGTAATAGACCATTGCATTTTGATCACCCCCAGCTGCCTTAATAGCTAGGGTGTATGTCACACCCTGCCCTAGCATTACCTATAGTGACACTAGAGAGGATGTGCCGCAGGAGATCGGCGTGAACTGATTCTGTGGAACCGCGATGCCGGTACCAGTCCCCAAAAACTTTGCTGGTACTGCGGTCAAATGAGATGCATCATTGCAATTCTTAGATTATACCTTTATAAGTTGCAACTTTGGGTAAACCCTGAGAAGCAACCTTCAAACAGAACGGCAGCAGTGGAATGACAGCGCAGCGAGAACCTAATCCATAAGCAACAGCTTGGGTCTAGGAAGGAAACCGTAAGCTTTAGCTTCAAATTCCTAGGGAGAGAAAAACAACGATTGAATACTTATGTACTCAGCAAGCACGGAGGCCGAGACACCAAGGGATGGAGCTACCAAGGATAGTGTATCAAGGGCCTACGGGACATTGCAACTACTGGGTAGGTCCATCAGCGTGTCATGCAAACCGAGGCCAGTCAAGTTACCGTGCACACTAGAATGCAGTTTTGCAAATAAAAAATTTATAAACTAGGAGCAATATGATCAAAGGTGACTTGCCTCGGGTCTTTGCCTTCGAATCTTCGCGAAATCTGAAGTCCGACAATTTCCTGAAATGTTGACTACGCACGAAACAAGAGAAAAGCATAAAAAACCTTGAAATAAAATACTATTATTAATAACTAATGGTGCCATGGTGTAGATCTCAATTTTACAAAAATTTAGAGACTTGAACGGGGCCAATCGGAGTTACGGATTAAGAGATATGAATTTTTTCAAGTTTAAAGGATTTTCTGAAAATTCAAAAGGATTATTTAAATTGGAAACGGAACATGCCGAGGGAATATTCCCTTTCGGCTGACATGTGGGACCCGATGTCAATGGGAGAGAGGGGGTGGCTGTGAGGGCGGTGTTCGGTGGACTGTGTCTACAGATAGGGAGAGGAAGAGGCGGTGGACTAGGGCACGGTGCTCGTGGGCCGCCTCTGTCGGGCCCATGGGGCAATGACCCGGCTCACGTGAGCCTAGTCCACACGAGGCTAAGGGATGGTGGACATGTGTGGCTGCCGTGTCAGCCCGAGGCACTGAGGTGGCGGCCAAGTGGTTCCCCATGTCCGCTTGGACTGGCGGTGGTTGACCCCAGGGAAGATCGACGGCCAACGGTGGCCGACGTAGATACAGCACACAAAGGCAATTCTCAAAGGATGGCGAACACAACCAGAACGAGTGGAATGAGGGAAAGAAGATGAATAGCTCGGATGGGAAAAAGGGCGCACGGCGACAGCCGGCGGCAGGGTTAGAGGACGATGGCGAGGTGGCACCACCGGGTGTGACCATTTTGATGGCGGAGTAGTTCGGGGTGACTGCAGTGGGATATGACGTCTTAGGAGAGAGTGAAGGAAGGGAGGTATTGACCACTACCTTCAATAGTGGCGAGGAACATAGGCGCTTTGCTATGGCAGCCTTTTGGTGCCAGGGAGGGGCTAGGAGAGGTCACAGTACTTCGAGGGGTTCAATGGTGGTGGTAATTTGGTCGATTGGGGAGTGAAGGCAGTGGATTGAAGTGGGTCAGAGCAGCAATGGTGGCGGCAAAGCGAGAAATGACGGTGAGAGGTGAGTAGGCTTGGCCGCTTGAAGTGTGGGCGACGAAGGAGGTTTGTCATGCCCAGAAATTCAC
This sequence comes from Oryza meyeriana var. granulata, assembly GCA_003991445.1. NCBI lineage: Eukaryota > Viridiplantae > Streptophyta > Magnoliopsida > Poales > Poaceae > Oryza > Oryza meyeriana. The sequence continues at coordinate 188,361 of RYFJ01001352.1, read as the reverse complement.
CAAAATTTCCAAAGCTAATTTGTGCATTAAATCCTCATCCAAGAATCAGCCAAGGTACACAAATTGACAATTTGATAAACATAACCAAAACATAATAACGATAAATACTTAGAAAAGAGGCACTTAGTACTCACACAAAAGAAAACTGCACCGGAAGGATAACCTAGCGAAGCTTCAGCACCAAGCCACAGGCAGCTCCACTAGGGTATAAGCCAAACACAAAAACTTCTCCTCCTCGTAAATCTTCACTCTGATGATGGTAATATTGCAAGACTGAGTACCACCCACCGTACTCAACAAGCCACACATGGAATGCAAAATAATGCAACAGGGATTCCAAAGGAAAGGCATAATATGGCTTATTTGCATAAAATAGAATTCAAAACATTTGCAGTAAAAAGCACTTTAAAATAGTGTAGTTTAATTAATATCAACTTTGACCAATCACTAAACAACACTCCAATGCAATTCAATCCCAAATCAAAACCCTCCAAACTAGAGCTATCAAGTTTCCATCATTTATTATCATTAATAAGTAGTGTGGGACTAATCACGGAAAACACTGCTAGGCCCACCCATAACCACAGGCACGGCTATTCGAATAGTTTTACTCTGGCCAGAGGTGTACCAATTTACCCACAAGACACGGTCCCACACATGTTACCATGCCCTGAAATACCATCATGGTACTGCAAAGGGGGAAACTGTGACAAGACCTTTCATGCAACTCGCCCAACAGAAGAGCCTCCCACCAAGCCTCTGGTCTCCGGTATGGGTGATCAAGTGCCTTCCCACAAGACGGTTCGACGCCCAAAACCATGGACTTATTGACAACTGCCATGGGTGGACTTATATCAGCCACAAACAAGCCCTGGTGCCTTCTGTTGAATTCGCTACTCGTTCAGTCAAGCCATTACCCATTCTAGCTTGTGGTTAGTAAGGTATTGCTTCATAACAAGTAGTCCATGAACCGGTCCTTAATTGTCATGAGCACTATCAGCAACATCATCATTCCATGTGCTCACAACCCACCATTTAGTCAATTTTAGTTAGCAAGTTTAATTAACTAACCACGACCAACTGTCGTGAAAATTATACTCATCATTAATTATCCATAAGTATATCATTAGTTATCCCACATAAAATGACGCTAAAGTTTCTAAGTGTCGATGTTTTGTATCGGAAATAAAAATATGGGGCTACTCGTGAGACCTAAACTCGATGGATTGCAAAGGAACACAAGACGATTTATCCTAGTTTAGGCCCTCAAGGTGAGGTAATACCCTACTTCTAGCAGTTGTATATTGCCTTTGAGGTTTCTCTGGTGAGATTGTATGAGTTGCCCTCAGGGGGTGCCCTGCCTCCCCTTATATACCGTGGGATAGGGTTATAGGGTAGAAATCCCAGTCAGATTCCGACCAAGGGATTTCCTTCTAGGAATACAACGTGCCCGACTAGGACTATATCCTTACCTTGTCGTACAAGGTAATATATGCCGAGTCCTATTGTACCCCAATTACAAGGTTAGGCTCATCCTCTGTCCGAGTGGCCCTAATGCTTCTCCTGAGGTACCCGGGGCCCATGGCCTCCATAGCAGCCCCTGAGACCTTCATAGTTGAGTTACAGCTGATGCGAGTGCTCATCCTCCTTGGGAAAATCTTCTCGAGTGCCTTGCTTCCGAGTACTCATTGTCTGAGTGCTTCCCGAGTGCTTTGCTCCCGAGTTCTCGTTGTCTGAGTACTTCCTCTCCAAGTCCTACTTCACATCAGCTGGCAACGAGGCTTCATGTTAAAATATGAATAATGTGCACCGAATAGGCACACCTATTAGGTGTAGCCCCTGACTTTGTGCTTAATTATGAAACAATTAAACATAAAGTCAAAGATCTTTAACTCTTAGTTTTTCCGAGTAGTATCTAGAAATTAAACTCTTCAGCATCATGTCAGCTGGTAGAATTTTTGCTTAGGGTAATTGTTGGCTAAGCATGTAAGCCGAGTACCACCTCATGGATTTTAACCCAATATGTGGTCAGGTGTACTTCCCCAATTTTAATAGAGACCAGCTATTGATCCTTATAAGGATATATCTCCAATACCTGGCAAATAATGCAGATATCTAAACATATGTGTCCAGTAATTAGGCTTTCATGAAGCATATATGATTATTTAATCGGTTTCTGTAAATAGCATGTGCATTGTGATTTCAACATAGCCAGCAGTCGGCTCAATAGAGCATGCCATTTAGAAACTCATATCTTGTGGCCCAGTACTGAATTAGTCTGCCCAGGCCCACTTATCCGCACAGGCTTTATAAAGCGAGGAGAGAGAAAAAATTCCCCCTTTTCTCCAATCAAGCCCAATCGTTTCATCTTCCAACTTCCACGCCCAAATTTCATGCTCCGCCTCACTCGGGTTCGCTATAGCCTGTGTCCCCACTCGAGACTCGCTTGATTTTGCTCCGCCGCATCCATTCCAAACCTCCACAAATCTTTCCCCCCCAATCTTTTCACCTCCAACAATGCGTGAAAGCCCCATTTGAGATTCTTGATATGACCGCCGGAGTCTGGCCGATGTCGGACTGCAACCCGGTGAAGTTGAAGCTGCTAGAGAAGCGGTTGATGCTACAATGTCAGGAATGCATCCACTAGTGCCTGCAGAGGGGGAATTGCAATACCATCGGCCAAATCTAGTGAGCATCGGTCTTTACCTTATTTTTTGATCGCGATCTTGCCCTCCCAGCTTCAGATTTCCTTCGCCAGTTTCTATCATTTTGTCAAATAGAGTTGGTGAACTTGAATCCCAACTCTATCACTCCATATCTTTCTATTTCGCACTTTGTGTGAAGGGTCAAGCCCCATTTCAATCTCTTCGATACTGTTTACATAAAGCCCCACCATCCAAGGCAAAATCCATGTCATCGAGGGAGAGGTCTTCAACTTGGAACGAGATGGGAAGACATATCTCAATGTTATGTCCCGAAGACATCACTTAATAAGCTGGCACAGAGAGTGGTGCTCTACTCATAATCTGGAGAGCCTCTCTAACCCTTGTCGATGTTTTTTCACCGGCAATAAATATATGGGGCTAGTCGGCGGATGTTAACTCGGTGGATTGCAAAGGAACACGCAGAGAATTTTATAAACTGGTTCAGGCCCTCGATGTGAGGAAATACCCTACGTCCAGTTTGTATGTATTCCTTTGAGGATTATACGGTGGTAGTTTGATGAACTTGTTGTGTGCACCCTATGAGCTTATGAGTGTCTTCTGCTCTCATGGGCGCCTGCTCCTCTTATATACTAGGGGACAGGGTTAACAAGGTAGGAGTCCCCATTAGTTTTACGGCTAGGAGATCTCCCTTAGAGATATAAGCACCGACTAGGCAACTGTATTTTTTTCTATACAGGCGAAGTCTGCCGAATGCTAGTATTTATTTAATTACAAGGCAGGCCCATCCTTCTATCCGAGGTACCATATGGCTTGTCATGAGGTTCCAGGGCCCATGGCCTCACAGCAGCCCCTGAGACCCTTCATGTTATTTGAGTCACAGTTGATGCCGAGTGCTCATCTCCACGGTGAAGTCTTCCCGAGTGCCATTGCTCCCGAGTGCCTCTTTGGTCTGAGTGCTGCTTTTCTCCGAGTCCTGCTTTAAATGTTCAGCTGGCAGCGAGGCTATGAAGGGCTTCATGTAGAGTGTATGGAATAGTGTGTGCGCCGAATAGGCGCCACCTATTAGGTGTAGCCCCGACTTTGTGCTTAATTGTGGAAGACAATTTAAATAAAGTCAAAGATCTTTAACTGGAAAGTCTTCCGAGTAGATTTACTACTGGTAATATATGAGACTCTTCGGTAATCGTGTCAACCGGAATATAATTTATAGTCTTGCCCGAGTAGGGATGCTCTCTCGTATATGGGGACTCTTCAAGCATCATATCAGCTGGAAAGGGGGTGTTTATAGTCTTTCCCCGGTAGTATTACTACTCGAAATCAGACTCGTCGGCATCATGTCAGCGGGATGATTATTTATAGTCTTTCCAAGTAATATATTACTCGAAAATTAGACTCGTCAAGCTTCATGTCAGCTGGAAAAGGGTTTATAGTCTTTTCCCGAGTGGCGTCCTTTCGGCAAGTTGACTCTTCAAGCTCGTCAGCTGGAAGAATGTTTGTAAAGTTTTTCGAGTGTAGTTACTACTCGAAAGTTAGACTCCTCCGTATTCATGTCAGCGGGAATGCGAAATTTATATAGTCTCTCCGAGTAGCGCCTAACTCAGGTTAGACGCACTCTCGAGTTAGTGTCAGGGAATGAGAAATTTATAGTCCTTCTCCGAGTAGCGCACTACTCGAAAGTTAGACTCCTCCGCATCATGGTCAGCGGGAATGAGAAATTTTTATAGTCTCTCCCCGAGTAGCGACTACTCGAAAGTTAGATCTCTCCGCATCATGTCAGCGGGAATGAGAATTTATAGTCTCTCCCGGTAGCGCAGCTAGGTCGAAAAGTTAGTACTCCTCCGCATATGGTCCAGGGGAATGGAGAATTTTAAGTCCCTTCTCCCGGTATTCGACTCTCGAAAAGTTAGACTCCTCCCGTCATGTCAGCGGGTAAATGTTTGCTCATGGCAACCGATGGCCACGCATGTAGGCCGAGTACCACTTTATGAAAATCATCCACGGCGTGGTCAGGTGTACCCGAGAAAGATACTGCATCCCCAATTTTAATGAAGACCAGCCTTGTGATCCTTATAAGGATATATCCTCGAGACCTGGTGGATAAAATAGAATACCCAAACATATATGTTTGCATAAGGCTCTCGCATGAAGCATATTGTTTACCCTCATCGGTCCTGTTGGTAGCACAGCGCTATAATTTCAACTCAGCCCGCGGGCGGCCACCATGGAGCATGCTTATATAGGAACTCATATCTTGGTGGCTGCTACCAAATAGCGGCCTGAGCCGACCTATCCGGCATAGCTCTATAGACAGTATCATCCATCGCAAATGTCAGGATGAGTTTTTTTAGTGTCGATAACCGCAATCAGCCAGAGAAATCCTTATTCGCAAGCCTTTCCGACTTACGTTCTAGATGCAACCTGGTTGCACATAAGCGGCTGAGTGGGTTATATTGCAGGATCTGCTTGCCTCCTCAGGTGTGACGTCCCCGCAGTGCATGAGAATCTCCGGATGCACTTTGACGATGTAGTCTTCTCTGACTTGGGTAAAGCCGAATAAGGTACCCGAACCTTGCATTAGCAGAGGGTTCGGCTGGCGACCCTCATGGGGCGTACCCTATCCAACAGAGTTATAGCCAAGCTGGGCACCCGAACCTTGCATTAGCATAGGATTCGGCTGGCGACCCTCATGGGGCGTACCCAACCTGACAGAGCTGTGACCAAATAAGGTATCCGAACCTAGCATTAGCGTAGGATTCGGCTGGCGACCCTCATGGGGCGTACCCTACTTAGCCGAGTAGTACACAGCCCCGACTGGCGCTGGAGGCCAATTATTAGCTCGCATAGAGCGTAGCCGGGGAAGATGAGTCCGACTGGCGCAAGTATCTCGGTAAGTAGCCCTCATGGAGCATCCCGAGTGTATTTTGGGCAGACTTGTCCAGCCGCCGAGCGTAGGAGATGGGCTCGCAGCCTGAGTTCCTGTCACGCATATCCGGAGCTGGGCCTGCATATAAAGATATCGGATGAGTAGCATCTGATGATGAAAATCATAATCAACCCGAATAGAATGGTATTTTAACAATATATGTAAATACGAGTTCTTCCTCTTTTTGATATTAATTTTCCCAAGTAGTTGACCCTTATGTTTAAACACTCTACGACTAGTTCATAGCCCCTAGCATCGGGAGTTGGCTCATGGCTTTTTCGCAGACAGCGTTTTGGGTGACTTGAGTTCGTCTTTCATGGAGCAAAGTTCACGGATCAGGATTTATGCTACTCGAGTACTTTTTTGCAATCATTTAAGAGCAAAAACAGAGAAGAGTGCAGCTTGTGCACTATTAGGTGTAAGCGGCTGCGGCATTGGTAAAGCTGAGTGAAGAAATATTTATCAGGAAGCGACTTAGCTGTTCGGTATTTCGGAGTGGGGATGCCATCCTTGCGTTTGAGCTTGTGAGCCCCGAGCATGTCACTTGTTGTTCTGATAATCTTCAGTTGTTGAAAGTCGAAGACGATTGTGACCGACTGCCACAATGAAGCCGTCTGACTTGCGTTTGCGATTCCCGGCTTTAGTCGGGACCGCGTCGTTGGTGCCCTCCCGCTTCTTCTATTAGGATGCCTTTTTATCTTCAAGGGCCTCAGCAACAGCATGGGCTGAGTCGGCGTATTTGTTCGCCATGTTGAATAGGGCCTTGACAGAGTTGGGAGGCTTCCGAGTGAATTTGTCGATGAACGAGGTGTCTTTGACTCCTTTTCGAAAGGCGGCGATGACAACCTCATCCTTGATGTTTGGGATCGAATTTTTCTTCTCAGAGAACCTCTTGATGAAGTCACGAAGAGACTCGTTCTTCCTTTGATGCAACTGATATAAGTCGTGCTCGGAAGATGGCCTCTCGTATGTTCCCTGGAAGTTGGCGATGAAGCGTTCCCGGAGTTCTCCCCAGGAGCCGATTGATTGCTTGGGAAGTCCTGTTAGCCATGTCCTCGCTGAGTCGGCTAAAGAGACTGGGAGGTAGTTAGCCATGACTTTGTGATTTCCTCCAGCTGCTCGGATTGCCGTAGTATAGACCGTGAGCCAAGACTCGGGATTGGTCTTGCCGTCGTATTTTTCGACTCCTATAGGCTTGAAACCCGATGGCCAGTCGGCCTGTTGTAGCTCCTGGGTGAAGGCCGGTATGCCTTCGTCTTGATGAGGGCTCCGACTCCGAATACGGCGGCGGAACCGCTCGTGGTGGAGGCCGAAGCGCTTGTTCTTGTCTTCCAGTTGGCGTTGCTCATCTTCTTCTCGTTCGCGGCGCCGAGCGATGACATCTTGCCGAAGGTCACGCCGTAGTCGGTCTCGGAGGTCCTGATCGTCCCGACGGTTGCTTTGACGTCGCCGGTTGTCGTTGAGGTTGCCAAGTGACGCCTGACGTGCCTCCGTATGCGGCTGACTGGAGCCAGCCACTCGGCGTCGCTTTGAGGTAGATGAGACTGCCGTTGGGAATGTCGACCGGTTGGTCGGTATGAGGGTATCACCCGACTGTTGATGCTGCTGACATGCAGCAGCGGTAAGCATGGCTTTTATCCTTGCGATGGTCGGGGTGGCCTGGTGATCAAGCCCAAGCTGGACCGTGTCCAGTAGGGTTGCGGCGGCCACGATGTTCTATTGTGGCGTGACGAAGACGCCGTGGTCGCCGACTTTTGTTTGGAGGGTTTGTTGCTGAGCGGTTCGCCCAGCCCTGCGTAGGCCGTCGTTGCGGGCATGCAGGTGTCTTGCTTCTTCCTCCTGTTGTTCTCGCAGTCGGCAGGCTTCCTCCTCTTGTTGCTCGTATAGTTGGCGTGATTCCTGAGTAGGAGTAGAGCCTCTGGATGCCATGAAGATTTCTCGTGGCGGGGAGAAGCTTGCCAAACTGCTGTCCGACTTAGAGTCGGAATCCGACTGGGAGTCGTAGTCTGACTGAGAGTCGTAGTCGGAATAGTTGATGGGGGTGATTACAACTCCGACCTTCCTAGATCCGATCTCGAGCGGCTCGGGGCCGTACCCGAGTCGAACTCCAGAGGATCGGGTTTGCCGCGTCGGATGTAGATTGTAGATATCCGCGGCGTCGCCAAGTCCGAACGGGAGATTGACGATCTCTTCCTTTTTTGGCCCGATCTCGGCCAGCTCAAAACCGAGTCCGAGTCGAACACCGAAAGAAAGAGTTGTCCCTGGACTCAGGCATACTGGAGATCGCCGCAGCATGTCGTGAAAGATTGCTGCAGCATCGTGTAGGCCGACTGGCGTGGAGTCGGCTGGTTCCCTGGCAGATTGGATCGAGTCCGAGTCGGCCAAGGTGAGATTCCCGATCTGGTCGGCGATGAAGTCGAGGCTTCTGAATGCGATTGTATCTCCGGGGGAGAGTTTGCCACCGTCAACTTTGGTTGCTGGATCCATCGAGCTTGTAGTTGTAGATCGCGCCGAAGCCCTACCTGGCGCGCCAACTGTCGATGTTTTACACCGGCAATAAATATATGGGGCTAGTCGGCGGATGTAAACTCGGTGGATTGCAAAGGAACACGCAGAGATTTTATACTGGTTCAGGCCCTCGATGTGAGGTAATACCCTACGTCCAGTTTGTATGTATTCCTTTGAGGATATACGGTGGTAGTTCTGATGAACTTGTGTGCACCTATGAGCTTATGAGTGCTCTTCTGCCCTCATGGGCACCTGCCTCCCCTTATACTAGGGGACAGGGTTACAAGGTAGGAGTCCCCATTGGATTACGACTAGGAGATCTCCCCTTAGAGATATAACGCACCTGACTAGGACTGTATATTCCTTTCTATACAAGGCGAAGTCTGCCGAATCTAGCTATATCTCTAATTACAAGGCTAGGCCCATCCTCTATCCGAGTGGCCCATATGCTTGTCATGAGGTACCCGGGGCCCATGGCACCCACACCCCTTTCACTGGTTCTCCTCCAACTATCATGCCTAGCTGGTCCTCTGTGCCAATTGATGGAGACCAATTGATGGAAAAGATCGACCTCCTGAAGAGCATAGGGCTGACTGGTCCCTAGGTGGCAAGGTGTTTCCTCAACTGCCGCACTAGACCTGTGAAGGCCAGGAGCCATTTTGGCTGGGACTACCAAGGCAAGGATGATCCCAGCCACGAATACCCCGACGTAGCCGACAAGAACAAGGTTACTAATACCCTGCTTGGCTTCTTCGTCAATGGGGTAGTGGAGACTGAGGATGAAGAGCACGCCCCCACGCCCTACAGCCAGAGCAGGCCTCAGCCACAGGTAATCATGAAAGACAGACATTGAATTGTTATCCTTCTGTGATGAATGTCTATGGATTTCTGTCTAGGATTATTCTACAATGCATGATGTATGTCGTCGAAATAATTGCAGGGCTGTGTGGAGTTTAATAATGGCTCCCAAAAATCAGGAGGCCACCACAACGAAGAAGCGGCCGGCTAGCCCTTCTGCTGCCCAACCCAGCTCCAAGAGGGCTAGGAAGAAGCCAATTGAAGACTCGGGCAAGAAGAAGACAAGCACGCCAAGTGCAGCACCAGGGAGCTTGAAGATCAAGGATCCTGCCAGTTTAGCTCCTAGGCCGCCAAGTCCAGGACCGGTGTCACCTAGCCCAAGGCCAGCACCACCAAGCGCCTCAACCCCCTAGTCGGCTGCATCAGGAAAAGAGCCGACTGGGGCCAAATCGCCACCGCTAACTGCCGTGCCGACCGGCCCAACAGCCGATAGCTCTCCGCTGCCGAGCAGACTTTCAAGCCCCTTGCCGACATCTCCTGGAGCTCCTCAATGGAAATTCAAGACATCCAAGAGGTAATAGAGAGCATCTTCAATCTTCTGAGAATCTTGGATGATGTAGTAATGTATTAATATTCGGCATATTATACAGGAAGCGAGTTGACATAGATCCCAAGGGACTACGCCAGCAGTTCCTGCCACCGAGCCCATCCCAGCCGAGCCAGAACCAACAATTTCACCTGCCGAGCCAGAGGCTGCCCCAGCTGCCAAAGCTGGAGTAGCCCTGACACTAGAATTACTAGCGCCGGCCGATCAGGGAGCAGAAACTAAAGCTGCTGCTCTAGCCCCCGAGCAGATTGCCGAAGCCCTTGCAGCTGCTAAGCTCAGGGCCAGGACCCCATTGCCAGCGATATCGTCATCTTCTGATGAAAGAGATCTCCCCAGGCTCGAAGCCCCTCTGCGCAACTTCCCAAGGATTTGACTAATGTGTTGACACCGAAAATGTGTTGACACCGAAAATCACCAGCAGCGTTGAGAACGAGCTGAGGATCTGGTTCGATGCACTAGACACGCGAAGGCCTAGGAGATCTGCTTAACTCCAGTGCAGGTCCTAAATTCGAGGTTCGTAGGCGTGCCAGTCAATTTGACCCTGCAATTGACATGGAAATAGAAATATTAGACCAGTGAGCCAATCGACTGGAAGCCGATTTGGACTCGTTTCATCGGCCGATTGCCGATATGAACTAAAGCACTTATACATCGGCTGGAAGCCGATGATGGCTGTCGATGCTTTGCACCGGCAATAAAACTATAGGGCTACTCGGCGAAGGTGAATTCGGTGGATTGTAGAGGAACACAGAAGATTTATACTGGTTCAGGCTCTCAATGTGAGGTAATACCCTACGTCCAGTTGAGGTGTTATTCCTCTGAGGTGTTTGATGATTGATGATCTTGTTGTCCTTGCCCTGAGGGGCGCCCTGCCTCCCTTTATATACTAGGGGACAGGGGTACATGATAAGGATCCCAGCCAGATACAGCCAAGGGATTTCCTTCGTAGAGATAGAGTCCTATTCGACTAAGACTATGTTTTCTTATTATACAAGGCAAAGCCTGCCGGGTGCTATCTTATCTCTAATTACATAGTTCGGCTAGGTGCTATCTTATCTCTAATTACATAGTTCGGCCTATCTTCTATCCGAGTGGCCCATATACTGGTAATGAGGTACCCGGGGCCCATGGTGTGACATCCTGGCCCAATTAGGATTTGGGCCTATGTGGCCCATGAGTGCGGTGTGCACATGATTAGTACCACCTTGCTAGTTGAGCAAGGGTTGAACCAACTTATAAGGCCTTGTCCCTCCAACCATAGTACTTCCGGGTTAACCCTTTTACACGAAGCGAGGACGAAAGTGTAAGTGGGGTGCTATGTGTAAGTGGGCCCGCCCGTCGGTTGGGCTGGGCTGTGCGGTTCTGGAGGGCAGGGTGTTACAAATGGTATCAGAGCCGACCCTCGCGGTTGCGCGTACGGGTCAGTGTGCGGGCATATGGCGCATGGCGCATGTGGGCTCGGTGTGAGGCACATGGCATGGCATATGGCGCCGGCACTGGACGTACGGACGTGCGCTAAGAGGGGGCGCGTTCTTGGACATTTGCCTGTGTGGCTATGCGGGTAAGTTGGACTGGCGGGGACGCCAGGTCCTTTGAGGGGGGGTGTGTGTGACATCCTGGCCCAATTAGGATTTGGGCCTATGTGGCCCATGAGTGCGGTGTGCACATGATTAGTACCACCTTGCTAGTTGAGCAAGGGTTGAACCAACTTATAAGGCCTTGTCCCTCCAACCATAGTACTTCCGGGTTAACCCTTTTACACGAAGCGAGGACGAAAGTGTAAGTGGGGTGCTATGTGTAAGTGGGCCCGCCCGTCGGTTGGGCTGGGCTGTGCGGTTCTGGAGGGCAGGGTGTTACACATGGCCTCCACAATGGCATAAATAGGCAAAATAAATAAATCAATTGACTACCCTCTAGCCGACTACGATAACAGTGCAGATAAACAAAATAACAAATAAACAATGCAGTCGGCTTTATTTAATAAAAGATAACTTATCGGCTAGATACTCCGGTAAAACATTGCATAGACACCCATCGGCTTAACAAGGATAAATCTATTATTATCAATCTAGTAGGTCAAACTTAGCTGATGCAGCACAGATTAATAATGATAAAAGAACCTCGATGAGCCGATAGGTCTAATGCAATTGTAATGTACTATACGATAACTTATCGGCTATACATCCCGATAAGACGCTTGCATAAAATCTATCAACCTAGCAGGAATAACTTATCTCAGGCAGTTTAGTAGGTCGGACCTAACCGATGCAGCACAAACTGATGATAAATTATCCCCAGTAAGCCGATAAAATCTATGCACGCGTGATGTGATATATCCACTCGGCCTAAGAGATCAAACTTAACTGATGCAGCCGTAGACAGAATAGATACATCGTGGTAAGCCGACTACCGTAGATTAGCTAGAATATCGGACCTAACCGAGGAAGTCCTAGCCGATACGATAGTCGGGGTAACGAGACTTACCCTCTCGCAGGAGGTCGAACTTAACCGATGCAGCCCGGCTCGAGAGGCAAGAACCCGTCAAAAAGGATGGCGATGCGCCGAATTTGTATTGATCTGTGTGATGATTTACAAGGTACCTGGGCATACGTATTTATACCCCGAGTTGATACAAGTCCTTATTGGACACGACACACGATTTCCTAATTACAAAAGGAAAACACTAATAAGACCCGATCGGACACGAGATCAGGTTTCCTAAAAGAAAAAATACTAACATTGCCTAATTAATAGATAAGATATTAACTGCCTCTCCGTGGTCTTCACGATCCCTTCCCAAACTCGGCTTCCTCTGGATTAATTCCCGCTAGTTGACTGTGATTTTTTCCTTAACCGAATCTGATAAAGAATCATACCAAATTTTGGCGTTAACATAATGTCCGTGATGCATCATGGTTGCCACAAATGCCCAAGTGGATCGATTGCAGAATCTGTTTGCCCTCCTCAGGTGTGACGCAGCGCATGAGGACTTCAGATGCACTTCGACAGTATAGGTCTTGTCCGACTATAAGAAAACATTTGCTTCGACGTTTGATTCGCTCGGATTCATTGCGATCGTCTGGGAGTTCATCGTCCATGAGGAATTTGAATATTAGAGTCTGCCAGTCTTGAGAGATGATCAACACTTCATTTTTTGCTGGGGTAGGTTCAGCCCCTGACTGTTTAAGCACTGGTTTCTTCTTGACTGATGGCTCCAATAGTTGCTCGACAAAAATCCTAGTCAGGACCACTTCTCGTTCGGATCCCATGTTGGCCAACTCGTCTGTAGCTTCATTGTATTATCGTAATACATGAGGTATCTCCAGCCCGTCGAACTTGTTTTCTAGCTTTCACACCTCCTGACAATACACCGCCATATTATCGTCAAGACATGTCTAGTCTTTCATGACTTGGTTGACCATGAATTGAGAATCCCCACGTACGACCAGTTGGTGAATGCCGAGTGATACGGCGATGTGGAGCCCGTGGATGAGTGCCTCGTACTCGACAACATTGTGGGAAGCCAGAAAGTGAATCTGGAGAACGTACTTGAGTTTTTCACCAGTAGGTGACATCAGCACGACGCCAGCCCCTGCACCGCTAATCCGTAGAGAACCGTCGAAGTACATCGTCCAGTACTCTAGCTTGTCTGTGTTTGAACTTGACTAGACTTCAGTCCACTCAGCCACGAAGTCGGCTAGAGCTTGAGACTTGATTGTTGTCCATGGCTAAAAGATGATGTCAAACGCCATCAACTCGAGCACCCATTTAGCGATTCTGCCAGTAGCCTCACAGTTGTGTAGGACGTCCCCGAGTGGATACGATGTGACAACTGTTACTTGATACAACTGAAAATAGTGCACCAACTTTTGGACAGTGATGAATAGGCCATATAACAACTTTTGGACTTGAGGATATGTCATCTTGGAGTCGGCTAGAACCTCGCTGACAAAGTAGACTGGCCTTTGTATTTTCTGTATATGCCTTGGCTCTGCTCGCTCGACTACCAGCACCTTGCTAACTACCTGAGTGGTTGCTGCCAGGTATAACATTAGTGGTTCCTGGGTGATGCCAACATTGGTGGTGATGTGAGAAATCTTTTGAAGTCTTCGAAGACTTGCTAGGTTTCAGGTGTCCATCGAAAATTGTCCGCTTTCTTCAACAGTTTGAAAAAGGGCATGCCCCATTTACCAAGTTGGGAGATGAATCGGCTGAGTGCCGCCATGCAGCCTCTCAGCTTTTGGACGTCCTTTTGGCTAGTTGGGGGTGCCATGTTCATGATAGCGTTGATTTTCTCTGGATTGGCCTCGATGACTCGGTGTGAAATGATGAAGCCGAGTAGCTTTCCGAATGGTACACCGAAGGCGCACTTCTCTAGATTCAACTTCATATTGAATCTCTGAAGGCTTTGGAAAGTTTCCTCCAAGTTGGCGATGAGGTCTTCCTTGAATTTTGTCTTGATCACCACGTCATTGACATACGCCTCCATGTTGCACCCAAGTTGAGTGTGTAAACACCACTGTATTGCTCGTTGATACGTTGCTCCAGCGTTTTTCAACCCGAACGGCATAGTGACATAGCAGTATGCTCCAAACGATGTGATGAAAGAAGTCTTCAGGCAGTCCTCCACCTTCAAGCTGATTTGGTGATATCCCAAGTAACAATCGAGAAAGCTAAGTAGCTTGCACCCCGCAGTTGAATTGACCACCTGATCTATTCTGGGTAGACTAAATGGACCTTTGGGGCACGTCTTGTTTAAATCAATGTAATCGACGCACATGCACCATTTACTGTTCTTCTTCCGAACCAAGACTGGGTTTACCAGCCAATCCGGGTGATAGACCTCTTTGATGAACCTGGCTGCAAGGAGTTTGGTTATCTCCTCCCAAATAGCATCTTTGCGGTCTTGTGCGAAGTGCCGTAGTCATTGTTTGACTGGCTTGGCGTCCGTCTTGATGTTGAGGGAATGCTCGATCACCTCCCTTGGTACGCCAGGCATGTCGGAAGGTTTCCAAGTAAATATGTCCCTGTTCGCCTAGAGGAAGGTAATGAGCTCGTCTTCCTATTTGGGGTCGAGTCCGATCCCGACAAGAGTAGTTTTGGAGGGGTCGGAAGGGTCTGGGGGAATCTTTTTTGTTTCAGAGTTCGCTGAAATTCCCGACTTGGCTGCTTTTTTCATCGAAACTTGATCGTCCTCATTTGTTGTTGTAGTGGCTAGTTGGATGTTGTTGTGCCCAATTGCCGCTTATTGAGATTGGGCCAACTCACAGCTCTCCTTGTCGCAGGTGAAGGCTTGCTTGACATCGCTGCGAAGAGAAGGCACTCTGGCTGGTCCTGGCATCTTGAGCATCATGTATGTATAATGTAGCACTGCCATAAATTTGGCTAGTGCTGGTCATCCGAGTATAGCGTGGTACGTGGTCTCGAAGTTGGCAACCTCGAAGCAGATATTCTTTGTACGGAAGTTCTCCCGCGTGCCGAAGATAACTGGCAGAGTTATCTGTCCAAGTGGAGTGGAAGACAGGCTGGGGATTACGCCGTGGAAGTGCGCTGTACTCGGCTGTAGCTCGGAGCGAGGGATCTTCATCTCGACGAGCGTTCTGGTGAAAAGGATATTGAGAGTGCTTCCTCCATCAATGAGAACCTTCTTCAATTTGATATTTCTGATGACTGGGTCTAGGATGAGTGGATAGCGTCCTGGATGAGTAACCCAATTAGGGTGATCCACACGGTCAAACGTGATTGGCGTTTCTGACCAACTCAAGTACTGAGGGGCATCTGCAGAGACCAAGTTGACTTCACGTGCTGTGAGCTTCTGCTTCATCTTGGACTCATATGAAGTTGGCCCTCCAAAGATGTTGAGCTTAGCCTGGGGATCTTGGTAATCGCCAGCTGCACCTAGATCTGGCTTGTCCATATCTTTATTGCTACTAGATGTTGAAGTTTTCTCAGAAGCAAACTTTTTGAGCATGAAGCAGTCTTTAGCCGCGTGCTTGCCCTTTGGATGGAAGGGGCATGGCAGGACGTCCGAGGCCGACTACGACGTGATCTTCGGTAGGACATCAACGCACGATGCTGCGAACACGAGGAAGATGAGCATTGCTGATTAGACGATGACAATGAGAGCTTCAGCCTCCGCCATGTGTTGTTTCACCGCCATAGTCGGAGTCCTCACACTGATGAAGGTGTACCGGCCTTCACCTATGAGCTGCAACAAGTTGACTGGCCCTCAGGCTTCAAGCCGACTAGAATTGAAACATACGACGGGAAGACCAATTCCGAGTCCTGGCTCACGGTCTACACTCTGGCAATCCAAGCAGCTGGAGGAGATCACAAGGCCATGGCTAACTACCTCCCAGTCGCTCTAGCCGACTCAGTGAGGACATGGCTAACAGGACTTCCTAAGAGATCAATCGGCTCCTGGGGAGAACTCTGGGAACACTTCATCGCCAACTTCCAGGGGACGTACGACATGCCATCTTCTGAGTACGATCTGTATCAGTTGCATCAAAAGAAGAACGAGTCTCTTCGTGATTTCATCAAGAGGTTCTCTATGAAGAAGAATTCAATCCCAATGATCAAGGACGAGGTCATCATCACCGCCTTTCGAAAAGAAGTCAAAGACACCCCTATTCATCGCTAAATTCACTCAGAAACCTCCCAACTCTGTCAAGGCTCTATTCGACATGGCGAATAAGTACTCTGACTCGGCCGATGCTATTGCTGAGGCCCTCAATGATAAAAAGGCACCTTGACAGAAGAAGCAGAAGGACACCGATGACCCGGCCCCGACTAAGGCTAGGAACCGCAAAGGCAAGTCGGACGACTTCATTGTGGTAGTCGATCACAAGGGTCTTTGACCTCCCACAACTGAAGATTATCAAAACAACAAGTGACATGCTCGGGGGCTCAAAAGCCGAAACTCAAGGACGGCATCCCCACTCCCAAATACCGAACAGCTAAGTCGCTTTTTGATAAATATTTCCTCACTCGGCCTCGCCAATTCCGCAGCCGCTTATACCTAATAGGTGTACAAGCTGCACATTTTTCTGTTTTTTCTCTTAATGATTGCAAAAGTACTCGAGTAGCATAAATTCCGATCCGTGAAACTTTGCTCCCTGAAAGATGGACTCAAGTCCCCCAAAACGCGTGTCTGGGAAAGAGCCATGAGCCGACTTTCGACGCTAGGGGGCTATGACTAGTCGGGCAGAGTGCTTAAACGTAAGGGGCCAACTACTCGGGGAAACTAATATCAATAAGAGGAGGAACACATATTTACATATATTGTAAAATACATAAATTTTCTTCGGGTGATTGTTTTCATCATCAGATGCTACTCATCGGATATGTTTATAATGCAGGGCCAGTTTCGGATACGCGTAAGAGGAACTCAGGGCTACGAGCCTATCTCCTATGCTCGGGGGCTGGACCAGTCTGCCAAGATACACTTGGAGTGCAACGCTTCAAGAATCAGTTGGAGTGTAACGCTTCAAGAATCTAATGGGACTCGTGTGTCGACTAAAAACCAACCTCCGGCGCCAGTCAGAGCTCGGGTACCACTCGACTGGGTGAGGTACGCCCCATGAGGGTCGACAACTGAATCCTACGCTAATGCTAGGTTTGGGTACCTTATTTGGTTACAAATCGGCTGGGTCAGGTACGCCCCATGAGGGTCGCCAGCCAAATCCTACGCTAATGCTAGGTTCGGGTACCTTATTCGGTCACAACTCTGCTAGGTGAGGTACGTCCCATGAGGGTCGCTAGCTGAATCCTATGCTAATGTTAGGTCCAGGTACCTTATTTGGCTAATAACCGATCTCCGGCACTAGTTAGAGCTCGTGTACCACTTTGCTGGGTAAGGTATGCCCCATGAGGGTCGCCAGCTGAATCCTATGCTAATATGAGGTTCAGGTACCTTATTCGGCTAACAACCGACCTCCGACACCAGTCGGAGCTTGGGTACCACTCTGCTGAGTTGGGTACACCCCATGAGGGTCGCCAGCCGAATCCTATGCTAATGCAAGGTTCAGATACCTTATTCGGCTAACAACAGACCTTCGGCACCAGTAGGAGCTAGGGTACCACTCCGCTGAGTTGGGTACGCCCCATGAGGGTCGCCAGCCGAATCCTATGCTAATGGACGTTCGGGTACCTTATTCGGTTTTGTTGAAGTCAGAGAAGACCTATATCATCAAAGCGCATCCGGAGTTCTCATGCACTGCGTCACACCTGAGGAGGGCAAGCAGATTCAACAATATATCTACTTGGGCATCTGTGGCAATCATGTTGTATCCAGAACATAAGTCGAAAAGGCTTGCAGACAAGGGTTCTTCTAGCTGATTGCGGTTACCGACGCTAAAGTACTCTTCCTGACATGCGAGGGATGCCAATTTTATACGGCTGCGCTGGGTAGGTCAGTTTAGGCCGGCTTATTGGGTAGTAGGCCAAAGATATGAGTTCTTAAATAGCATGCCCTATTGGGTTGCCCGCTGGTCGCTTTAAAATCGTGATGCAGGTGCTATTTTACAAGAACCGATTAAATAATCAGATACGCTTCATGCTAAGCCTACAGCCGGGTGTATACATTTGGGTATCTGCATTATTTACCAGGTATTGAGGATATATCCTTATAAGGATCGACAACTGGTCTCCATTAAAATTGGGGATATAGTTATCTCTCAAGTATACTTGAGCACATATTGGGTTAAAATCCGTAAAGTGATACTCGGCTTACATGCTTAGCCATTATTTTCCATGAGCAAAAATCATTCCAGCTGACATGATGCTAAAGAGTCTCATATACCAGTAGTACACTACTCGGGAAAGACTACAAGGTTAAAGATTTTTGACTTTATGTTTAATTGTTTCACAATTAAGCACAAAGTCAGGGGCTACACCTAATAGGTGTGCCTATTTGGCGCACACTATTCATATTTCTACATGAAGCCCTTCATAGCCTTGTTGCTAGCTGATATGAAGCAGGACTCGGGAGAAGAAGCACTCGGACAAAGAGTACTCGAGAGCAATGCATTCGGGAATTCTTCACCATGGAGGATGAGCACTCGGCATCAGCTGTAACTCAACTATGAAGGTCTCAGGGGCTGCTGTGGAGGCCATGAGCCCCGAGTACCTCATGACAAGCTATTGGGCCACTCGGCAGAGGATGGGCCTAGCCTTGTAATTAGGGATATAATAGAACTCGACAAACTTAACCTTGTACGATAGGAAAAATACAGTCCTAGTCAGGCACGTTATATTCCTAGAAGGAGATCCCTTAGTCGTAGTCCGACTGGGACTCCTATTTTGTAACCCTGTCCCCCAGTATATAAGGGGAGGCAGGGCTCCCCCTAAGGGCAGGAGGATCACCAAGATCACCCCGATCAGAATCATACAACCTCAAAGGCAATATACAACAACTGGACGTAGGGTATTACCTCATCTTGAGGGCCTGAACTAGTATAAATCATTTGTGTCCCTTTGCAATCCATTGAGTTTTGGTCTGACAAGTAGCCATATATATTTATTGCCGATACAAAACATCGACACAAAGAGTATTGCATAATAAATAAATATCCGTAATGATGTCATTCCAAAACATTGCATGTGATAATGTTAAAATAAAATAGTTTTCACAACTGGGATCAACATGCCCAAGGGGATTGTCTGCCTTGCAATAGAAAGGTCTTCAAACGATCTTCCGAACTTTTCCGTAAACTTTGTGATCCTACGAAATGACAAAATCTACGTCTACACGTAAAAAGAGGAAAAACCCTAAGAAACTCTAAATAAATAGTACATAAAATGTACATAAACATGTAGATCATGATTTTAGATAAATTTAGGAAGAAGAACGGGTTGAATCGGAGTTCAAACAGAAAAGTTACGGCCTTCAGAAGTTCCAATTCAGAAAAAATCCAAACCAATTGGAAAAGAATATTCTCGAAATATTCCCTGGATTCTTGATTTAAAATAATTGTTTTTGGCAAGGCTGACACGTGGGGTCCACTGAGCAGTGAGTTGGTTCACGGTGGTGTTGGTTCATGGAACAGAGGAAACAGAGGGGTTGTGGACTGGTGAGGTGGAAGGCTATGTGTCCAAGGGGCTGATGTGGCAGGATGAGGTGGCAGCTAAGATGGCAGCTAGGGCTGTCGTGGCCTCCGGATCGAGTTAAAGGAAATCCAACGGCTTGGATTAGATCAAAGGTGATCGGACGACTCTTGATGAATCTAGGGTTTTATGAAGATCCAATGACTTGGATTGGATTTTGGGGAGATCGGACGGCTAGGACTTCATCGAGCTTTTATGTTGTACGGATGGATCGGATTAGATCCAACAGTAGAGACGGTCCTAAGGACTATTCACCAGGCCCACCGGGTAGTCACAGGAGGGGAAGTGCCTGCGGGGCCCGTGTGTCAATCGGAGGGGAGAGGCTGCTGATGGGTCCCTCCTAGCATTTGCAGAAGAGGAGCAACCTGACGGGGCCCACGTGTCAGCGTGTCCTAAGGTGACATTGGGCGCCCGAGCGACGGCACCACACAGCGATGTTCGACAACGGTGGCAGCGACCAGAAACAGCGCGGCTAGGCGATGACAACGTCGGAGAGGAGATGGTGGCCCTGGGACGTCGACATGGCCAGCAATGGCGACGGCGGCGGAGAGCAATGACAGGTTGAAGTGGGGCGATGACCCGATTTGTGGGAGGAAAGCAGAGGCACCGGCGATGGGTGTAGACAACAACGACAAGTAGAAGGGAAGATAGGGCGCCGGCGGGGCTCACCACGGTGGCTAAGGATGCGGAGGGTGACGACGACGACCACGGCGACGGCTCGAGGCGAGACGGCTCGGGGCGGGGTGGCTGGCAAGATGGTGCAGGCGGCAGCGATGGCTGAGCTAGAGGGGAACGGGGCAGCGGCAGCTAGGGCATAGGGGGGGCCGAGAGTGAGCGTGGCACTAGTAATTTATAGGGGTGGCTTGGACGCAGGCGGCTGAGAGTTTGGCGGCGGCACGGCAGCGATGCGGGCCGGCCAGGGGCGGGACGGTGGAGGTGGGCCGGAGCGGCGGCGGCTTGCGTAGGACAGGCAGGAGGTGAACAAAGGGGTTTTCTGGAAAAATTCCAAATTGAAAGATTTAGAATTTTGGGATATTTAGGGAATCAAAGGATTATTTTGGAATATCGAAATTTGGGGAAATATTTGGAATATTGGAATATTTCGAACATTTGGATATTGCTTTTGGGAATCGAAAACTCAGAAATATTTTATGGAATCCAGAAATTAGAAAAGCTCGAAGTATCTAGGAATTTGAATTATTTTCAATGGAAATTGGATCTCAAGAATATAGATTTAGGAATTTTTAGGGATTCGGGGAAATGCTGGGGATTTCAGGGTTTCAGAATTAAATATTTTTCGAGAACATCGGATTTGGGATTTTGGGGATGGAAACTTTGTGGAGACATTTGGAATATCCAGGGATTGCAAATGAAAAGGATATTTTGGAAGGAATTGGATATATCCGAGACTGTTGGATCTTGGATTCAGAGGGAATTTCCAGTGGGAGCTTTTCAGGGAATTAGGGATTCGGGAACGACAATCGAGTCCGAGTAGAAAACAAAGGTACAAAGGGAATGGACCAGGAACGACCCAAGAAAAGTAATTGGAATTTGTTTAAATAATTACTAAAAATGATCTTTGTAATATTAAAATTAATTCTAGAGCTCTGAAAAATTCGAGAAAATTTCAGAGAGGTTATTTACACACAACGAATTTATTAAAAATAAATTCAACCATGATTTATTAAAAAAAATTTATCTCCCATTTTTACTTTACTTAATTAATTTACTTTACAATTTAATATGAATTCTTGAAAATCCATTATTAATTAATTATTTAATTCCCGAAAAATCGAGTAGTGACAAGGTCCTTGGGTCTATTTATAGGCGGAGGATGGTGCAAGAT
Source organism: Oryza meyeriana var. granulata (assembly GCA_003991445.1). Classification (NCBI taxonomy): domain Eukaryota; kingdom Viridiplantae; phylum Streptophyta; class Magnoliopsida; order Poales; family Poaceae; genus Oryza; species Oryza meyeriana. The sequence continues at coordinate 166,906 of RYFJ01001352.1, read as the reverse complement.
GACGGCAAACAAAGGCGGTGGTTCTCAGTGCCGGCATGGCCTGAACTACCGACACGACGCCTCAATGGCACAGCGTGCTATGGTTTTGTCACCAGTTTCGTTAGAGAGGAGAGGGGAATAGAGGAGATGGTGATGCGAGGGGATGGAAAACTCGTGCGTGCATTTTGACTTCGGTGGAGCACCAGCAAGAAAAGCTGCTGGCGTCTAGTTGGCTTTTGACCCAAGCGCCCACAGCAAGCTACAGAGCGCAATTCGTGCCGAGCTCGGGCCCCGCAGCATTGACGAAGAGAGCCATGAGCTTGAGCTGGCCGAGACAAGGAGGGATGGGTGTGTACAGCCTTGCCAGGAGACGATTAGAGAGATCAAGAGAGAGAAGAGAGGGGGTGTCAGAAGGAAGACGACAAGTTAGATAGGTGGGGCCCACTTAGAAAAAGGTGGACACCTGCATGTGGGTTTCCGGGTGGACGGTGTGGGACGGTGGAGCAACTGACAGGTGGGTCGATGCTGTCAGCGCAGGCGATGGATGCATGTGCGTGGGGAAGGAAGCAGCGGCCCTTGGGTCGGTGTTCATGAGGGAGAAAGGAGGTGGCTGATGGGACGACTAGGCTGGTGCGGGAGGAAGGAAAAGAAGGAGGTATGGGCCGCCAAGCGGGCTGGAAAGGAAAAGGGAGACGAGGTGGCCCGGTTGGATAGTGAACCGTTGTGATTTTCAAGAATTTTTATTTGAGAGACCTTTTGAAGTTTTGATAGGATATTTGAATTCAAACGTTGATATTTGAGTTCATTGAAATCTGGGGATTCCAAACAAGGGCTTGTTTACTAAAATTTTGACATTTTCCAAATGTGTTTGAATTTTTGGAAGGAATTTGGAAGGGTTCGAAAGTGAAAAGGAGGATTTGAATTCCCAAAATTTTAAATTTGAACCAGGAACTTAGAGAAGATATTTTTGAGGGACATTTGAATTTTCTAAAGAGAGGAATTGATAGGAATTTGGAAATTGGAAACAAGGATAAATTTTTATGGACTTTGGAGAAAATCTGAATTGCAAAATTCGAACCCTAAGATTTGAATTCGAATAGGAATTTTTTATTTGAGATTTTTGAGCTCTCATGGAGGCATTTAATTAGGATTTTTGGCACTTAGGGCCTTAATCACACACAAAAAGATCCAAATTTTTGAAACTAGGGTTTTATTTAAATTAGTTTTTAATGTCCCAAAAATCGGGGCATTACAATGTAGACGGTGAGCCCGGACTACGGATCCATCTTCACATCGTACTTGTCAATCCCAGTCGGCTTAAAACCAGTCGGCCAATTGACTTGACGAAGGTCATCTCCGAAAGGGAGAAACCATCTATATGTTCTTGGTGCCATATCAGAGTTTGGTGACGTGGTGACACCCTATGGCAGGGTGAAGTCCTATGCCAATAGAGCAATCACGTCAGTAATCCTGTTCTTGGTGAATATTGAAATAGTATTGTTTGTCGTCACGGTGACGTCACTCATCCTCCTCTGCTCACAGCGACGATTGTTCATATCATTACGTAGATTGTGGTGTATGTTGTCACGCACATCTCCATTGGGTGGTCTCTGACTGGACCACGGTCCTTGACGGTAGCCGACTGGCGGCAGATCGTGAAGAAACCACTCGGGACCCGGTGGGGACAATTTCTGTTGAAGGCTCTTTATGTTGTTGGACTGCAACCGCTGTCACCATAGCCTTGATTTTAGCAATTGTTGGTGTTGCGACATGATTCTCCTTCAGCATTGGTTGTAGAATATCCAAAAGTGTAGCAACAGCTATAATGTTCTCTTGTTGCGTAATGAAGACCGAGTGCTCTCCTATCTGGGTTTGCAGAATATCCTATCGAACTTCTCGGCCCTTCTGGCGCAACTCCTCTTTGCACTGTTCTTGTTCTTCACGTAGTCAATTGTCTTCCTCCTCTTGCCTCTGCCTAGCTTCCTGTCACGTCCGGATTTTTTGTTTCTGTTCTTTCCATCCGATTGTGAAAATCCACCTCTGATTTATTCGCCTCAACAACTTAATAAAAAATTTCATAATAAAAAGGATTTAATATGATTAAATAATTAATTACGGTGCAATTTGTTTCTGTTTTCTTAATCGGGTTTATTTGGATTTCATAAGTGGAGCTCATTTTCCCAATTTAGTTTTCTCCTGATTTCCAGACTCTAAATTTTCGCATCCGTATTAAATTTCTGAATTTCCGAAGGTCCAATTTCATTCTCTAATCCTCCAAATAATTCCAACATTTTCAAGGGTCCAAATTCATCAATTTTCCATAAAACTCCCTGCCTTTTTCCTTTTCTTTTTCCCTTTCTTTCCCTTCCTTTTTCCTTTTCCACTCAGGCCCCTGCCATCCTTTCTTTTTCTCCTCAGCTCCCTCTTCTTCCTCCTTTGGCCAGGTGCCGAAGGCGAATTTTTACTGTTACTAATTTAATTTTTTTTTTAATTTACAAAACTAATTTTCGGTTTGAATCATTTACAAAACTAGTCTCTTGCCGCCCTGGGCCACGGCGGGATTTAAAAACCGCCGTGGCCCAGGGCGGCGAATGGCATCCCGTCACCCGGGGCTAACGGCTCCGGCGGCCGTTAGCCGCGGGGAGGCCACGTGGATTCGCCGCCCTGGGGGAGGGCGGCGAATGCCCCCAGGGGGCCGAATGCAAAATTGCATTCGCCGCCCTGGGGGACGGCGGTTTTTAGCATAGTAAACGGACGGTCCGCACAAGGATCGGACCGTCCGAATCCAGGGGGCCGCCTGCAAAATTTTTTTTTCTTTTTTTTTGATATTTTTTTCTCAACTAGCAAAACGAGAATAGCAAAATCTCGTGAAGGTGCAGCTCAAACCGATGTAAGATGTGGCCTGTAGAAAATTACGAGTGTGCTTTAAAAACCGTGCTGAAACTTCGGACCTCAAAAACTCAATCTTCCCGGCCGAATTTCGTAAAAATTTTTTGGACAAACCCGACGAAGTGGGGGGGAAGCGGATGTAAAATTTTCTGTAGATGTCCGTAGAGTACTTATTTGCCCGATTCCGAGACCGTATGCGAAAGTTATGACTGTTTTAAGGTAGTTAGCGCGCGTTACAACAATTTGCTGTCGATTCGGACCGTCCGATCGCTGTGCCGACGGTCCTATGCATTCGCCGCCCTGGGGGAGGGCGGCGAATGCCCCCAGGGGGCCGAATGCAAAATTGCATTCGCCGCCGTCCCCCAGGGCGGCGAATGCAATTTTGCATTCGGCCCCCTGGGGGCATTCGCCGCCCTCCCCCAGGGCGGCGAATCCACGTGGCGTCCCCGGGGCTAACGGCGCCGGCCGCCGTTAGCCCCGGTGACGGGGATGCCATTCGCCGCCCTGGGCCACGGCGGTTTTTAAATCCCGCCGTGGCCCAGGGCGGCAAGAGACTAGTTTTGTAAATGATTCAAACCGAAAATTAGTTTTGTAAATTAAAAAAAAAATTAAATTAGTAACAGTAAAAATTCTGCCGAAGGCCTTCCCCGCGCCAAGCCCTGGCCCGGCCTGCTCCTGCCACCCGTGCGCCGCGCCCGGCCTGGCCCGCGCCGAGCCGCTGCACCGCGCCGCCTGTCCCCGGCCCAGCCTGCTCCTGTGCGCCGCGCCGCCTTCCCCTGCGCCCGGCCCAGCCTGCGCCCGCGCCGAGCCGCCGCGGCCTGGCCCACGCCGAGTGGCCACGCCGCCTCCGCCACGCCGCCCTAACCGCCGCCCGCCCGAGCCGCGCCGAGCCGCCCCTATATATATATATGGGTGTGCACGCCAGGCATCGTTTTCCTCTTTTCCCGAAGCCGTCTTCACCGCCATCTTCCTCCAGAGCTGCGCCGAGCCGACGCGCCACCACCTCGCCAAGCCGCCGACGCCGCCGGTGAGCACCGCCGCCCCTGCGCCGTTTTCCCCCGTCGCCCTCGCCTGCGCCCTGTTTCCCCGTCGCCAGCTCGCCCGGGCCGACGCCGCCGCCGCCGAGTTGCTCCTGCTCCCGGCCGACGACGCCGCCGCCGAGCCTGCGCCCTGCTCCAGCACCGCCGCCGCCGCCGCCGCTGACGCCGTCGCCGCCGAGCTGCGCCACCCCTGTGCCGGCCTGCACTTCCCCTGCGCCGCTCCTGTTCCGCTTGCCGGCCGAGGCCAAAACAGCCGGCAGGGGCATAGTCCTGTTCTCCCTGTGACTTTGACAGTGGGCCCCGCGGTTGAAAATCCCATGTTGATCTATACCGTTGGATCTCCTAGATGAATCTTAGCCGTAGATTTTCTTAGTCCAATCTTGCCACGTCACCTCGTCATGTCAACCCTAGTTTTCACCACATCGTCGCCACGTCCTTTAATCCGGTACACGTGTCGCCACGTGGCGTGCACGTCATCCTGTCCACCACACCTCTCATTCTTCCGGTCCATAGACCGAGTCCGTCATAAACCATTTCACTGGCCAGTGGTCTCCGCTCCTTTTGCTCCACAAAAATAATTCAATTTCTGAATTTAAAATCCAGGGAATATTCCATGAATATTCTTTCTCTTTTACGTCGGATGTTTCCTTGTTTCCAGCCTTCCGGAGTTCATATCTCGTCCATCCGGACTCCGATTCGACCCCTTCTTTTTCCTAAATTCTTCTAAAATCGAGCTCTACCTCTTGGTTCAGTTGGTTATTTTTAATTGATGTTATTTAGGCTATTTTCTTGTTATTTATTTATTTTCATTGCGAACATATAGACGCGAAAGTCGAGGAGCAGTTCGCCGCCGAAGACGTACAGCAAGGACAGTACTTGGAGCAAGGCAACCTCCAAGGCAAGTGCACCCTTTGAACATATTGGACCCAATTTATAAAATGTTTTTATTGTGAAACATGCATGATTTTATTTTATAAATTATCGATGGGTACCATGACCTAATTGTTGTCATTCCATGCCTTTGATTATTGAATATCCTGTGATACCTTGTCACCCTAGACTTTGGGAGTTGAACATAGGGGTCAACTCAGGGTAGAGTAGTAAACGCTTAGCCCTGCTCAAAGTTGTTTTACAAGCAAAATAATATACTGATTAATGATATACTTATCATTGTTTTATTTGAGTTGTGTGGCTGTGTGCTATCTTTTCGGTAGCATGTGTTGCACTGTGTAGTAGACAACGGGCGGATAAAATGTTTTGGACTGGGGTGATGGGTGGTTCTGTGTGAACCTAGTAAGGGGGTGAGGTATCTGTGTGATCCTTACCAGGTTAGGTCTCTATGTGAGCCTAATGTGAAGCTGTGTACTATTGTAGTTTTGGCAAGTTGCCCTGGTCAATTAAGGACTTCAGTTCATAAGTCAATGATTTGAGCCTAACGTACAACCACATATTAGGAATGGACCTAGCCCAGTAGGATTCCGAGTCTTGGCACTGCCAGCCCAGGTGGTTAGATGATAGGTTTTATGGTTAGCCATGAGTACTTTCTTCTCTGTGTGAGGGAAAGGTGGCTCATGGGGGAAGGCAGTGTTGAGGCAGAGTTTCTAAAAAGTCTTGTTACAGATTCCTTGGCCGCACACAATGAGAAGTGTGACAAGTGTACATGGCTGTTAAGAGGATGATGTATCTTGTGGGTAAAGCTGTACAACCTCTGCAGAGTGTTTAACTAATCTATTCGAATAGCCGCATCCACGGTCATGGACATGTTCGCTGAATTCTCATGAGGGGTAGTTTGCGAAAACAAGAGATGGTAATGATGCTGTGTGCAGGAAAATAAATTTAGCTATGTGGTCCTATGTGGACAGGTCCTGTGTGGATGGTTGGATGGTAACACCCGTTATTTAAAGTATTGTTTTAACTCTGTTTATAAATTGTTTATAAATGCAACTACTGTGTTATGTAAAATAGCCTTAGCCTTTCTTTGTCAGCTGTGCATATGCATATTTCCATGCACTTGCTGAGTATTACATGTACTCACCTTGTAATTCCCCCCCCCCCCCAATTCCAGAAGAGAGGTTTCCGTTGTTTCCGGAGGAGTTTGTTGCTGAAGACGAGGAATAGGCCGTGTGCCCCAGTTGACTGCCTGTGGCATGTTAAATGGAGCTTCCACGTATTAATTTTATTTTCGCTGCTATCTTGTTATCTTTAGGCCCTTCGTGGCATAATAAATGTAATTTTAGCCATAAGGCTTTTCACAGTCAATTTATTAATAAATAGTTTGTTTTCCTTCGTGATGTTGGCTGTGATATTATTCTTGTGAATGTGTGTGCTAGCATGATCCTGGGCTAGTACGTGTACACAGAGGGTCCTGTTTGAGGTCCCACACTTCCTCCTCTTGCCTCTACCTGGCTTCCTCCTCTGCAATAGCTGGGTCCACGGGTGTGACTGGTTTTGACGCCACAAATACCACTCTTGGTGGAGAAAAGCTTCCCGTGCTACTCTCTGAATTGGAGAAGCGGATTGAAGAGTTGATGACACCAACCGTCCTAGATCCAAGTCCGACTAGCTCTTGGCCACGGCGGAATTCATTAGCTTGAGAGGGAGTCTATGATGGAAATCATGCTCGACATCATGTTGAGAGAAAACCACCACCGAGTTCCTCAGACCGAGTAGGAGTAGGCATGCGGCATTGTTGCCCCATCCGGCTGATCTGTGACTAAGTCAGAGAGAGACAAATCACCGAAGTTGTCGACGATGAAATTCAGGCTCCCAAAGTGAAGATGTTGACTAAGATCGAGGGATTTGCTAGAATTCCAATGACTAAAGCCACCAAAACTCGACAATGCAGATCGTTGACACTGCCCCCCACCTGGCGCGCTAACTATCAATGTTTATGATTGGCTATAATGAAACTAGGGCTATGCGTTGAATCTAGAGCTTGATGGTGATACAGGACAAGGAAATTTATACAGGTTTAGGTCCTCGGGAAGAGGTAATACCCTACTCTTGTTTGGTGGATCAAAACCCACTGGATTGTATTGATCTGTTGGCTGTTTATTTCCATGTGTTTGCTTCTCGTGACTTGTTGTCCGCTGTTCTCTATTCCCCCGATCTCGGGACCTCTGCTCTCCTTATATACCATGGAGGTAGGGTTAAATAGTAGGAAACCAACTGTAAACACTAATTAAATAAAAACCTTATTCGCAAAAATTGGTTGTTAGCAATGTCGTCTTTGTGTGTGCCGAGATCTCAATCCCTCTATCCCCTAAGCTCAGTTTCACCCTATGATTAACCCTCCCTCTCCAAAATTCAATCCAAATATGAATTCATCCATCCTTTAAATCCCTCCCAGAAATTCAACACAAAATCAAAAGAAAAATCAATTCTCTTAATCCCTGGAAATTCAAAAAGGCTCCTGTGCCTTATGGGCCTCGTCTTCCCCCCGGCCCGTCCGTCTCTCTCTCTCTGCTCCTCGTCTTCCTTCTCTCTCGCTCTCAAACCCGACGCCATCATCGATACAAACCAACTCACGGCACCTCGAATTACCTCGCCGCTCCCGTCCGCGCCCCGACCGCAAGTACCGCCGCTATCACTCGTCCCGCACCGGCAACCGCCGTGTCCCCGCTCCACTCCAAGTGCGCTCGCTCACTTTTGCAGTCACCCGGTGCGTCATCACAGGCTGCCGCTAGCCACCAGCACATGGAGCTGCACCGCCAGCTTTCGGGCTTGGTTTCGCCCTAAAAACAGAAATCCAAACCCCCTCTTTTGCCGCCCTTTTCCCATTTTTTCCCTCCCGAGCCGGACACCGCCCTCCCTTGCTTGGCCTTTATCGCCGATGGACAGAGGCTGATGACGCCATCCGTGCTAGCAAGGTCACCTCTGCGGTGAAATTCCCTCCCTCTCCCCGCTCCAAACCGACCTAATCCTCAGCTATATAACTCCCTGTCGCTCTACTGTGCTTCCCTTCCAAACATCCATAGCCCGAACTCCTATAGAGCGGCGCTGTGCGGAGCTCGCTGCTTAGAGACAGCTGCCGCCGTCGGTGCCCCTCTTCCCTGCCCGTTCGCACCGAGGCACGAACGATCATGTTCGTGCCGCTAGCCGCCCATCACTACGTCCTCTGCTCACGGTAGCCCATACTTCCTCATTCTTCCTCCCTGTCCCTCCCATAGAACCCGTGGGTTACTGCCAACGCCCCCTGGGGTTTAGCTCCTCACTGTAGACGCCGTTACCACGTCCGCCGTGATGCCCATGCTCTTTCCACCACCGCCGGAGCGTAGCGCTGCCCGTGAGGAAACACCTCTGGATCACATCAAGAGTCCACCGCCATAAGGAATCAACCTACAAAGCTATACCGAGGGAACCCCCACATCAACGCCGCCTCCATTCTTCGCCGCGATTCCCGCCGTCGTTCCTCTCCCAATGAATCTAAACCGTCGGATGTTCTCCCCGTGTTCCGTTCTCTCTGACAGGGGCTCGCCACCTCTCGTCTCTCTCCAAATCGCCCCAATGGACCATGCCGTCGCATAACCGTCGGATTTCCCCCTATTCATCGTCTTCCTCTTGCCACGCAGCAGAGAGCCGAGGACTCCTCCCTCCATCGTGTGCGCACGTAGCCCACCAAAGCCGTGTGCCTGCATGTGGGGCCGTCGCATTTCAGAGCACCATGAACGAAACACTGCGCCCCGCCAACCGTCTCCCGAGTACCACTCCTTTGTGAACCCACGTTGCTGTAGACTGTGGGGCTGACAGCAGACCCCACGTGTCGGATGAGGCCCGACTGTCAGGTCCCATCTGTGCCTCTCTCCTGGCTAGGCCATGAGGCCGCATGGTCCAACCGTCCCCGCCTCCCAGCCACGTGGGCCGTCTATGCTGAACTGGCCCAACCCCACATGCCCCCCATCCTGACCTACTGACCTCTGGGCCCCGCTGTCAATGGCTGAGGGGGATTTAAATTAGAGAATTCCTTTCTAAACCTTTTCAATATTTCAAAATTTTCATAAATATTGAAAAATCAATATCTTCCCAACCGTTCGTCCGATCGACTTCGTTCCACTTCTAGAATTTTTCTAAAAATGAGATTTATTCCATGGCACAATTAGAAGTCACTAATAGGGCTATTAATCTAGTCTTTTCATTGAGTTTTTCCATTTCGCGTGTAGCATAGGAGTTAGAGGAACCTCAAGACGTGGATCTCGAAGGCAAAGCTTCAGGCCTTGAGCAAGGCAAGTCACCGTTGAACATCTTGAGCTCATAATTTTGGAACTAAGTACTTTAATTGCCAAAACTATATTTACTAGGGTACATTGGAATGATTTCTCGGCCGCGGTCGCGAAACGACCGATGGGCCGCCAACCCATTTGCTACATTACCTCCTTGACTATTTGTGATCCCCTTAACATCCTTGTCACCTCTCTTGATAGATCCCGGTACCTGTGCCGACGGGCATGGTACCGGTGATCGCCTGTCAAATTTAAAAAGCACTACGATGGGTAAAACTTGGGTTTACAAAACCTTGAAAAACCCAACACCTGGGTCGATGCCTTGAAAACAAAATGATTTTATGAAAACTGTGATGCGGGGATCGTGCCAACAAGGCGAGTCTCCCGCATTGCAGCTAAGGACCGGTTCCTTTGGAATTTCATCCGAACATGGGTGAATAACTAGCCCCTGCCTGAGTAACTAGCTGCCTAGGGACGCCTTGCATGCCATTGGACTGTGGATCATGCGGGAGGGTGATGGGGATGCCTCCTGGGTTCCTGGCACAGCATGGTCGAGGACCTACCCAGTCATTGGTTGTGGACCCCTCCAGTTGGCATGGGGTAACCTGGTGTCCACTTCAGAAATGCCTTGTCGTAAAAACCCCTAGCCACCAGTCGTGTCTGTTCGTTCGCGAGCAGGGTGATAGGGTAAGTCACGTTGTGTGGGTAAAGTGTACCCCCTCTACAAAGGTCTAAACTGTTTGAATAGTCATGCCCACAGTCATGGGCTGATGTGAGGTGATTCCTTAGCGTAGTTTTGTTTGACTACTGCTTGTGAAAGGATGTTGTGGACTGGGAATCCGTTTTCGGAAATGTGGTGAAGTTGTCGAGGACAACAGGGCTAAGGGCCCGATACTGATGGGTTAGCTAGTGGAGCTGGATCCTGGAAGCCAACTCTTGGGAGTTGCACTGAATCAAAGACTGATACAATTCACTCCGATCCAGACGAGACTGCACCTTGCCCAGATTGTTGAGAAGAATACACTTAGACTGTTCAAAAGGAAATTTAAACAAAATGGATTACAAAACAACCAGCCTCTTGTTGAAGCTTGCATTAACCACTTAACTTCCCATGGCTTGTTGAGTACGCTAGTACTCACCCTTGCTCTCTCTATATATATATATCCCCCCAGTGCTAGAAGATGAGATGGATGCAATCGACGAGGAGTTCTTCCAAGAGCAGGCTAGCTTCGAGGAGTTTTAGGGTTTCATCTTAGTTCCTGAGTCGTGCTTGTGGCTTTGGGCTAGATTCCATTTCCGCTCTATTGCTAATGTATCGTTGTGAACTCGGGGTATGTCCCCAGTTCCAACCTAAATGTAAGACTGTCTATTAATAAAGACAAGTTGTGCCATGATGGTTCCGTCGCCTGTGTACTAGCACTATATTCCTGGGACTGGTACGGTTATGCAGGTTAATTCTACGACTTAGACTCATCCTTCCCAAAAGGTCAGTTTGGGGAGTGACAAAAGATGGTATCAGAGCACAGGCTTGGCCCTAGGATGAAACCCTACACGTTGAAAGACCGTAAGGACAATACGTTCATAAAAAGCTATATGCGAAAAACCTAGGATCTTCTTGCAGTTTCTTTTACAATAGATTTATTTAAAAACAGTTACTGACTTCTTCTCCCCTCAAAATTTGTAGATGGCCGCTAGTCAGACCATCTCCTCCCATGGTGTGGGAGAGGATTGTTGCGTCGACCAGCTGCACGACATGGCAGGATTCCTTGGCTTCAGTCTTCCTGAGTACGCTGGCTACACCTTGTTCGGCTAGCCTCCCCGCTATCAGCTCACTATGCACATCTACCCTCATGGAGGCACCCATGGGATTGGCCTTCACCCCAACACCTTTACCAGGACCCTTCCTACCGCTCAGCTGGCTTACTAGGTAGTGGCTTGGACGTCACTCCGCCGCCTGGCCCACACCTACGCGAGTCGTCTCATCAGCTCAGCCTTCTGCCCGTTCCCTCGCTTACCCAGCGGCTACACAGACACTCGCTACCCTTGCCCCTACTGCGAGTTGCACCCTGCTTTGACTCGACTTGTGGAGCTGTCAGACGCCTAGGCTACCTAGCTTGACCTACTCTTGAAGGCTTACAGTGCACTCGCTTGCCACAGTGCCGTGCGCTGCCTCGCTTAGGAGGGTGTCATTTCTGTGGACACCACCTCCTGGGACTCATGCCACTTGTTGATGTTTTACACCGGCAATAGAATTATAGGGCTACTCGGCAAGGGGAAACTCGGTGGATTGCAGAGGAACACAAAGAGATTTTATACTGGTTCAGGCCCTCGATAAGAGGTAATACCCTATGTCCAGTTGTGGTGTTATTCCTCTGAGAGGTTATGTTGATCGATGATCTTCCCGTGTTGTTCTCTGCCCTCAAGGGGCGCCCTGCCTCCCTTTATATACTAGGGGATAGGGGTACATGATAAGGATCCCAGCCGGATACGGCCAAGGGATTTCCTTTAGAGATAGAAACTTATCCGACTAAGACTCCGTTTTCCTTATCGTACAAGGTAAGGCCTGCCGGGTACTATCTTATCTCTAATTACATGATTCGGCCCATCCTCTATCCGAGTGGCCCATATGTTGGTGGTGAGGTACCCGGAGCCCATGGCCTCCACAGTAGCCCCTGAGACCTTCATAGTTGAGTCAGAGCTGATGCCGAGTGCTCATCCTCCACGGTGAAGATTGCCCGAGTGCAATGCTCCCGAGTACTCTTTGTCCAAGTGAGTCTTCTTCCCGAGTCCTGCTTCATGTCAGCTGGCAGCGAGGCTATAAAGGGTTTCATGTAGATATATGAATAGTGTGTGCCGAATAGGCGCACCTATTAGGTGTAGCCGCCGACTTTGTGCTTAATTGTGAAGACAACTAAACATAAAGTCAAAGATCTTTAACCTGGAAGTCTTTCCCGAGTAGATTACTACTAGTATATGAGACTCTTCGGTATCAAGTCAACCGGAATATGATTTATAGTCTTGCCGAGTAGGGAACTACTCGTATGTAGGACTCTTCGACTTCATGTCAGTCGGAATGTGTGTTTATAGTCTTGCCGAGTAGGATGCTACTTGTATATGGGACTCTTCAGCGTCATGTCAGCTGGAAAGGGGGTTTATAGTCTTTCCTGAGTGGCATCCTGTTAACGCCAAAATTTGGTACGGGTCGTTACCATGTTCGGTTAAGGAAAGAAGCGATATCAGCCATTGGAAACTAATCCAGAAGAGTCCGAGCTTGGGAAGGAATCGTGAAGACCGCGCGTGGCAGTTAATTACTATAGTTATTAGGAAAAGGTTTATCTCTTTTAGGAAACCTGACCTCGTGTCCGGTCAGGCCTCGTTAGCGTTTTCTGTTATAGATAAGGAAATCATATACCGTGTCCTATAAGGACTCATGTAACTCGGGGTATATATACGTATGCCCGGGGACCTTGTAATCTATCAATCGATCAATTAAACTTCGGCGCATCGCCAACCTTTCGACGGGTTCTTGCTTCTCGAGCGGGGCTGCATCGGTTAGGTCCGAACTCCTGCGAGAGGGTAAGACTCGTCACCCCTTACCCAGGTGTATCTGCCCTGTCTACGGCTGCATCGGTTCGGTCCGACCTCTTAGGCCGATCAGGTATACCACATCACGCGTGCGTAGATCTTATCAGCTTACTGGGAGTAGCTTATCGTCAGTTTGTGCTGCATCGGTTGGGTCCGACCTACTAAACTGTCGCGATAAGTTTTTCCTGCTAGGTTGATGGTTTTTGCGTAAGCGTCTTATCGGAATGTATAGCCGGTAAGTTATTTTCATCACAATCGCATTATATCTATCGGCTTGTTGAGTTTCCTTTACTATTATCGATCTGTGCTGCATCAGTTAGGTCTGAACTACTAGATCGATAATAATAGATTTATCCTTGTCAGGCCGATCGGTGTATATGCGACGTTCTATCGGAGTGCTTAGCCGATAGGTTATCTTTTTATAAAGCCGACTGTATTATCCATACTGTTTGTCATCTATATTATCATCGGTTTTCTAGCCGATGCACATGTGTTTCCTCGGCAGTCGGCTGGCTTATTATTCTGCCTATCTATTTTATCATTGGCTTCTAGCCGATGCACATGTTATACTAACAGCTTATCCATTTATCTATAGCGTTATCGGTTTCCTAGCCGATACACAGGTGCCATCGGCCATCGGCTACAAGGAGCCTACATCAGACCGTATCGGCCAATAGCCGATGTGCAATTGCTGCTGACCCGAGTACGAGCACAAGTGAGGACCCGGGAGCGAGAACCCGAGCACAAGCGAGACCCGAGCGCGAGTACAGGCGAGGGCCCGGGCACGAGCATAGCGGTGATTGGCTGGAAGGAATCCGTATCGGCTTACTGGCCGATTGGATCAGTAATCAAATTTCTTCATCTCCTTGTCAATTGCGAGGTCAAATTGACTGGCACGCCTGCGAACCTCAAGATTTTAGGACCTGCACTGGAGCTAAGCAGATCTCCCAGGCCTTCGTATGTTCAATCGCATCAAACCAGATCATCAACAAGCTTCTTGGCACACCCGGTGGTTTTTGGTGCGAATACATCCCACCCAGAAGTTAGACTCCTCCGCAACATGTCAGCGAGAATGAGAAATTTTATAGTCTCTCCTGAGTAGTGCACTACTCGAAAGTTAGACTCTTCAGCGTCATATTAGCTAGAATGATGTTGCTCATGGCAACTAATGGCCACGCATGTAGGCCGAGTACCACTTTATGAAAATAAATCCACGGCGTGGTTAGGTGTACTCGAGAAAGATACTTGCATCCCCAATTTTAATGAAGACCAGCTTGTGATCCTTGTAAGGATATATCCTCGAGACCTGGTGGATAAAACAGATACCTAAACATATATGTTTAGCAATAAGGCTCTCATGAAGCATATCTGTTTACCTCATCGGCTCCTGTTAGTAGCACCAGTGCTATAATTTCAACTCAGCCTGCGGGTGGCCCACATGGAGCATGCTACTGTAGGAACTCATATCTTGGTGGCCCAACACCGACTGTGTAGGCCCAAGCCCATTTAGTTGGCACAGGCTCTATAAATAACAGGGAGAGAGAAAAAGATTCCTTCATCTTCCCCAAATCAGCCAATCGTTTCGTCTTCCGTCTCCGCGCCCAAATTTTGCCTTTTGCTCAGCTAGGGTTAGCTACTGCTGCTGTTCCCTGCTCGAACTCGGGCGATTCTAGTCCGCTTCGTCTGTTCCAAGCCCCCAATTCGCTTTCCCCCCAAATCTTTCCACTCCCAACCATGCCGAAAGCTTCGGATCTCGCGAGTGCGCCGGGGAATGCCTGGCCGACTTTAGATTGCGGCTCGGTGAAACTGAGGCTACTGGAGAGTCAATTGAAGTTGCCCAGTCAGGAGGTGATCCGTTGGCGGCTGGCTAAGGGTGAGTCGGTCCCAAATCGCCAATTTGGTGAAACAGTAGTTTTTGCCTCTTTTTTCGATCGGGGTTTGTGCCTTCCCTCTTCTGATTTCTTCCGCCGCATCCTTGACTTCTATGGGTTGGAGTTGGTGAATTTGAATCCCAACTCGATTCTTTAAATCTCCATATTTGTCACTCTTTGCGAGTGCTTTTTGTGTGTAGAACCCCATTTTAATTTCTTCAGGCATCTATTCCACATCAAACCCCAGCCCTCCAAGAATAATGTCAATGTGATTGGGGGGGCCAGTCTCCAGTTGAGGAGTGATGGGAAGAAAACATATCTTGATCTCCCCTTGAAATCTTCCTTGAAAGGCTGGCACAAGGAGTGGTTTTATTGCGCAGATCTGGCTCCCTCCTTGCGTCCATTCACCGGCTTGCCACTGGTAGTTTTACCAAGTTGGTCGGCAGATCCAACCTATGAGGAGATGGGGCAAGTGCACCAATTGTTGGGGAAATTAGATGACCTTAAGAAAGCTGGCCTGACTGGACCTTGGGTGGCCCGCCATTTCCTGACTCGGCGCATCCAGTCGCTGAAGCTGAGGAGCGCGTTCGGCTGGGCCTTCAAGGGCAAAAATGACCCTGACCGAGTAAGCAATGAGTCGGCTGACAAGCGCATGGTGATCGAGACCCTATTTGGTTACTTCTCCGAAGGGGTGATCGCGACCGAAGACGATAATCACTAGATCGCAGCCTATAGCTTCATTCGGCCCCGTACCAAGGTAATCTTTATCCTTCTTCTGTGATGAATGCCTGTGGACTTGTATGTATGATTGCCCAGCATAGTGTGATGTATTTTGTTGATTCTTCTATAGTGGTGCGAGGAGTTCGATGAGGACTCCCGCCCGTTGTCAGCCATCAAATCAAAGAAGAGGCCGATGATAAAATAGATATGCAGGATAGTAAGCCAGCCGACTGCCGAGGAAACGCATATGCATCAGCTAGAAAACCGATGATAATATAGATGACCAAAACAGTATGGATAATACAGTCGGCTTTATAAAAAGATAACCTATCGGCTAAGCACTCCGATAGAACGTCGCATATACACCGATCAGCCCGACAAGGATAAATCTATTATTATCGATCTAGTAGTTCAAACCTAACTGATGCAGCACAGATCGATAATAGTAAAGGAACCTCAACGAGCTGATAGACCTAATGCAACTGTGATGAAAATAACTTACCGGCTATACATTCCGATAAGACGCTTGCACAAAGGATATCAGCCTAACAGGAATAATTTATCGCTAGCAGTTTAGTAGGTCGGACCCAACCGATGCAGCACAAACTGATGATAAACTACCCCCGATAAACTGATAAAAATTATGCACGCGTGATGTGATATACCTAACCAGCCTAAGAGGTCGGACCGAACCGATGCAGCCGTAGACAGATCCGATACACCGTGGTAAGCCGACTACCATAGACCGACTAGAATATCGGACCTAACCGAGGAAGTCCTAGCCGATTGGTAGTCGGGGTAACGAGACTTACCCTCTCGCAGGAGTTCGGACCTAACCGATGCAGCCCCGCTCGAGAAGCAAGAACCCGTTGGTAAAGGGTGGCGATGCGCCGAAGTTGTATTGATCGATTAGATGATTTACAAGGTACCCGGGCATACGTATATATACCCCGAGTTATTACAGTCCTTATAGGACACGAAACAGAAGTTTCCTAATTATAAAAGGAAAAGCTAACAAACCCCGATCAGATACAAGATCAGGTTTCCTAAAAATCATCAAAACTACCTAATTAGTAGATAAGGTAATTGACTGCCATGTCGTGGTCTTCACGATTTCTTCCTGAATCTGGCTTCTTCTGATTAGCTTCCAACAGCTGATATATCTTCTTTCCTTAACCAAATCCAATGCGAACCGTGCCAAATTTTGGCGTTAACACATGCCCCCCAATTTCGGAGTTTGTTATCAGACTTCGAAATTCTTCTCATGTTTGGGCCTCAATATTCCTTCCTGGCCTCTTGAAATCGGCTTTCATGAACCGATACCTTTTGTACTAGGTGTGCCAGGCTCTTGAAGTCTTCTGATGAAAATCTTTCCTTGATCGGAGCCACCAACCCTTGGAATGCTAACTCGGCCAGCTGTGCATCATCCAGACTTAAACTATAACATCGGCTTCTAATATCACGAAACCGCTGGATATATTCTGCGACTGATTCCTCCGGCTTCTGTATTACCGATGTTAAGTCTATCAAACTCATCTCCTGACTCCCCATAAAGAAATACTTGTGGAATTGCTTTTCCAGATCGGCCCAACCTCGAACTGAGTTAGGTGGCAACGAAGAAAACCATGTAAAGGCCGATCCGGATAATGATAACGGGAAGAGTCTAACTCTCAAAGCTTCTACAGCCGATGCCTCTCCACATTGAGCCAAGAATCGGCTGACATGCTCCACTGTAGACACATCATCTTGCCCTGAGAATTTGGAGAAGTCTGGCACTTTGTATCGGCGCGGCAACGGAGCTCTATCGAACCAATCTGGATATGGAGGCCGATACATAAATGTTTCCTCCTTCGGTCTTAGACCGAATTGTTCTCTCATCACCTCTGTGACTCTTGCTGATAAATCTTCTTTTGGATCTTCACCGTAATAACGCAGAGGTGGAGTTGATAGCCGATTCTGATTCTGATATTCCCTCGGATAATTGTACTCAGGAACAGCTTCTGGATAACTCTGTTGATGCCCCCCGGGTATTTGAATTGGCTCCACTGCCTTCTTGATCAAGCTCTGTAATGTGTTCACCAATATCCCAGATTGATCGGTCAACGCATGATGAACTGCTTCATTAAACATGTCTTGGATCGGCTTCTGTGAACTCATAGGCGATATATGGCTCAATTCACCAACCAGAATAGGTTTTGGCAATTCTGACTTCTGAATCGGCCCTTGATCTGTCATACCGAAGGATTCTAGACAAAGCTTCCGAAAATCATCAATGTTCTGCTCCACTTGTTGTCTTTGTTCTTCGGTCAAATCTTCCATTATAACTGGGATTGTATCATCTTTGCTGACCTCCTTTCTAGTCATGTCGAAGTTCTGAGTCCCACTGGGTCAAAAACGTGTTGATTCAGCCGATAGGATATACTGTGATGATATGAAGATCGTGTCCCACCGGGCGTGCCAAAAATATGTTCGCACCAAAAACCACCGGGTGTGCCAAGAAGCTCGATGATCTGGTTTGATGCGATTGAACATACGAAGGCCTGGGAGATCTGCTTAGCTCCAGTGCAGGTCCTAAAATCTTGAGGTTCGCAGGCGTGCCAGTCAATTTGACCCAGCAATTGACAAGGAGATGAAGAAATTAGATTACTGATCCAATCGGCCAGTAAGCCGATACGGATTCCTTCCAGCCGATCGCCGCTATGCTCGTGCCCGGGCCTCTGCCTGTACTCGCGTCCGGGTCCTTGTTCGTCCTCGTGCCCGGATCAGCAGCAATTGCGCAATCGGCTATCGGCCGATACGGGCTGATATAGACTCCTCGTAGCCGATAGCCGATGGCACCTGTGTATCGGCTAGGAAACCGATAGTGCTATGATCAAAGAGACAAGATGTCAGTATAACATGTGCATCGGCTAGGAGCCGATGATAAAATAGATATGCAGGATAGTAAGCCAGCCGACTGCCGAGGAAACGCATATGCATCAGCTAGAAAACCGATGATAATATAGATGACCAAAACAGTATGGATAATACAGTCGGCTTTATAAAAAGATAACCTATCGGCTAAGCACTCCGATAGAACGTCGCATATACACCGATCAGCCCGACAAGGATAAATCTATTATTATCGATCTAGTAGTTCAAACCTAACTGATGCAGCACAGATCGATAATAGTAAAGGAACCTCAACGAGCTGATAGACCTAATGCAACTGTGATGAAAATAACTTACCGGCTATACATTCCGATAAGACGCTTGCACAAAGGATATCAGCCTAACAGGAATAATTTATCGCTAGCAGTTTAGTAGGTCGGACCCAACCGATGCAGCACAAACTGATGATAAACTACCCCCGATAAACTGATAAAAATTATGCACGCGTGATGTGATATACCTGACCAGCCTAAGAGGTCGGACCGAACCGATGCAGCCGTAGACAGATCCGATACACCGTGGTAAGCCGACTACCATAGACCGACTAGAATATCGGACCTAACCGAGGAAGTCCTAGCCGATTGGTAGTCGGGGTAACGAGACTTACCCTCTCGCAGGAGTTCGGACCTAACCGATGCAGCCCCGCTCGAGAAGCAAGAACCCGTTGGTAAAGGGTGGCGATGCGCCGAAGTTGTATTGATCGATTAGATGATTTACAAGGTACCCGGGCATACGTATATATACCCCGAGTTATTACAGTCCTTATAGGACACGAAACAGAAGTTTCCTAATTATAAAAGGAAAAGCTAACAAACCCCGATCAGATACAAGATCAGGTTTCCTAAAAATCATCAAAACTACCTAATTAGTAGATAAGGTAATTGACTGCCATGTCGTGGTCTTCACGATTTCTTCCTGAATCTGGCTTCTTCTGATTAGCTTCCAACAGCTGATATATCTTCTTTCCTTAACCAAATCCAATGCGAACCGTGCCAAATTTTGGCGTTAACAGCAGTGCTCGGCCGTAATTCTGAACGAGGAATCCTCATCTCGTCCAAAGTCTTGGCGAATAAGATGTTGAGCGCGCTGCCTCCATCGATAAGGGTTTTCTTTAGCCTGATATTTTTGATGACCGTGTCCAGGACGAGTGGATAACGTCCCGGGTGTGAAACCCGATCTGGGTGATCGGCGCGGTTGAAGGTAATGGCCATCTCTGACCAGCGCAAGTACTGGGGGGCGTCCGCCGTAGAGACCATGTTGATGTCGCTAGCTGATAGCTTCTGTTTGCGCTTGGACTCGTAGGCAGACGGCCCTTCGAAGATATGGTTGAGCTCAGCTTGACGATCTTGAAAATCGTCGGCCGAACCCTGATTTGGCTTGTCTTTGTCCTTGTCGGCGCCAGATGATGAAGCCTACTCGGAGGCAAACTTCTTAAGCATGTAGCAGTCTTTGGCCGCGTGCTTGCCCTTGGGGTGGAAGGGGCATGGCCCACTCATGACTTTCTGGTAGTCGTTGTTCTGCTGGGGCCACGACGGAGTGCGCTCCATGTTGGCCACCTCGTGGTCCGATTTCCGCTTGCGGCTGCCAGACTTGTTTTGAGACGGCTCGTTGTCGGCTTTTGCCTTCTGATCTTTTTGTCGGGGCTCCTTCTTTTCGTCGAAGGCCTCGGTGACTGCTTCGGCCGAGTCGGCGTATTTGTTAGCCATGTCGAAGAGGGCCCGGACTATGGATGGTGGCTTCCGAGTGAACTTCGCGATGAACGGGGCGTCCTTTACTCCCTTGCGGAAGGCGGCGGTGACAGCCTCGTCCTTGATGGTTGGAATTTGGTTGCACTTCTCGGAAAACCTCTTGATGAATTCACGCAGAGACTCGTTCTTCTTTTGGTGCAGCTGATAAAGATCGTGCTCTGAAGATGGCCTCTCATAGGTCCCCTGGAAGTTAGCGATGAACCGCTCTCTGAGTTGTCCCTAGGAACTGATCGACTGCCTCGGGAGGCCTGACAGCCATGTCCTCGCCGAGTTGGCCAGAGTGACTGGGTGGTAGTTAGCCATGGCTTTACTATCACCTCCGGCTGCGTGAACCGCTAGGGTGTATACGGTGAGCCAGGACTCGGGGTTGGTTTTGCCGTCGTATTTCTCGATCCCCGTAGGCTTGAAGCCCGATAGCCAGTCAACCTCCTGGAGCTCCCGTGTGAAAGCGGGAATGCCTTCGTCTTCGTCAGGGCTCCGGCTCCGTCTGGGGCGGCGTAACCGCTCGTGGTGGAGACCGAAGCATTCATTTTCGTCCTCCATTCGGCAACGCTCATCTTCTTCGCGTTCTTCGCGCCGGGCGTTTATGGTATGGCGAAGGTCGCGTTGTAGTCGGACTCAGAGGTCTTGATTGGGTCGGCGGTTGAACTGGTGGCGCCGCCGGTTGTTGTTGGTGCCGCCGAGTGAGGTTTGTCGGGACTGCTCGCATGGCCGACTAGAGCCAGCTGCCCGGTGTAGAGTTGACGCAGATGATCCTGCCGCCAGAGAACCCGGCCGATTGGTCGGTATAACTGTGTCACCCGACTGCTGTTGCTGCTGACAGGCGGCAGCTATGATCATCGCCTTGATCTTGGTGATAGTCGGGGTGGCCTGGTGGTTAGGCCCGAGCTAGAGTGTGTCCAGCAGGGTTGCGGCGGCCACGACGTTCTGTTGTGGCGTGACGAAGACGTCGTGGTCGCCGACTTTGGTTTGGAGGATCTGCTACTGGGCGACTGTATCCCTAATTACAAGGCTAGGCCCATCCTCTGTCTGAGTGGCCCAAATGCTTCTCATGAGGTACCCGGGGCCCATGGCCTCGACAGCAGCCCCTGAGACCTTCATAGTTGAGTCACAACTGATGCCGAGTGCTCATTCTCCACAGTGAAGAATTCCCGAGTGCATTGCTCCTGAGTACTCTTTGTCTGAGTGCTTCTTCTCCTAAGTCCTGCTTCATGTCAGCTGGCAACGAGGCTATGAAGGGTTTCATAGAAAAATATGAATAGTGTGCACCAAATAGGCGCACCTATTAGGTGTAGCCCCCGATTTTGTTCTTAATTGTGAAACAATTGAACATAAAGTCAAAGATCTTTAACCTTTTAGCCTTTTCTAAATAGTATACTACCTAGAAATTAGACTCCTTAGCGTTACGTCAGCTGGAAGAATTTTTGCTTAGGGCAATTTTTGGCTAAGCATGTAAGCCGAGTACCACTTTTTGGTTTTTAACCCAATATGTGGTCAGGTGTACTTGAGAGATACCTGCATCCCCAATTTTAATGGAGACCAGCTATCAATCCTTATAAGGATGTATCCTCAATACTTGGTAAATAATCAAGATATCCGAATGTATACACCCGGCCATCGGCTTAGCGTGAAGCGTATCTGATTATTTAATCGGTTCTTGTAAAATAGCATCTGCATCACGATTTTAACACGACCAGTGGACGACCCAATAGGGCATGCTATTTATGCACTCATATCTTTGGCCTACTACTGAATAAGCCAGCCTAAACCAACCTACCTAGCGCAGCCCTATAAAATTGGCATCCCTCGCATATCAGGATGAGTACTTCAGCATCGGTAACTGCAATCAACCATAAGAATCCTCATCCGCAAGCCTTTCCGACTTACATTCTGGATGCAGCATGGTTGCCACAGATGCCCGAGTAGGTATATTGCAGGATCTGCTTGCCCTCCTCAGGTGTGACGCAGTGCATGAGAACTCCAGATGCGCTTCGACGATATAGGTCTTCTCTAACTACGAGAAAGGTTTTGCTCCGTCGCTTGATTTACTTGGCTTCGTTGTAATCTTTAGGAAGTTCGTCTTCTAGTGAAAATCGAACGATTGGAGTCTCCCAGTCTAGAAAAATAATGAGCACCTCCGTAGATTCCTAGTTTGATGCTGCTCCTGATTGAAAGCTCCAATAGTGGCTTGTTGCCATGTTTTTGCCAGATAGGTACCCAAACGCTGCACTAGCGCAGGATTCGGCTGGTGACTCTCTTGGGGCATACCCAACCTGACAAAATTGTAGCCGAATAAGGTACCCAAACCTCGCATCAGCATAGGTGTGGAGGCCATGGGCCCTGGGTACCTCATGACAAGCATATGGGCCATTCGGATAGAGGATGGGCCTAGCCTTGTAATTAGGGATACAATAGAACTCGGCAGACTTGATCTTGTACGACAGGGAAAATACAGTCCTAGTCAGACATGTTGTACTCCTAGAAGGAGATCCCTTGATCGTAGTCCGACTGGGACTCCTACTTTGTAACCCTGTCCCCCAGTATACAAGGGGAAGCAGGGCGCCCCCTGAGGGCAGAGAGCAAATCTCACCAGAGAATGATTGGTCCACTCACGTGGTGAGATGTTTAATGCAAGAAATCAAGAAACATCAAAAGTTTTTAGAGGTGCAGCGACAGTTCAATTTTCAAATTGGTGAATGTATTCCTTTGCTTGTTGTAAGTCTGCTTTTCTGCCATCCTTTCTCTTTTGTTTTTGTTTTCAAAACTGCTTGAATATAATTATGTCATGTGTTTCAATGATTTTTCTTTATTTTTTTAGATTGCTTATATGGATCATTTAGAATAGCCAACAACTGGCTTGAATATTCACAAAGTGGAATACAATATGCCAAGAATTTGCCATGTTACTAACAAGGACTTTGCTTTTGTGGCATTTGCGGATCACAATAAATTGATTCAAGCCTCTATCATATATGGTGCTCGCCCTATATGCCCTTTTTTCATCCCTGAAACACACAATTATTTTTTGTTTCACTCCTTTTTGTGATATTGTTTATTTCCATTCGTAGCTTTGTTTCACTTTCTTCCTAATTCAATGTTTATTTCTGAAACACAGTTCCGTCCAAAGGATGAGGTTTCCTAGCCTAAAAGATCGTCTCTTATTTGCAATGTCGCAAATTTTGACCATCTTTTGAGCAAATACTTTCCAGGAGTCTCCTTCACATTAGTGTGGGTCATCACCTTCAGTATGTGTGAACATAGCAACCATCCTTATCAAACATATGGTAGACGCATGAATATGTGTCAGTTGTCTCGTTGACTGTGACATTAAAAGTCTTTGGCGTGCTTGTAGCATTCGACAAAACATTGTAGACACCATCCTCTTATGTCTTCCTGATATCAAATGAGATACTTTTGTAGATCTCCTCCTAGAACTTTTCAACAAAAACCCGCCTTGTATAGAATTTAGCTGCCTGCCTTTCAGTCTGGTACATGGCAACACATTATTTATGTTTTTCAGATAAGTATACTGTTGCACATACTATTAGGCAATGCTTCAATCTATTACAGTGTTATGTTTCAAACACAAGACAAGAATTACATTTTTTTGTTCAAAGGGGTATACCTTGACCATAGGCTCGAGACTGTTGTTTCACATTTGTATCCCTCATCATCTTCACGATCTAGTCGTGTCTCTACAATGTGCTCATATTGTTTCACAAATGACCACACAGAGTCTTGCTAGTGCACAAACTTCTTGAAACGGTTGTTTAGTCCCTCTGATCGCCCTGTTGTAGATGTGAAGGGGAAGAAGTCACACTCGAAGTATGCAGGAGCCCACATGTTCCTTGTTTCCCATAATATTTTTATGTAATGATTATCACGCAAACTATGTTGTTAAAACATTCCCTCCTATGAAGCCTCAAATTGTTCAGGGGTGTCTGTGTCATAGACACAATTGTGGAAGTCCTTGTACAAACCTTTCTTTGATGTATATAATCTCATGAAATTTTTATTAGCCTTATCCATAACATGCCAAACACAACATCAATGAATTGCTTCAAGAAACAACCATTGAATTACTCTCCTTATTGCTTTGTCACAATCTGTCATGATACAGATGGGGGGAAGGTTGTCCATTCCCTGCATCCACTTCCCAAAGATCCAAATGAAAGTTTATGTTGTTTCATCTGCGACCAACGCACACCCAAGCAAAATGGTCTGCATATTATTGTTTATGCCCACTATTGAAGCAAAAGGCATGTTGTACCTATTGGCCATGAAAGTTCTGTCAAAGAACACACAATCTCGATAGGTCTTGTAGAGCTTTCTTGTTCGCCCGTCCAGCCAAAACAGAGCTGTCACATCATTGCTATCATCATACCTAACAGTATAGAAGAACGAAGGATTCTCCGCATGCATTTGCTGGAAGTAATCAATTGTTGCTGCAAAATCTTTGTATGTTAACCCTATTCTAAGCTTGGCACGGGCATTTGAAACATCCTTGTAAGTGAAGCTGAGGTTCCTGACACCGCTATGCAGATCTAATAATAGTGCAATAATGTGGGACGTTGTAATGTTTCGGTTGTGTAATGTCTTGAGAAACTCAAAGTCTTTTGTTGATATGCAGCGGTGTGACCTATAGAACGTCCTCCTACTAAGACGTTTCACAAGAGGGTGAGTGTGCTTTGGCTGAAACACAATGCATTTCCATTTTTTATTCCTCAGCCCAATTGCTATGTGTGCCTTGCAGTTATATCATGCAACTCTAGCCCGCTTTCTCTTCCCCTCAACCACCAGCTTGGATCAGTGATGACCAAACTGCCAGTAACCGCGGTTACCGCCCAAACCGCCGGGGTACGGTATTGGTTACTGGCGGTTTGGTTTAAACAAATTTTATCCGAATTCAATTTTTTTTAAAAAAATAAAAAAATCCAAAAAAATTCTAGTATGTAGTACTTAAATTATGAATCACTATGGTGAAGAAAGTTTGTAAAAATAATGAAGTTTACTTCATATTTTGGAGCTCCATCAAAATTAAAAAATAATAGATGGGTTGGGATATAATTTCTACTTTATTTAAGTGTAAAAAGGATAGCAAGGGTTATGCAAAAAAATTATGCAATATTACATTGTTTTTCTAGAGATATCCACAAATTTTTCCTAAATTTTCTACAATTTTTTAGAATTTTTAATATCTTTTAGAATTTTTTCTTTTTAGCTTCAACATATCGCGGTTACCGCGGCTTAACGTGCAGTAACCGTGAGATTTGAAAATTTTGAATTCAAATTTTTAGAGGTGAAATTCGTGCGGTTTTGGGCAGTTACCGCGGTAACCGCCATACCGTGCGGGGGCGGTAACCCCACCCCAAACAGTATGGTGAACACTGGCTTGGATGTACTGACATTTGTTTCAATAAAACCGCCAGTTGATATTTCAATAGGTCCTTCTATCTCATCTGCTTTACGGGGGTGAGCGCACTCAAATTCCTTTCTAATCAAGCGTTTGTCTCCCATGCGGCTATTCCTTGATGTGCCAACTCTTGTCCCAAATCCTTTCTTCAAGGCATAAATTTTATAGGCCTTTTGTGCTTCTTCTACTCTGTTGAATTTCATACCTACAAAAGGTACAACAGGTTGCAAACTAACAACGTCTTCTTCATTCTCAAAATTGTCAGCATGCTCGTTCTGCTCACCATCAAGAAAAACTAAAACAAGCCCCTCCTCATCTACTCGCACTAACCACATCCTTTTTGCTCCTGCGCCAGCAAGACAAGACCTACAAATCTATCTCCCAGCGGTGTTCAGGCATTGGACCCTCGATTCAGTGGATGAGATGTGCCATTGAGGCTTGTGGAGATGTTTCACCGGAGGTGGTGGCAGGGAGCGACGCCAGAGACCGGGTGTCACGTCTTGATTTTTCACTTTCTGTTCTTTTGCTTAATTGTGAAAATTCACCTTTGGTTTACTCGCCTAAAATAGCTTAACAAAAATTTCATCAAATAAAAGTATTTAAAATGACTAAGTTAACTAATCACGCCGTTGGATTGGTTGAGTCTTAATTGGAGTTTATTTGCATTTTTGGAGTGGAGCTCATTTTTCTAACTTATTTATCCTCAGATCCAAAACACTCCAATTCACATCTGATTCAATTCCTAATTCCCCAAAGGTTCAATTCAATCCCTAATTCTCCATATATTCCCAAAATTCTAAATATTCCAAATTCTGCAATTTTCCAGAAAAGCCCGTGCCTTTCCTTCTTTCTTTCCCTTCCTTCCTATTCCTTTTCTCTTTTTCCACATATCCCCTGCCCTTCTTTCTTTTTCTCTTTTTCTCCCTTCTGCTTCCACCTCCGGCCAGGGAAGCCGAAGCCTCCCTCCTCCTCTTGCAGCTAGCCCAAGCCTCCATTGGCCTGAGCCTTGCCACGGCCCGTGCCCGTGCACTACTCGGGAGAGACTATAAATTTCTCATTCCCGCTGACATGACGCGGAGCAGTCTAACTTCTAGGTGGGACACCACTCGGGACAGACTATAAACCCCTCTTTCCAGCTGACATGACGCTGAAGAGTCCCATATACGAGTAGCATCCTACTCGGCAAGACAATAAATACCCATTCCGACTGACATGAAGTCGAAGAGTCCTACATACGAGTAGTTCCCTGCTCGGCAAGACTATAAATCATATTCCGGTTGACATGATACTGAAGAGTCTCATATACCAGTAGTAATCTACTCGGGAAAGACTTCCAGGTTAATGATCTTTGACTTTATGTTTAATTGTCTTCACAATTAAGCACAAAGTCGGAGGCTACACCTAATAGGTGCACCTATTCAGTGCACACTATTCATATATCTACATGAAGCCCTTCATAGCCTCGCTGCCAGCTAACATGAAGCAGGACTCAGGAAGAAGACTCACTCGGACAAAGAGTACTCAGGAGCAATGCACTCGAGAAGACTTCACCGTGGAGGATGAGCACTCGGCATCAACTGTGACTCAACTATGAAGGTCTCAGGAGCTACTATGGGTGCCATGGGCCCCGGGTACCTCATGACAAGCAAATGGGCCACTTGGATAGAGGATGGGTCTGGCCTTGTAATTAGAGATATAGTAATCCCTAGCAGACTTTGCCTTGTACGAGAAGGAAAACACAGTCCTAGTTGGGTGCGTTATATCTCTAAGAGGAGATCCCTTGGCCGTAATCCGGTTGGGACTCCTACCTTGTAACCCTGTCTCCCAGTATATAAGGGGAGGCAGGGCGCCCCCTAAGGGCAGGTTGAGTTGGTTCACCAGAACCACCACCGCAAATCCTCAAAGGAATAACACCACAACTGGACGTAGGGTATTACCTCACATCGAGGGCCTGAACCAGTATAAAATCTCTGCGTGTTCCTTTGCAATCCATCAAGTTTCCATCCGCTGAGTAGCCCCATATATTTATTGCCAGTGTAAAACATCAACAGTTGGCACGCCAGGTAGGGGCTTCGGCGCGATCTACACCTACAAGCTCGATGGATCCACCAACCGGAGTCGACGGCGGCAAACTCTCCCCTGGAGATACAATTGCATTCGGAAGCCTCGACTTCGTTGCCGACCAGATCGGCAATCTCACCTTGGCCGACTCGGACTCGATCCGATCTGCTAGGGAACCGGCTGACTCTGCGCCAGTCGGTCCACACGACGCTGCAGCAACCCTCATCGACTTGCTGCGGCAATCTTCATCTTGTCCGGGTCTCGAGACAACTCTTTCCTTCGGTGTCCGACTCGGACTTGGCCTTGAGTCGGCCAAGATTGAGCTAAGAAGGGAAGAGATTGTCAATCTCCCATACAGACTCGGCAATGCCACAGATATCTTCAGACAACATCTGACGTGGCAAACCCGATCCTCTGGAGTTCGACTCGGATACGGCCCAGAGCCGCTCGAGATCGGATCTAGGGAGGTCGGAGTTATAATCACCCCCATCAACTATTCCGACTACGACTCTCAGTCGGATTCCGACTCTAAGTCGGACAGTAGTTCAGCAAGCTTCTCCCCGCCACAAGAAATCTTCATGGCATCCAAAGGCTCTACTCCTACTCAGGAATCACGCCGACTATGCGAGCAGCGAGAGGAGGAAGCACGCCGACTGCGAGAGCAACAAGAGGAAGAAGCAAGACGTCGGCATGACGCTCTACGCAGGGCCAGGCGGACTATACAGCAACAAATCCTCCAAACCCGAGTCTGCAACCACGACGTCTTCATTACTCCTCAACAGAACATCGTGGCTGCTGCGACTCTACTGGATACACTCTAGTTCGGGCCTGATCACCAGGCCACCCTGACGATCGCAAGGATAAAAGCCATGCTTACTGCTGCTGCATGTCAGCAGCACCAACAGTTGGGTGATACCCTTATACCGACCAACCGGTCGACATCCCCAACAGCAATCTCATCTACCTCAAAGCGACGCCGAGTGGCTGGCTCCAGTCAGCTGCATACAGAGGCACATCAGGCGTCACTCGGCAACCCCAACGACAACCGATGACGTCAAAGCAACCGTCGGGACCATCAGGACCTCTGAGACCGACTACGGCGCGACCTTCGGCAAGACATCATTGCTCGGCACCATGAACGAGAAGAAGATGAGCAACGCCAACTGGAAGATAAGAACAAGCGTTTCGGCCTCCGCCACGAGCAGTTTCACCGCCGTATTCGGAGTCGGAGCCCTCATGAAGACGAAGGCATACCGGCCTTCACCTAGGAGGTACAATAGGTCGATTGGCCGTTGAGTTTCAAGCCTACAGGCATTGACAAATACGATGGCAAGACCAATCCCGAGTCCTGGCTCACGGTCTACACTCTGGCGATCCGAGCAGCTGGAGGAAATCACAAAGTCATGGCTAACTACCTCTCAATCGCTTTAGCCGACTCAGCGAGGACATGGCTAACAGGACTTCCCAAGCAATCAATCGGCTCTTGGGGAGAACTCTAGGAACGCCTCATCGCCAACTTCCAGGGAACATACGAGAGGCCATCTTCCGAGTACGACCTGTATCGGTTACATCAAAGGAAGAACAAGTCTCTTCGTGACTTCATCAAGAGGTTCTTTGAGAAGAAAAATTCAATCCCGAAGATCAAGGACGAGGTCGTCATCACCGCCTTTCGAAAAGGAGTCAAAGACACCTCGTTCATCGACAAATTCACTCGGAAGCCTCCCAACTCTGTCAAGGCTCTATTCGACATGGCGAACAAATACGCCGACTCAGCCCACGCTGTTGCTGAGGTCCTTGAAGACAAAAAGGCATCCTGATAGAAGAAGCAGGAGGGCACCGACGACGCGGTCCCGACTAAAGCTGGGAATCACAAACGCAAGTCGGACGGCTTCATTGTGGCAGTCGGTCACAACCGTCTTCGACCTTCAACAACTGAAGATTATCAGAACAACAAGTGACAGGCTCGGGGGCTCAAAAGCCCAAATGCAAGGATGGCATCCCCACTCCCAAATACCGAACAGCTAAGTCGCTTCCTGATAAAAATTTCCTCATTTGGCTTTGCCAATGCCGCAGCCACTTACACCTAATAGGTGTATAAGCTGCACCTTTTTTAGGTTTTTCCTCTTAAATGGTTGCAAAAGTACTCGAGTAGCAAATTCCGATCCGTGAAACTTTGCTCCATGAAAGACGAACTCAAGTCACCCAAAACGCGTGACTGGGAAAGAGTCACGAGCCAACTCCCGACGCTAGGGGGCTATGACTAGTCGGGCAGAGTGTTTAAACGTAAGGGGTCAACTAGTCGAGGAAATTAATATCAAAAAGAGGAAGAACACATATTTACATATATTGTAAAATACATTTTATTCGGGTGATTGTTTTCATCATCAGATGCTACTCATCCGATATCTTTATAATGCAGGGCCAATTTCGGATACGCGTGACAGGAACTCAGGGCTACGAGCCCCATCTCCTACGCCTGGGGGCTGGACCAGTCTGCCAAGGATCACTCGGAATGCTCCATGAGGGCTATTGACTGGGTACTCATGCCAGTCGGGATGTCATCTTCCCTGGCTACGCCCCATGTGGGCCAATAACCAACCTCCGGCGACAGTCGGAGCTCGGATACCACTTGGTTGGGTGAGGTATGCCCCATGAGGGTCGCCAGCCGAATCCTACGCTAATGCTAGGTTTGGGTACCTCATCCAATCACAACTTCGCTGGGTAAAGTACGCCCCATGTGGGGCGCTAGCCGAATACTAAGCTAATGTGAGGTTCAGGTACTTTATTCGGCTAATAACCGACCTCCGGCACCAGTCGGAGCTCGGGTATAACTCTGTTGGATAGGGTACGCCCCATGAGGGTCGCCAGCCGAATCCTATGCTAATGCAAGGTTCGGGTACCTTATTCGGCTTTACCGAAGTCAGAGAAGACTTACGTCATCAAAGCACATCCGGAGTTCTCATGTGCCGCGTCACACCTGAGGAGGGCAAGCAGATTCTGCAACATACCTACTCAGGCACCGATGGCAACTAGGCTGCATCCAGAACATAAGTCGGAAAGGCTTGCCGATAAGGATTCTTCTGGCTGATTGCAATTACCAATGCTTGAGTACTCATCCTAACATGCGATGGATGCTACTTCTATAGAGCTATGCTGGGTAGGTCGGCTCAGGCCGGCTTATTTGGTAGCAGCCACCAAGATATGAGTTCCTACAGTAGTATGCTCCATGTGGGCCGCCCGCAGGCTGAGTTGAAATTATAGCGCTGGTGCTACCAACAGGAGCCGATGAGGTAAACAGATATGCTTCATGAGAGCCTTATTGCTAAACATATATGTTTGGGTATCTATTTTATCCACCAGGTCTTGAGGATATATCCTTACAAGGATCACAAGCTGGTCTTTATTAAAATTGGGGATGCAGGTATCTTTCTCGGGTACACCTGACCACGCCGTGGATTTATTTTCATAAAGTGGTACTCGGCCTACATGCGTGGCCATCAGTTGCCATGAGCAACATTATTCCTGCTGACATGATGCGAAGGAGTCTAACTTTCGAGTAGTGCACTACTCGGGAGAGACTATAAATTTCTCATTCCCGCTGACATGACGCGGAGCAGTCTAACTTCTAGGTGGGACACCACTCGGGACAGACTATAAACCCCTCTTTCCAGCTGACATGACGCTGAAGAGTCCCATATACGAGTAGCATCCTACTCGGCAAGACAATAAATACCCATTCTGACTGACATGAAGTCGAAGAGTCCTACATACGAGTAGTTCCCTGCTCGGCAAGACCATAAATCATATTCCGGTTGACATGATACTGAAGAGTCTCATATACCAGTAGTAATCTACTCGGGAAAGACTTCCAGGTTAATGATCTTTGACTTTATGTTTAATTGTCTTCACAATTAAGCACAAAGTCGGAGGCTACACCTAATAGGTGCACCTATTCAGTGCACACTATTCATATATCTACATGAAGCCCTTCATAGCCTCGCTGCCAGCTAACATGAAGCAGGACTCGGGAAGAAGACTCACTCGGACAAAGAGTACTCAGGAGCAATGCACTCGAGAAGACTTCACCGTGGAGGATGAGCACTCGGCATCAACTGTGACTCAACTATGAAGGTCTCAGGAGCTACTATGGGTGCCATGGGCCCCGGGTACCTCATGACAAGCAAATGGGCCACTTGGATAGAGGATGGGTCTGGCCTTGTAATTAGAGATATAGTAATCCCTAGCAGACTTTGCCTTGTACGAGAAGGAAAACACAGTCCTAGTTGGGTGCATTATATCTCTAAGAGGAGATCCCTTGGCCGTAATCCGGTTGGGACTCCAACCTTGTAACCCTGTCCCCCAGTATATAAGGGGAGGCAAGGCGCCCCCTGAGGGCAGGTTGAGTTGGTTCACCAGAACCACCACCACAAATCCTCAAAGGAATAACACCACAACTAGACGTAGGGTATTACCTCACATCAAGGGCCTGAACCAGTATAAAATCTCTGTGTGTTCCTTTGCAATCCATCAAGTTTCCATCCACCGAGTAGCCCCATATATTTATTGTCGGTGTAAAACATTGACACCTTCGTCGCCCTCCCTTGTCTGTGTCCTGCCCCGACGCCCTGTTCCCACCGCCATCCCGCTGGCCAGAGCCACCACCGGGGGTCGCCTCCTCCCACTCGTCTTGATGCCGCCGCCCGGCCGCCGCTTCCCATCGCCGAGCCGTGCTCCCCCTGCGCCACCGTGGCTATTGCCCGGCCGGGGCTTGCCTCGTGCCACCAATGGGTGGGGCCTGCGGTACAAGAGCCACTAGATTAATCCCCCTCTCAGAAATAATCTCTCCTCCGAAAATAAAAAATCCAGGGAATATTCTAGGAATATTCCATCTCTTTTACCCTCAGATTTTCCCTAATTCCAATATTCCGGAGTCTATAACTCATCCATCCAGACTCCAATTTGACCCGTTCTTCTTCCTATTTTCTTCTGAAATCTAGCTCTACCTCCTGGTTTAGTTGTTTATGTTAATTGATGTTATTTAGGCTGTTTTCTTGTTTTTTATTTGTTTTCCGTTTGTGATCGTATAGACGCGGGAGCCGAGGAGCAGTTCGCTGCAGAAGACGCAGTGCAGGGACAGTACTTGGAGCAAGACAAGTGCACTTCTTGAACATATTGGACCCAGATTATAAAATGTTTTATTTTGAATCCATGCATGATTTTATTTATAAATTATTGGGTCGGTTAGCAGTGACCTAATTGCTATTTATGCCCTCCCTTGATTATTTGAGTACCTGCTATACCTTGCCACCTTAGTCCTTGTGAGTTGAACATAGGGATCAACCCAAGGTAAAGTAGAATTGCTTAGCCCCACTCAAGGTTGTTTACAAGTAAAGTATAATCCTGATTGATGATATACTCGCCATGGTTTCATATAAACTGTGTGGCTATGTGCTATCTGTCTGGTAGCATGTGTTGCACCGTGTAGTAAACAACGGGCGGATAAAAATGTTCTAGACCGGGGTGATGGGTGGTTCTGTGTTAACCTAGTTAGGGGGTAATGTATCTGTGTGATCTTTACCAGGTATGGTCTCCGTGTGAGCCTACTCCTAAGTTGTGTGCTACTCAAGTGGCTCCAAGGGCCAACTATGTGCTCTTAAGCTGCTGCATTGTGCTGTGTGCTACTTTAGATTTGGCAAGTTGCCCTGGTCAGTCAAGGACTTTACTTCATGAGCCATTGATCTGAGCCTAACATACAACCACATGTCCTAATGGAAGGACCTGACCCAGTAAGATTCTGTGTCTTGGCACTGCCGGCCTAGGTGGTTAGATGATAGGTTTTACGATTAGACATGGGTACTTTCTTGTCTGTGTGAGGGAAAGATGTCTCATGGGGGAAGGCAGTGTTGTGGCAAAGTCTCTAAAAAGCCTTGTTACAGATTCCTTGGCCGCACACAACGTGAAGTGTGACATTGGCGCATGGCCGTTAAGAGGATGATGTATCTTGTGGGTAAAGCTGTACAACCTCTGCAGAGTGTTAAACTAATCTATTCAAATAGCCGCGTCCGCAGTCATGGACATGCTCAATGATTTCACATGAGGGGTAGTTTGCAAAAGCATGGTATGGAAATGAGCTGTGTGTAGGTTAATGAATATAGCTATGAGTTTCTATGTGGACATGTCCTTTGTGGAAGGTTGGTTGGTAATATCCGTTATTTTATAAATGTTGTTTTAAATATTTGTTTATAAATTATTTATAACTGCAAATGCTGTGTTATGCAAAATAGCCATAGCCTTTCTTTGTCAGCTGTACATCTGCATATTTCCCTGTGCACTTGTTGAGTATTCCATGTAGTCATCTTGCAACTCCCCCCAATTCCAGAAGAGAGGTTTCCGCTATTTCTGGAGGAGTTCGCTGCTGAAGACGAGGAGTAGGCCGCGTGCCCCAGTTGACTGCCCGTGGCAAGTTAAATGGATCTTCTAAGCGAATATTTTATTCCGCTGCTACTTTGTTTCCTTAGTTCTTTCGTGGCATAATAAATGTAAACTTTAGCCATAAGGCTCATCACAGTCATTTTCTTTAATAAATGTTATGTTTCCTTTGTGATGTTGGTTGTGATATTACCTTTGTGACTGTGTGTAATAGCGTGATCCTGGGCTAGTACGTTTACACAGAGGGTCTTGTTTTATGGTCCCACACCAGGAAGAAGGCCGACCAAGTGCGGGAGGTTAGGCTGGTGATAGGGCTTTTGGCGCTGCCGCCCGTCCAAGCACGCGAGCTTTTCTCCTTTGGAAGCGAACGCGCGTGAGGTGCATAAATGTTTGTTCACCGGATGTTTCATTCAATGTTGTCACGATGTTGCAGGGACGGATAGATGGGATTCAGCCTATTTGATCAGAGGGCGCGGAGCGATGTCCGACATTTTGCAAACGTCGGACGTCCAATACCTAGTTGCTTCCTATGCAAAGGCATCCAAGTACTTCACCGTTTAGGACATACGGCCTCCATGTTGGAGTTGGAGTCAGACTCAGACTTGGAGTTCAAGTCATAGAGAGAGTCACCGCCCCGCTCCATGAAAGTACGGTGTCCACTAGCGATGAATGCGTTCATTCCATTGTTGATTGTGCGATGCTGCAAGATTGCCTAATCGCACGCAAAAGATAGCCACGGGCGACCATGCCTGTCACCAGTGAGTGTGGCACCTCGGTGAGGATGATGGTTAGCTACAGCAGCGTGATCGTCTAGTCCGACGGCAAGGCGGCGTACTACTCCGGGGGCGTCCACAGCATTTTCAAGGTCGCCCTGTCCGAGTGGCTGCTAGGCCTCCACGTGCGGCTCGCGGCGCTCACCGGCTGCGCCGATGTCACCATCTGCTACGTGCTCCTAGGAGAGGGTCTCGGCCACCTCCGTGATATGGCGGACGACGGTGACCTGTGGGGCCTCGTGTCACTGCTGTTCTACTACCACGAGGTGTCCAAGACCAGCCGCTATAGGGTCTTCCTGTTCAGCATTGACGTGCCACCATGCCACCCCCCACGGCACCGTTCTGAAGCACGTGGTCACCGGCATTACCGACGTTGGTGGTGGAGGAGGACACGATGGCGGTGGCGTCTGGTGGAGCCTACACAACTTCCGTCACAAAGGAGATGCCACGTAGCGCGTCTTCAGCCGCCCTGGCGATGCCAGGTGGTGCACGCGATGGCGAGTACGGCACCGCCGTGAGGGTGAAGGTCAACTATGGTGGGGAGATCGTCCAGCTCAAACCTGGATTAGACGGCCAGGCGTCGGTGTCGTACTACGTTGGGGGAGTGCCTCGTCAAGGTCGGACTGCTTGAGTGCCTCGCTGACCTTCGGACGTGGCTGGCGGCGCTCGCCAGCTGCCACGACGTGTGCATCCGGTATGCGCTACCGGGCGAGGGCCTCGGCCTCCTCCGCGACATGGTGAGCGACGGCGACCTATGGATCCTCGTATCGCTGCTCTTCTTCCACGAGGTGGTCACCAACTTCAAGCCCAACCAAAGCCGCATCAGGGTGTTCCTCTTCGACGCCGACGCCCTGGTGGTATCAACGTCAGCCCTCGCGTTGACATTCTGGAGGAGCGCGTCGTCGCCGTTCTTGCTGACATTGGTGGAGGAAGACGAGGACAACGACACGATGGCTACAACTCCGGTGGTAGGTGGTGGTTCTAGGCCCAGCCATGTCACTGAGGGCATGCGGCAGAGCGTGTCATTGGGAGACAACGCTGAGGCTGAGGCTGTTTCAACGTCCGATGGTGCAACTTCTGCTTCTGGAGACAACGCTGCACTTGCAACTGAGGGAGACACACCGGCGACATCGTCCGCTGCTATGGTGGTGGTGCAGTTTGTTCCAATGGTGTTGGTGCCAGTGATGCCAACGATGGTGGTGTACCCGGTGATCCCCGTGTATGCGATTCGCGTAGTGGATTGTAGCTTGCTTGCTTCTTGTGGCATAGTGAGTGAAAACGCCCTGTTTCTTATGTAAAAGGAAGCGACCAGGCATCGGACGTCCGATGTTTGCAAAATGTCAGATGATGCTTCACGCTATCCGATCAAACAGGCTGAATCCCATCCATCCATCCCTGCAATGTCTCGACAACATTGATTGAAACATCTGGCGAACAAACATTTATACAACTCGCATGCATTCGTTTCCAAAGATGAAAAGCTCGCGTGCCTGGTTAGGTGCCGACGGGCGGCGGCTCCGAAAGCCCTATCACTAGCCTAACCTCTCGTGCCTAGTTGGCCTTCTTCCTAGTCCCTGGCGTCGCTCCCTACCGCCACCTCCAGTGAAACATCTCCGCGAGCCTCAATGGCACATCTCATCCACCGAATCGAGGATCCAATGCCTGAACGCCACCAGAAGATAGATTCGTAGGTCTTGCTGGTGCAGGAGCAAAAGGATGTGGTTATTACGGCAAGCTCCTCGATGGCAACCCAAGCCATCTTCATAGCCGAAGAAATCGAGGACATAGAGGGGTTTGAGCACAACATCGTGGTGGGTATTAGTTTCAATTCCTTGCCTTGTTTCACTTGCTGATCTCTTGTGTTGCACTTTATTGACTCAATTCATGTTGCACTAGAGTATTGCATGCTAAGTATGCAATGGCAAGCAATCTATTGTGATAATGTGGGATGAACAATTGAAACAGATGTAGGTTTAGTTCCTCTTTATAAATGTGTGAAACATTGTTTCAACATTGCCTAATTAAGGATTGAAACAAAAAATTGCAGGAAGGTTATGAATAGTTTACAACAGATGAGGAGCTTGTTCTAGTTTTTCTTGATGGTGAGCAAAACAGGCATGCTGACAATTCTGAGAATGAAGAAGACGTTGTTAGTTCGCAGCCTATTGTACCTTTTGTAGGTATGAAATTCGACATAGTAGAAGAAGCACAAAAGACCTATAATGCTTATGCCTTGAAGATAGGATTTGGGACAAGAGTTGGCACATCAAGGAATAGCTGCATGGGAGGCAAACGCTTGATTAGGAAGGAATTCGAGTGCACTCACGCTCGTAAAGCAGATGAGATAGAAGAACCTATTGAAACATCAGCTGGTGGTTTTGTTGAAACAAATGTCAATACATCCAAAGGTGGTGGTTCAAGGGAAGAGAAAGCAGGCTAGAAATACACGATATAGCTGCAAGGCACACATGGCAATTGGGCTGAGGACTAACAAATGGAAATGCATCGTGTTTCAGCTAGAGCTCACTCACCCTATTGTGAAATGTCTTAGTAGGAGGAGGTTCTATAGGTCACACCACCGCATATCAGCAGAAGACTTTGAGTTTCTCAAGACATTACACAACTGAAACATTACAACATCCCACATTATTGCACTTGGTGTCAGGAACCTTAGATTCACTTAAGTATGTTTCAAATGCCCGTGGCAAGCTTAGAACAGGGTTAACATACAGAGATTTTGCAGCAACAATTGATTACTTCTAGTAAATGCATGTAGAGAATCTAGCTCTATTTTGGGTGGACGGGCGGACAAGAAAGCTCTACAAGACCTATCGAGATTGTGTGTTCTTTGACACAACTTTCATGACCAAGAGGTACAACATGCCTTTTACTCCAATAGTGGGCATAAACAATCATATGCAAACCATTTTGCTTGGGTGTGCGTTGGTCACAGATGAAACAATAGAAACTTTCGTTTGGATCTTTGAGAAGTGGATGTAGGCAATGGACAACCTTCCCCCCATTTGTATTAAGATAGATTGTGACAAAGCAATAAGGGCAGCAATTCAGCAGGTGTTTCTTGAAGCAATTCATCGATGTTGTGTTTGGCATGTTATGGACAAGGCTGATAAAAATTTCATGAGATTATATGCATCAAAGAAAGGTTTGTATGAGGACTTCCACAATTGTGTCTATCACACAGACACCCCTGAACAATTTGAGTCTTCATAGGAGGGAATGATTGAACAACATAGTTTGCGTGATAATCCGTACATGAAAATAATATGGGAAACAAGAAACATGTGGGCTCCTGCATACTTCGAGTGTGATTTCTTCCCCTTCACATCCACAACAGGGCAATCAGAGGGACTAAACAACCTATTCAAGAAGTTTGTGCACCCACAAGACTCTGTGTGGTCATTTGTGAAACAGTATGAGCACATTGTAGAGACATGACTAGATCGTGAAGATGCTGAGGGACAAATGTGAAACAACAGTCCCTAGCCTTTGGTCAAGGTATAATCCCTTTGAACAAAAAAAAGTATTTCTTATCTTGTGTTTGAAACATAACACTGCAATGGATTGAAGCATTACATAATAGTATGTGCAACAATATACTTATCTAAAAAACATGAATAATGTGTTGCCAGGTACTAGATTGAAAAGCATGCAGTTAAATTTTATGCAAGGCGGGTTTTTGTTGAAAAGTTCCTGGAGGAAATCTACAAAAGTATCTCATTTGATATCATGAAGACACAAGAGGATGGTGTCTACAATGTTTTGTCGAATGCTACAAGCACGCCAAAGAGTTTTAAGGTCACAGTCAATGAGGCAACTGACACATATTCATGCATCTGCCATATGTTTGATAAGGATGGCTTGCTATTGATGAGGACATCACTAGCTCGGATATGATCATAGTTACCTTATGTACTCATCAAATAAAGGTGTATGCTTTCTTCGTAAGATTTACGTGCTATATATTTGAACATGCGTCACTACACCATGAGTTTTCTATGTTCTTCTTTGCAGAGATACTTGCTTGGATGAAGGGAAAGAAAGATGAAGTTCTGCACGTTTTGAATTCGGATTCGGGCCTCTTGACAGTGTCAACTTCAAACGGTCATAACTTTTGATCCAGAAGGAGTTACAGGGCTTACAAGTACTTGTTGGAAATCTTATGAAGTCTACTTTCAGATGGTTTTGGTTTCACACCAAAATTCCTCCTGAGCTGTCTAGAATCATCGAAACAATTTGCATCATTTTTCCTGTCCGAGTCAGTTTGGGCCTTTGGGCTTTGTATTTGTGTCGTGGGCTAAACCCATGAGGAGTGTGCCCCTCACAGGGCAAACCCTCACCCTAGGACGTCCTAACTCATATATATTCAGTAGCCGTCATTGTTTAGAGGTGGGTTTTGCTTAGATTATTCTGTCTCTGAACAGTTTCGCCGTTTATCGGTTTGTGAGACCCTAACTTCAAGAGTATAATCATTCATCTGCAAGTGAGTTGCAATCTTTCTTGTTCTTGCTTGTGTTCTTCGATTCGCATGCAGGGATTAGCCTTTGTGGTGAGGTCAACCGGGAAGCGCATGGTTGATAACGAGAGGAGACGTGGTGCAGCTATTGCAGGGTTCGGGTCTTGGTGATCAGAAGCCAGATCGTGAGTGTCAATTCTCCACCAAATCAAGAGTTATCCTTACCTAACGGAAGATCGGACACCCCGTTGCCATCAGCCGTGTTCACGCATACTAAAGGTGATGACCCACACTAATGTAAAGGAGACTCCTGGAAAGTATTTGCTCAAAAGATGGTCATAATTTGTGACATTACAAATAAGAGACGATATTTTAGACCAGGAACCCTCCTATGGTTTGCCAGCAACAAATAGATTGAGGTACAATGCACTGTGCCGGAAGATGACTGACTTGCATCAGATGCCTGCAAGAGTGAAGAGTTGTACCAGATGATTTCAAAAGGTATCACACAACTTGCAGCCCTTGTTGTGGCATCACCATCAGTAAATGCCCTAGATGTGCAACAAGGTGGTATCCCCATGCAAGATGCTAAGGTAAGAAATACACCCAGAAAACAGAGGAAAAGAAAGTTGCAACAGGATGTTGTCCTAGTTCAAGTTAGTAAGATAAGGAATCTACCTATGACTCAGAGGAAAGGACAACCTTTAGAGAAATCACAGAGGTTGAAGCCAATAAATGAGAAAGTTGCCAAGAAGAACAAAGCCACCACTAAAAGGAGGAAGTTGAAAAACAAGACATCATGTGCATATTGCTATGAGGAAATACACAATGTGCAGACATGCCCATATCTACGTCTTGCTAACCTTCAGGATCAGCTGAAGAGGGAAAAGATAGTGGAGATAATGGAACTGAAGCTCTGAGAAATAAATTTAGCATTTGTATTTATGCAAAAATTTTGAGATGTAGCATGAAACAGGATTCAAATATTTATTGAAACATTATTACAAACTGTGTGAATCTAGCAAGGTGAAACCAATACATTGTGCAATAGACTGTGTGAAACGTTCATTTGAAATAGTGTGGAACATATTGATAATTCTCATTGAAACATTCAAAAGATTGGAATGGAACATGATGATTTTATAACACATGAATGAAAAAAATTGTGAAATGGTTGAGGAAACATAAGTACTGGCTGGGTTAAAACATTTTCTGGTTGTATGGTGCATCAGACATTCACAAAAAAGCATAGTCACCCAACATTTTTTACTAGCATTGATCTATCTGACACATAGTGAATGATCACAGAAAACCAAAAACATCCATAAGCATCCACAAAACCATCCAGAAACTATTCCTCACAGTATCCACGAAGCATTGATACTAGGATGCTAAAGATCACTAGCTACTCCTTCATTTGTACAATATTGAGTTGACCGTAGTCAACTTTACTCAAGTGACAATGCAGCATCATGTAGGTCATGATCTTCCTGTATGTTGGAGTAGATACACTGTCGAAATAGGCCATCT
Organism: Oryza meyeriana var. granulata; assembly: GCA_003991445.1. Classification (NCBI taxonomy): domain Eukaryota; kingdom Viridiplantae; phylum Streptophyta; class Magnoliopsida; order Poales; family Poaceae; genus Oryza; species Oryza meyeriana. The sequence continues at coordinate 126,244 of RYFJ01001352.1, read as the reverse complement.
TTGTTCCATTCCAATTGTCAATAAATCTCATTGTCGATGTTTTATACCGGCAATAAATATATAGGGCTACTTGTCGGACTGAAACTCGATAGATTGCAAAGGAACACGAAAGGTTTATATTGGTTCAGGCCCTCGAGATGAGGTAATACCCTACATCCAGTTGTGGTGTATTTCCTTTGAGGATGTATGATGGTGATTCTTGTGAACCTCCTCATCTTGCCCTCATGGGGCGCTCTGCCTCCCCTTATATACTAGGGGACAGGGTTACAAGGTAGGAATCCCAGTCAGACTACGACTAAGAGATCTCCTTCTAGAGATATAACGTGCCTGACTAGGACTGTATTTTCCTTATCGTATAAGGTTAAGTCTGTCGAGTTCTATCATATCTTTAATTACAAGGCTAGGCCCATCCTCTGTCCGAGTGGCCCATATTGTGGGAGCCATGGGCCCCGGGTACCTCACTACAAGCACATGGGCCACTCGGATAGAGGATGGGCCAGATCATGTAATTAGAGATAAGATAGCACCCGGCAGGCTGTGCCTTGTACAATAAGGAAACATAGCCTTAGTCGGATAGGATTCTATCTCTAAGAAGGAAATCCCTTGGTCGTATCCGACTAGGATCCTTACCATGTACCCCTGTCCCCTAGTATATAAAGGGAGGCAGGGCGCCCCATGAGGGCACACCAGATCATTGATCACAAATCTACCTCAGAGGAATAACATCTCAACTGGACGTAGGGTATTACCTCACATCGAGGGCCTGAACCAGTATAATTCTCCCGTGTTCCTCTGCAATCCACCGAATTCCAGGTCGCCGAGTAGCCCCATAATATTATTGCCGGTGCAAAGCATCGACAGTTGGCGCGCCAGGTAGGGGCCCGGCGAATTCTTCATCAACAGATTCGATGGATCCCATCAACGGAGTCAAGGGCGACAAGTTCTCCAATGGAGACACCATCACCTTCGGGAGCCTTGATTTCGTCGCCGATCAACTCGGCAACCTTTCCTTGGCTGAGGCAGATCCGATCTTGCCAGCTGAAGAGCTAGCCGGCGTTGCGCCAGTCGGCCCCAGGGACGTCGCCATCTCCTTCGACGATCTATTACGACAGTCCCTCACATCGCCGGACATCAGGACAACTCTCTCCTTCGGCGTCCGACTAGCGCTAGGCCTTGAGCCAGCGCGGGTTAGGCCGAGAGGGGGAGAGATCATCAATCTCCCGTACGGATTCGGCGACGCTGTGCATCTACAACCCGCGCAGCAGACCCGACCTCCAGCGATTCAGTTTGGACACGGTCATGAACCGTTTCAGATTGGATCTAGGGAGGTCGGAGTCGTCCTAACTCCGATAAACTACTCGGAGTCCGACACTAAGTCAGATGGTGGTTCGAGCATCAACTCGGACTCCACCTTGGCAAGCTTCCTCCTCCCCCGCGAGATCTTCATGGCTTCAACGCCACCTTCCGAGGTGCGCCGACTGCAAGAGGAGCAGCAAGAGGAGGCGCGCCGACTACAACAACAAGAGGAGGCCAACCGACAAGCTCGCAACGACGGGCTTCGACAGGCCGGGTGAGCCGCCCAGTAGCAGATCCTCCAAACCAAAGTCGGCGACCACGATGTCTTCGTCACGCCGCAACAGAACGTCGTGGCCGCCGCAACTCTGCTGGACACGCTCCAGCTTGGGCCGGATCATCAGGCCACACCAACTATCGCCAAGATCAAGGCGATGATTACTGCTGCCGCCTGCCAGCAGCAAGAACAGTCAGGAAACACTCACATACCGACCCATCGAACGGGCTCTCCAGCGGCGGAGTCATCTGCATCAGCACGACGACGGGCGGCCGGCTCCACCCGGCAGCACGAAGAGTCCCGCCAAACAACACTCGGCAATACCAACTACAACAACCGGTGGCGTCACCAATACGACCGCCGACCCAATCAAGACCTCCGATTGCGATTACAACGCGATCTTCGCCACACCCTAAGGGCCCGGCGCGAAGAACGCGAAGAGGATGAACGCCGCCGACTGGAGGATGAACACGAGCGCTTCGGTCTCCACTACGAGCGGCTACACCGCCAAAACCGAAGCCCAAGTCCTCATGATAATGAAGGCATTCCAGCCTTTACTCGGGAGTTACAGGACGTCCGCTGGCCAGTCGGCTTTAAGCCTACCGGAATCGAAAAGTACGACGGCAAGACCAACCCAGAGTCCTGGCTCACCGTTTACGTCCTAGCAGTTCAAGCTGCTGGGGGCGACAGCAGAGCCATGGCTAACTACCTCCCAGTCGCATTATCCGACTCGGCGAGGACATGGCTGACAGGCCTCCCAAGGTGGTCGATCGGTTCCTGGGGACAACTCAGGGAGCGGTTCATCGCTAACTTCCAGGGGACCTACGAGAGACCGGCTTCCGAGCACGACCTTTACCAGCTGCATCAGAAAAAGAACGAGTCTCTACGTGAATTCATCAAAAGGTTTTCCGAGAAGCGCAATCAAATCCCAAGCATCAAAGACGAGGTCGTCATCGCCGCCTTCCGCAAGGGAGTAAAAGACGCCCCGCTCATCGCGAAGTTCACTCGGAAGCCACCATCCACTGTCCGGACTCTCTTCGACATGGCTAACAAATACACCGACTCGGCTGAAGCCGTCGCAGAGGCCTTCGACGAGAAGAAGGAGCCCCGACAAAAAGACAACAGGGCAAAAGCCGACAACGAGCCACCTCAGAACAAGCCTGGCAGCCGCAAGCGGAAGTCGGACAACGAGGTGGCCAACATGGAGCGCAGTCGATCGCGGCCCCAGCGGAATAACGACTATCAGAAAGTCATGAGCGGGCCTTGCCCCTTTCACCCCAAGGGCCGACACGCGGCCAAGGACTGCCACATGCTCAAGAAGTTTGCCTCCGAGCAAGCTTCATCGTCTGGCGCCGACAAGGACAAGGACAAGCCAGACTCGGGTCCGGCTGATGATTTCCAGGACCCCCAAGCCGAACTCAACCATATCTTCGGGGGGCCACTCGCGTACGAATCCAAGCGCAAACAGAAGCTGTCAGCGCGGGACATCAACGCGGTCTCCACAACAGATACCCCCCAATACCTGCGCTGGTCAGAGATGGCCATCACCTTCAACCGCGCAGATCACCCAGATCGGGTTTCCCACCCGGGACGATACCCACTCGTCCTAGACCCGGTCGTCAGAAATATCAGGCTGAAGAAAACCCTCATCAACGGAGGCAACGCGCTCAACATCCTGTTCGCCAAGACTTTGGACGAGATGAGAATTCCTCGTTCAGAGCTACGGCCGAGCACCGCGCCCTTCCATGGGATAATCCCCGGCTTGTCATCAACCCCACTCGGGCAGATAACCTTGCCGGTGACCTTCGGCACGCGGGACAACTTCCGTACAGAAAACATCTCCTTTGAGGTCGCCGACTTCGAGACCGCGTATCACGCGATACTCGGACGACCGGCCCTCGCCAAATTCATGGCGATACCGCACTACACGTACATGGTGCTGAAGATGCCTGGGCCAGCAGGAGTCCTCTCCCTCCGCAGCGACGCTAAGCAAGCCTTCACCTGCGACAAGGAGAGCTGCGAGCTGGCTCAAACACAAGAAGCGGCAGTCGGGCGCGACAGCATCCGGCAAGCCACTACATCCGAAGTCGATCAAGATCCAGTTCCGGCGAAAAAAGCAGCAAAGTCGGGAATTTCAGCGGACTCTGACACGAAGAAGATCCCCCTGGACCCTTCCGACCCCTCCAAGACTGCCTTAGTCGGGACCGGACTCGACCCCAAATAGGAAGACGCGCTCGTCACCTTCCTCCAAGCCAACAAAGATATCTTCGCGTGGAAACCGTCTGACATGCCGGGCGTACCAAGGGAGGTGATCGAGCACGCCCTACACGTAAAGCCAGACGCCAAGCCGGTCAAGCAACGGCTGCGGCGCTTCGCTCAAGACCGCAAGGATGCTATCCGGGAGGAAATCACTAAGCTCCTCGCAGCCGGCTTCATCAAGGAAGTCTACCACCTGGACTGGCTGGCCAACCCAGTCCTGGTCCGGAAGAAAAACGGTAAATGGCGCATGTGCGTCGACTACACCGACCTCAACAAAGCGTGCCCCAAGGACCCATTTGGTCTTCCCAGGATAGATCAGGTGGTTGACTCCACGGCGGGGTGCGACCTACTCAGTTTTCTCGACTGTTACTCGGGATATCATCAAATTAGCTTGAGGGAACAAGACTGTTTAAAAACATCTTTCATCACGCCGTTTGGAGCGTATTGCTATATCACAATGCCGTTCGGTTTGAAAAACGCAGGCGCAACCTACCAAAGAGCTATTCAGCGGTGTCTGCACACTCAGATCGGGCGCAACGTGGAAGCCTACGTCGACGATGTGGTGATCAAGTCCAAGTCCAGAAAAGACCTCATTGCCGACTTGGAAGAAACCTTCCAAAACCTTCGAAGATTCAAGATGAAGTTGAACCCGGACAAGTGCGCCTTCGGGGTGCCGTCTGGGAAGTTACTCGGCTTCATCGTCTCGCACCACGGCATCGAGGCTAACCCGGAGAAAGTCAACGCCATCAAGAACATGGCACCCCCGACCAACCTTAAAGACGTCCAGAAGCTGACTGGCTGCATGGCGGCACTCAGTCGGTTTATCTCCCGACTGGGCGAACGGGGCATGCCTTTCTTCAAGCTCCTCAAAAAGGCGGACACCTTTCAATGGACCCCGGAAGCCCAGCGAGCCTTCGAAGACTTCAAAGAATTCCTCACATCACCCCCCGTGCTGGCGTCACCCCTGCCCCAGGAACCACTAATGCTTTATCTGGCGGCAACAACACAGGTAGTCAGCACGGTGCTGGTAGTGGAGCGATCCGAACAGGGTCATCTTCAGAAAATACAACGGCCAATCTATTTTGTCAGCAAGGTCCTTGCCGACTCCAAAACAAGATACCCGCAGGTCCAGAAGCTGCTATACGGCCTACTCATCACAGTCCGAAAGCTGGTACACTACTTTCAAGCACATCAAGTCACGGTGGTCACAGCGTTCCCACTCGGGGATGTCCTTCATAATCGCGAGGCCACCGGCCGGATCGCTAAATGGGCACTCGAGCTGATGGCGTTTGACATCACCTTTCAGCCATGGACAGCTATCAAATCTCAAGCTCTAGCCGACTTCGTGGCCGAGTGGACAGAAGTTCAACTCCCAAAACCAACAACAAAGCTAGAGTACTGGACAATGTACTTCGACGGTTCCCTACGGATCGGCGGTGCCGGGGATGGAGTCATACTGACATCCCCCACTGGCGAAAAGTTGAAGTACGTACTACAAATCCACTTCCCGGCTTCCCACAACGTCGCCGAGTACGAGGCTCTTGTTCATGGGCTCTGCATCGCCATATCACTCGGCATACGTCGACTGGTTGTGCGCGGAGACTCCCAACTCGTGGTCAACCAAGTCATGAAAGACTGGACCTGTCTTGACGACACAATGGCGGCATACTGTCAGGAGGTCCGCAAGTTGGAAAATAAGTTCGACGGGCTGGAAATCACACACGTCCTGCGTCAATACAACGACGCGGCAGATGATCTGGCAAACATGGGATCCAAGCGAGAAGCGGTTCTGATTGGAATCTTTGTCGAGCAACTTATGGAGCCATCAGTCAAGAAGAAACCGGCACAAGAGCAGTCGGGAGGTGAGCCTACCCCGACCACCGACGAAGTGCTGCACATATGTCAAGACTGGAGGGGTCCTGTTCTCAAATTCCTCCTGGATGATGAACTCCCAGAAGACCGCAGTCAGGCTGAGCAGATCAAGCGTCGAAGCAAAAGCTTCCTGCTAGTGGGAGAAGACCTGTACCGAAGGAGCGCATCTGGTGTCCTCATGCGCTGTGTCACCACCGAGGAAGGCAAGCAGATCCTGCATTCAATCCACTCGGGCATATGTGGCAACCACGCTGCATCCAGGACGTTAGTCGGAAAGGCTTACCGGCAGGGATTCTTCTGGCCCACCGCAGTCACAGACGCCAAAGACATCATTCGCAAGTGCGAGGGTTGCCAGTTCTTCGCAAGACAGACAAATCTCCCCGCCCAGGAACTCCAGACTATCCCTATCTCCTGGCCATTCGCAGTATGGGGGCTCGACATGGTCGGGCCATTCAAGAAAGCGCCAGGAGGGTTCACGCATTTATTCATCGCAGTGGATAAATTCACCAAGTGGATTGAGGCTAAACCCGTCGCAACAATCACAGCGGCACGAGCAAAGGATTTCATCCTGAGTATACTATACCGGTTTGGGGTCCCTAACCGCATCATAACCGACAACGGCACTCAGTTCGCGGCAGGCCTATTCCAAGATTTCTGCGACGACTTCGGCATCAAGATCTGCTATGCATCTGTGGCACACCCGCGGAGCAACCGGCAGGTTGAACGAGCCAACGGCATGGTCTTACAAGGCATCAAGGCCAGGATATACGACCGGCTACAACCATATGCGAGTCGGTGGGTACAAGAACTACCATCCGTTCTCTGGTCTCTCAGAACCACGGTTAGTCGGGCAATAGGGCAATCCCCTTTCTTCCTGGTCTACGGTACCGAGGCCATGCTACCAACAGAGATACAGTTCGGCTCTCCGCGAGTCCGGGCTTACTCCAAAGACGACTCCAACAGCACCCGACTGATCGAATTAGATCAGCTGGAAGAAGCAAGAGACGCCGCAACAATCCAGTCGGCAAGGTATCTTCAAGGCCTGCGTCGCTACCACAATCGCAATGTCCGTGGCCGCGCCTTTTTGGTCGGGGATCTCGTTCTAAGGAAGATACAAACTACCAAGGACAGGCACAAACTATCCCCTATCTGGGAAGGGCCGTTCATAATAGCCGAGGTCACGCGGCCAGGCGCCTACCGACTGAAGACCAAAGACGGCGTCCTCATCACCAACTCATGGAATATAGAACAGCTACGTCCTTTCTATACCTGAGTTTTACATTTTCCATGTGTACAGTTTTTCCTGCCTCACTACGCCGCTTGTTCCAACCGAGTAGTGAGTCGGGGGCTGCATGTATATATGTGTTCTGTCAATAACATACAAGCCTATTTCACCCCGGTTATGAAGCCTTGCCACGACTGATGCGTTCGCCCGAGTATAGCATCTTACTCCGAACGTTTTTTATCAAGTTCCATCGAACTAACTCGGTGCATGCTACATGGTCGGGTAAAGCTAATGACAACCGAATAATAAGTTTGGCGGCACGACACATATATTTACACATGATCGTATATGAAAGCATATATATACACCGACTACAAAATGTATTGCCTTTACAGACCCAGGTCTCGGATAATCGCTTCAGCAGTCGGCTTCGCCTGTGAGATCAGCTCCAGCGCTTCCTCGGGCGTCGTCTCCTCGGAAAATCCCTCCCCGATGGCCTCAATGTCCGCCCTCGGGTAGATGGACTTGGTCATTGCTAGGGTCTGGGCCACGCCGGCGGCAACCCACTCGTCTGAGTACCTTTTCAGGGCACTCGGCGCATCCTCGAGACCCCCCATTATTTGAGGAATTCTGCTACAGCTGGTCCCTACCGGGCGGGGATCTACAAGGTCAAGGAGCCCTTTCACGGACCCGACGAGGGCCTCCCGTGACTCCCTGATTGACCTTATCTCCTCCGTGTAGAACCGGTACTGGGCCTGGACGTTGGCTCTCATGCCTGCCCAGATCGGCCGGCAAGTAAGCTTGTCAGATTCGGCTACACACAGGGAGACTAATGTATTGGCTGAGATCACAGTCGGGTTGAGGACTTACTTTCGTAGTCGGCCTCCCACCCGGCCACGGTCTTCTCCAGTTCGGCCTTCTCCTCACCGAGCTTGACGACGGCCTTCTCCAACTCGGACTTCTCCCGGCCAAGCTCGGTGTTGGCCTTTGTCAGGTCGGCCTTGACCCTTTCAAGCTCGGCCTTGGCTTCTTCGGCCTCCTTCAACTGCGACTCCCTCTCCGCTCGGGTCTTTAACTCCGCTTTGAGGTCTGCACCACAGATTAGCCAAAAGCTCAATCATGCAGTCATGACGCCACCGAGCAGTCGAGATCGACGCAGCTGGATGAATACATCAACGGTCCAGTCGGGAAGATATGCTCGAGGATTTTACCTCTGATCTTCTCGGCTAAGGCCCATGTCTCAGCCCTGAGCTGATCAGCGCCACTCTTCAGCCAGGCCTCCCTCCTCGTGTGACGCGCCTCCATCTCGGCCTTCAATGCCCGGAGTTGTTGCAATTCCGTGAGGTGGGGAGCCATCTCGACCAGGATCTCCGTCATCGCCTCGTTGCGGTCAACGAGCTTCTACTCGGCACAAGGAACAAACCGAAGACAGAATCAAACATCGAGACAAGAAGATTGCTGGAGCTTCACTACAAGAATCATACCGTGACCCCCTGGGACCCGTTGATGGCGGCACGAAGCAGGCTCTCGCGCTCTCTCCTCGCGACGACTTCATCGAGCCTGAAGCTTTTCATAGTGCCGTCGCGAGTGGACCACGTGAAGGTCCGGGGCATCACACGTGGGGGAGCTTCGATCCGAGGCAAATGTGGGATCTCCGGTGGCGGCGGCAACGGCGACGATGGCGATGACGATAACCATGATGGCGACGGGGTCCTGGCCTCGGCACCGCCTTCCCCTACAACATCGGGGATCGGCTCGGGGGATCCGTCCCCCGCTTCCGCGACGTACGGTGCCTCGGGGGCTGGGGCCTCAGTTTCAACAGCCACCTCTCGGTCGAGTGGCGGTAGTGGCCCTGTAGTCGGAGCCACCTCGGTCTCAGCGACCGGGCTGGCCGCCGGCTCAGCAGGTGTGTTCGCTGCCGCTGGCTCGACTGGGGCGGATTCATCAAGCGGAGCAGATGGGTCAACCTTTTTGAGGTCGATATCGGCCCGCTTCCTGCACAACGAAGCAAGACATCAGGACTGTATTTTAACATACAACGACTACAAAAGGCTCGGAGTAGCGCACCTCTTGGAAAACTTCAGCTTCCTGCCAGCTTGCCCGCTCCCCGGCGAAGCGCTAGCATCGGCACACGCCCCGGTTGTGTTGTCGTCACGGCAGAGCATATCGGCCTGAGTCGGCCTCAACTCTGGTATGGTTGGTTCGGGTTCCTTCGCCCCAATCGGCCTCTGCTCTGGTTGGCCCCTTGGCGGCGCTGTTGCTGAGTACGACAACGTCGAGCCCAAGCCTGCTGCTCTCAGCCTGGGACTCGACCGCGTGGGCGTTGTGGCAGCGGTGTCCTTTATCTTCAAGCTACCACTCACGGCGCGCGCTGTCATGGCCCCCTCGCCCCGATATAAAATCGGCTTCTTCCCCGCTCTCTTGGAGTCGGGTTGGGCATCAGAGGGACTCCTCGGCCTCTTCCTTGACGCGACCGCAGACAATGGACGAGAGTCTTCATCAAATTCCTCATGCCACTACAAGCAAGTCGACAAGATACCATCATGCAAGGATGAACAATCACCGTTCCACAGGCGTTCACCACAGAAGAAAGTAGAAGGTTACCTTGGTCCGCGGCCGGATGAAGCTATAGGCAGCGACTCGGCGGTTATCATCTTCGGTGGCAACGACCCCTTCAGAGAAGTAGCCGAACAAGGTATCGGTCACTGCCCCCTTGTCCGCCGTCTCGCTGCTCACCCGGTCGGGATCGTGTTTACCTTTGAAGGCCCAGCCGAAAGCGCTTCTTAGCTTCAGCGGCTGGACGCGCCTCGTCAGGAAACGACGAGCCACCCAGGGCCCTGTCAAGCCGGCCCTCTTGAGGTCATCTATCTTCGTCAGCAATATATGTGCCTGGCCCAGTTCTTCAAAGGTTGGCTCCGAGGACCAGCTTGGCAACACCGCCGGCGGCATACCAGTAAACGGGCGCAAGGAAGGAGCTAAATTGGCGCAGTAAAACCACTCCTTGTGCCAGCCCTTCAGAGAAGATTTCAAGGGCAGATCGATATATGTTTTCTTCCCATCACTCCTTAGTTGAAGACCGGCCCCCCCAATCACATTGATGTTACTCTTGGAAGGCTGGGGCTTGACATGGAACAAGTGTCGGAAGAGGATGAAATGGGGTTCAACACCCAGAAAGCACTCACAAAGGGTAACAAATATGGAGATCTGAAGGATCGAGTTGGGATTTAAATGCACCAACTCCAGCCCGTAGAAATCAAGGATGCGGCGGAAGAAATCAGACGAAGGAAGACACAAGCCCCGATCAAAGAAAGAGGCAAAAACTACCGTTTCACCAGGTCGGGGGTTGGGGCTCGACTCATCCCTCGCCGACCGCCAACGGATCACTTCTTGGCTGGGCAACTTCAGCTCGCTCTCCAGCCGTCTCAGCTTCACCGAGCCGCAATCCGAGATCGGCCAAGAACTCCCTGGCGCACCCGCAGGATTCGTCGCCTTCGGCATGATTGGAGGTGGTGAGATTTGGGGGAAAACAAATCGGGGGCTTGGAATAAACGAAGAGGATTGAAATCGCCCGAGTCCGGGTGGGGAACAGCTGCTGCTAACCCTAGCCGGGCAGGAGGCGAAAAGCTAGGCGCGAAGGTGGAAGACGAAGAGATTGGCTGCTTTGGGGAAGACGATGGAATCTTTTTCTCTCTCCCCATCCTTTTATAGCCTGAACCGACTAGATGGGCCCAGGCCTGCACAGTTGGTATTGGGCCGACAAGACATGAGTTCCTACAGTAGCATGCTCCATGTGGGCCGCCTGCAGGCTGAGTTGAAATTATAGCGCTGGTGCTACCTACAGGAATCGATGAGGTAAACAGATATGCTTCATGAAAGCCTCACTGCTAAACATATATGTTTGGGTATCTGTTTTATCCACCAGGTCTCGAGGATATATCCTTACAAGGATCACAAGCTGGTCTTCATTAAAATTTGGGATGCAGGTATCTTTCTCGGGAACACCTGACCACGTAATGGATTTATTTTCATAAAGTGGTACTCGGCCTACATGCATGGCCATCAGTTGCCATGAGCAACATTATTCCAGCTGACATGACGCTGAAGAGTCTAACTTTCGAGTAGTGCACTGCTCGGGAGAGACTATAAATATCTATTCCCGCTGACATGATGCGGAAGAGTCTAGCTTTTGAGTGGGACGCTACTCGGAAAAGACTATAAACTCATATTCCGACTGACAAAGTCGAAGAGTCCTATATACGAGTAGTCTCCTACTCGGCAAGACTATAAATTATATTCCGGTTGACATGATACCGAAGAGTCTCATATACCAGTAGTAATCTACTCGGGAAAGACTTCCAGGTTAAAGATCTTTGACTTTATGTTTAATTGTCTTCACAATTAAGCACAAAGTCGGGGGCTACACCTAATAGGTGCGCCTATTCGGCGCACACTATTCATATATTTACATAAAGCCCTTCATAGCCTCGCTGCCAGCTGACATGAAGCAGGACTCGGGAAGACTTACTCGGACAAAGAGTACTCGGGAGCATCGCACTCGGGTAACCTTCACCGTGGAGGATGAGCACTCGGCATCAGCTGTGACTCAACTATGAAGGTCTCAGGGGCTACTGTGGGAGCCATGGGCCCCGGGTACCTCACTACAAGCACATGGGCCACTCGGATAGAGGATGGGCCAGATCATGTAATTAGAGATAAGATAGCACCCGGCAGGCTGTGCCTTGTACAATAAGGAAACATAGCCTTAGTCGGATAGGATTCTATCTCTAAGAAGGAAATCCCTTGGTCGTATCCGACTAGGATCCTTACCATGTACCCCTGTCCCCTAGTATATAAAGGGAGGCAGGGCGCCCCATGAGGGCACACCAGATCATTGATCACAAATCTACCTCAGAGGAATAACATCTCAACTGGACGTAGGGTATTATCTCACATCGAGGGCCTGAACCAGTATAATTCTCCCGTGTTCCTCTGCAATCCACCGAATTCCAGGTCACCGAGTAGCCCCATAATATTATTGCCGGTGCAAAGCATCGACACATATGCTTGTCATCAGGTACTTGGGGCCCATGGCCTCCATAGTAGCCCCTGAGACATTCATAGTTGAGTCACAGCTTGATGTCGAGTGCTCATCCTCCACGGTGAAGTATTCCTGAGTGCATTGCTCCCGAGCACTCTTTGTCCAAGTGCATTTTCTCCCGAGTCCTGCTTCATGTCAGCTGGCAGCGAGGCTATGAAGGGCTCCATGTAGAAATATGAATAGTGTGCACTGAATAGGTGCACCTATTAGGTGTAGCCCCCGATTTTGTGATTAATTGTGAAACAATTAAACATAAAGTCAAAAATCTTTAACCTTGTAGTCTTTCCCGAGTAGTGTACTACTGGTATATGAGACTCTTCGGCATCATGTTAGCCAGAATATTTTTAAGTCTTTCCCGAGTAGTGTACTACTCGGAAGTTAGACTCTTCAGCATCATGTTAGCTGGAATAATTTTTTATAGTCTTTCCCGAGTAGTATATCACTCGAAAGTTAGACTCTTTAGCTTCATGTCAGCGGGAAGAATTTTTGCTCAGGGCAATTGTTGGCTAAGCATGTAAGCCAAGTACCACTTTATGGATTTTAATCCAATATGTGGTCAGGTGTACTTGAGAGATACCTGCATCCCCAATTTTAATGGAGACCAGCTTGTGATCCTTATAAGGATATATCCTCAATACCTGGTGAATAATACAGATATCTGAACACATGTGTTCAGCAACTAGGCTTTCATGAAGCATATCTGATTATTCAATCGGTTTCTGTGAGTAGCACCAGCACTGTGATTTTAACACAGCTAGCGAGCAGCCCAGATTGAGCGTGCTACTGTAGAAACTCATATCTTGTGGCCTACTACCAAATAAGCCGGCCTACACCGACCTACCCAGCGTAGCCCTATAAAATTGGCATCCCTCGTATGTCAAGATGAGTATTTCAGCATCGATAACTGCAATCAGCTAGAGAAATCCTTGTCTGCAAGCCTTTCCGACTTATGTTCTGGATGTAGCCTGGTTGCCACAGATGCCTGAGTAGGTATATTGCGGAATCTGCTTGCCCTCCCCAGGTGTGATGTAGTGCATAAGAACTCTAGATGCGCTTTGACGACGTAGATCTTCTCTGACTTCGGTAAAGCCAAATAAGGTACCCGAGCCTTGCATAAGCATAGGATTCAGCTGGCGACCCTCTTGGGGCGTACCCTACACAACAGAGTTATGGCCAAATAAGGTATCTAAACCTTGCATTAGCATAGGATTCGGCTGGCGACCCTCATCGGGCGTACCTTACCCAACAGAGTTGTGACCAAATAAGGCACCCAAACCTAGCATTAGCACCCTCATGGGGCGTACCCTACCTGGCTGAGTAGCACACGGGCCCCGACTGGCACCAGAGGTTGGTTATTAGCCCACATATGGAGCGTAGCCAGGGAAGATGATGTCCCGACTAGCGCAAGTACTCGGTCAGTAGCCCTCATGGAGCATTCTGAGTGATTCTTGAAGCGTCGCACTTTAAGTGTATCTTGGCAGACTCGTCCAGCCCCCGAGCGTAGGAGATAGGCTCGTAGCCCTAAGTTCCTGTCACGCATATCCAAAAACTAGCCCTGCATTATAAACATATCGGATGAGTAGCATCTGATGATGAAAACAATCACTCGAATAAAATTTACGTGTTCTTCCTCTTATTGATATTAATTTCCACGAGTAGTTGACCCCTTACGTTTAAGCACTCTACCCGACTAATCATAGCCCCCTAGCGTTGGGAGTTGGCTCATGGCTCTTTCCCAGACACGTGTTTTGGGTGACTTGAGTTCGTCTTTCATGGAGCAAAGTTTCACAGATCGGAATTTATGCTACTCGAGTACTTTTGTAATCATTAAGAGCAAAAACAGAAAAAATACGTAGCTTGTACACGTATTAGGTGTAAGCGGCTGCGGCATTGGCAAAGCCAAGTGAGGAAATACTCATCAGAAAGTGACTTAGCTGTTTGGTATTTGGGAGTGGGGATGCCATCCTTGCGTTTGAGCTTGTGAGCCCCCAAACATGTCACTTATTGTTCTGATAATCTCTAGTTGTTGAAAGTCAAAGACTGTTGTGACCGACTACCACAATAAAACCATCTGACTTGCTTCTGTGGTTCCCAACCTTAGTCGGGGCCGCATCATCGGTGTCCTTCTGCTTCTTCTATCAAGGTGCCTTTTTGTCATCGAGAGCCTCAGCAATAGCGTCGGCCGAGTCAGCGTACTTGTTTGCCATGTCGAATAGAGCCTTGACAGAGTTGGGAGGCTTCCGAGTGAATTTAGCGATGAATGGGGTGTCTTTTACTCCTTTTCGAATGGTGGCGATGACAACCTCCTCCTTGATCATTGGGATTGAATTCTTCTTCTCAGAAAACCTCTTGATGAAGTCACGAAGAGAGTCGTTCTTCCTTTGATGCAACTGATATATGTCGTACTCGGAAGATGGCCTCTCGTATTTTCCCTGGAAGTTGGCGATGAAGCGTTCCCGAAGTTCTCCCCAGGAGCCGATTGATTGCTTGGGAAGTCCTGTTAGCCATCTCCTCATCGAGTCGGCTAGAGCAACTGGGAGGTAGTTAGCCATGGCTTTGTGATCTCCTATTGCTCGAATCACCAGAGTGTAGACTATGAGCCAAGATTCGCGGTTGGTCTTCCCATCGTATTTCTTGATCCCAATCGGCTTGAAGCCTATTGGCCAGTCGACCCATTGAAGCTCCTCGGTGAAGGCCGGTACACCTTCATCTTCATGAGGACTCCGACTCCGCCTATGATGGTGAAACCACTAGTGGTGGAGGCCGAAGCGCTCGTTCTCGTCTTCCAGTTGGCGTTGCTCGTCTTCTTCTCGTTTGCGGCACCGAGCGTTGATGTCCTGCCGAAGATCACGTCGTAGTCGGTCTCGGAGATCTCAGTTGTCCCGACGGTCATCTTGATGTCGACACCGCCGATGGCCGTTGGGGTTGCTGAGTGATGTCTGGCATGATTCCGTGTGCAGCCGACTGGAGCCGGCCGCTCGGCATCGCGTTAAGGCGGATGAGACTGCCGTTGGAGATGTCGACCGGTTGGTCGGTATGAGGGTATCGCCCGACTGTTGGCGCTGCTGACATGCAGCAGCGGTGATCATGGCTTTTATCCTTGCTATAGTCAGGGTGGCCTGATGATCAGGCCCAAACTGGAGCGTGTCCAGCAGAGTTGCAGTGGCTACGATGTTCTGTTGAGGTGTAGCGAAGATGTCGTGGTCGCTGACTCGGGTTTGGAGGATTTGTTGCTGAGCAGTCGTCCCAGCCCTGCGTAGGTCGTCGTTGTGGGCATGCAGGCGTCTTGCTTCTTCCTCTTGTTGTTCTCGCAATCGGCGGGCCTCCTCCTCTTGCTGCTCGCGTAGTCGGCACGATTTCTGAGTAGGATTAGAGCCTTTGGATGCCATGAAGATTTCTCGTGGCGGAGAGAAGCTTGCCGAGCTACTATCCGACTTAGAGTCGGAGTCCGACTGAGAGTCAAAGTTGGAATATTTGATGGAGGTGATTATAGCTCCGACCCCCCTAGATCCGATCTCGAGCAGCTCTGGGCCGTATCCGAGTCGAACTCCAGGGGATCGGGTTTGCCGCATTGGATGTTGTTTGAAGATATCCGCGGTGTCGTCGAGTCTGTACGGGATATTGATGATCTCTTCCCTTCTTAGCCTGATCTTGGCTAGCTCAAGGCCTAGTCCATGTCGAACACTGAAGGAAAGAGTTATCCTGAGACCCGGACAAGATGAAGATTGCCATAGCAAGTCGACGAGGGTTGCTGCAATGTTGCGTGGGCCAACCAGCGCAGAGTCGGCTTGTTTCCTTGCCGATCGGATCGAGTCCAGTTCGGACAGGGTGAGGTTGTCGAACTTGTCGGCGACGAAGTCGAAGCTCCCGAAGCTGATTGCTTCTCTAGGGGAGAAGTTGATGCTGTCGATTCCCTTGATTGGATCCATCAGGCTTGATGAAGATGATCTCGACGAAGCCCCTACCTGGCGCGCCAACTGTCGATGTTTTACACCGGCAATAAATATATAGGGCTACTCGTCGGACCGAAACTCGATGGATTTCAAAGGAACACAAAAGGTTTGTACTGGTTCAGGCCCTCGAGATGAGGTAATACCCTACGTCTAGTTGTGGTGTATTTCCTTTGAGGATGTATGATGGTGATTCTTGTGAACCTCCTCATCTTGCCCTCATGGGGCGCCCTGCCTCCCCTTATATACTAGGGGACAGGGTTATAAGGTAGAAATCCCAGTCGGACTACAACCAAGAGATATCCTTCTAGAGATATAACGTGCCCGACTAAGATTGTATTTTCCTTATCGTACAAGGTTAAGCCTGCTAAGTTCTATCATATCTCTAATTACAAGGTTATGCCCATCCTCTATCCAAGTGGCTCATATGCTTGTCATGAGGTACTTGAGGCCCATGGCCTCCACACTCATACAGAAGAAGCCACAATCAAACCTACAGGGGAAAGAAAAGATATTTAAATAAGAAACAAGGGGAAAAGGAACGAAAAATATAATGTCTCTATAAGCCTAAAAGGAAACTTACAGTGTCGATTGCTGAGGGTACTGTATCGGAGAACAATTCTAAAACTTGGGCAAGTCTTTAAATCCAATCTTAGCCTCGATCGCAACTTTGGCAAAATTTGCCAGCTACATAAAAACACCACATAATTAAGCTGTTATGGAACAAACTAGTGGTAGTGTCTTGAAAAACACTACACTATAGGGTGAAAATCAGTGTGAGATACAAAAAAATCATACTACATTAGGGAATGAAGGTTTACCAGATTTTGTGACAATTTGATCCACAAGGTATCATTGCCCCTATTGATCAGATCAAAGAAATTTATCTGTTTCCGCAAGAGGCTGATGCAAGTAAGCACCCAATGCTTGTTCTGAAGGATTGGGAAAAATATCTGCAAGAAAGAAAGATGGAGGTGGATAAGATGTGCATAGAACAATGTTTCCATCTAAGTTGCAACACTATTATATACTATGGTGTAACAGTATGTTGATTGCAAGCATTGTAAACAAAAAGAGAGAAAAATATTAAGGTACCAGATCAAGTTTGGTTATTTTCTACTCACTGTTGATCAATGTCACCATTTTGAGATAGGTTTGAGTCATGAAATTCTCTGGTTCAGAAATCAATTGGCCCTAAAAGAATAATAAAAGGGAATGCAAATGAGTGAAAATCACATGTACTATTGCAATATAAGACATATTTATTCACAAAAACAGATTTATTCACAAAACAAAAGTACAGCAAAAAAATTAGTACAAATTACTGTAATAGCAGGCGAGAACATATTTCTTTATGCTTAATTTCTTTTCTCTCTCTTCTATGCACTCATCATTGAACATCTCAATCCAACATGACATCACTTCATTGCTCAACTTGCCTCTTGGCCTCATTGTATCGCGGAAGACCTCAAGTGAAACATGGAATCCACCGATTTTTAAGAATGGTGGCCTGTGTTAAAAAACAATTCCATTGAATACTAGTAAAACCAGACCAAAATACAACATGAAAACACATTGGTATGAAACACTTATAGTAACTAAAGAACATAAAACACTGGTTGATGAAAAGAATGAAGCTCTGAAGAAACATCAGAACATGAATAATAGATTTACTGAAACATAATAATCTAATGGACACAAACATTGAAAAATACCATAGAGAAACATCAGGACATATTTATAGGATGTAAAATATTTCAATCAAGAGGTCACTCACAAATCTGCAGCAGTGCACTTCCTTCTCTTCCTTGACATATTAAGATGAATGCACCTCTTATATAATTCCTCCACTTCAGTGTTGGTTGTCAACTCCTTGAAATCCACATCAAAATCATCGCTGTCCTTCTCTTTCCGCACCCTTTTCTTCCTGTTTTTCATCTCATGCATGCTTGGTCCACTACTTCTGATAGATTGTGGTATTTTTGAATCATCACGTTAGGTTGAGTCAACATGGTTAAGCATATAGTTAACAAAAATCATGAAACACAACAAAATAAAAAATGGAACAAAAGCATGAAACGGACTAACAAAAAAATTGCATAATATTGTACCTGCAGGAGCACATGGTGATGAAGGCACACTGGCAAGTGCTGGAGAGGCTGGTGCTGTAGATGGAGATCTTGCAGGTGTTGGAGATGGAGACCTTGAAGCTAAAACATCTGTTGGAGAGGCTGGTGCTAGAGATGGAGACCTTGCAGGTGCTGGAGATGGAGTCATTAATGCTGAAACATTTGCTGGAGAGGCTTGTGCTAGAGATGGACCTCTTGCAGGTGCTGGAGCTAGAGCACTTGATGCTGAAGAATTGCTGCAGAGGCTGGTGCTGGAGATGAAACATTGGCAGCTGCACATGATGGTTGGGCTGACACCTTAGATACAGCATCAAACTTTGCATTATCAATATCCTGTGTGCTAATGTATTCAGGATCATCTTCATTGAAAAAAATGAATGCCAATGCATCACATCCTTCACCTCGTCTAGGGTTGCTAGACTGTGCAACCATGAAATCAGGAATAAATGGGCTGTGCAACGGGCTAGAATCAATTATCTTTCCTTCTCTTGGATTGTTCAACTTGCTATCCTCTTCATAATTTCCACAAGCACCATTTCTATCAATGTTTAGTTGCTGAAAGCCCAAAATTACATTAGCACCCACAATATCACTTCCACCTGAAGATTGCTTGCTTGGTCCTGCAACATCAGTAGCTGGTTGCTGGACAAATGGTTGAATGATCTCAATATCTATAACTGGCTCCTCAACAAGTCTAGTTGTCTCGTCAGCATTTGGTGGGTTGGCAACAAACTTAGAGCTGCCTGCTGCATTGCTTGACCCTAGCACAGTAGTCAGTTCTGAGATCATCTCAACTATCTTCTTTGAATGCAGCTCCATAATTGATTTCGGAAACATAGTCATGGATGAAACAAGCTCTTTTTGCCACATGTTACTATGTTTATGAATGACTGCTTGAATGATACTAGACATCTGAAATTAAAAAAACAAAGAATTAGATGCAACATGTACAATAGGGGTAGCTCAGAAAATGAAAAAAAGAAAAAAAGGTTAAGATAAATTGTTAACCTGTGTTCCTTCGCTACTTGATGCAGATGGAAGAATCCAATCATCTAATGAGGAAGAGTCTTGCACAGCAGTAGCAGCAAGCGCGACATGTGTAGCAGGCTCCTTTTCACAAGGTTTAGTGTAATATGGGACCCCATTCTTTGGATGGAACTGTGTTTCAGAATTCAGAAATAAACATTGAATTAGGAAGAAAGCAAAACAAAGCTATGAATGGAAATAAACAATATCACAAAAAGAAGTGAAACAAAAAAAAATTGTGTGTTTTAGGGATGAAAAAAGGACATACAGGGTGACCTCCATATGTGATAGAGGCTTGAATCAATTTATTGTGATCCACGAATGCCACAAAAGCAAAGTCCTTCTTAGTAACATGGCAAATTCTTGGCATACTGTAGTCCACTTTGTGAATCTTCAAGCCAGTTGTGGGCAATTCTAAATGATCCATATAAGCAATCTGAAAAAACAAAGAAAAATCATTAAAACACATAACATAATTATAGTCAAGCAGTTCTGAAAAAAAAGAAGAGAAAGGATGGCAGAAAAGCAGACTTACAACAAGCAAAGGAATGCATTCACCAATTTGAAAGTTGGACTGTTGCTGCACCTCTCAAAACTTTTGATATTTCTTGATTTCTTGCATTAAACATCTCACCACGTGAGTGGACCAATCATACTCATGCAACTTTGAGAGATCAGTGAAACAGTTGAGATAATCCAAATTGACATAACTGTCAGTGGCAGGGCACAGTACAGTAGCAAATAGGTAAATCATAAATGACCACATGAATTGTTCTTCATCATGAAGTGTTTTCAAGAAATCTTCAAATACCCCACTCTATTACCAGACATAAGTGGCTTATAGAAAACTTTAAGCTCTTTGACTGCTTCACTGTTTCCACTTAGCTTAACAGCCTTTGTGCCATTGCGTAGTCCAAGGATCCCTTATGCCAACACTTTATCAAACACAATGACCCTGCCACGGTACCTGAACTCACATAGATCGAGGTTAACCTTCCGCATAATCCACTCAGCAAGACGTGTATTCACTGTGAAATTACTCAGACAGAAATGACTCGTAACCATTCTTTATAATAAACTCCTTCTGACCTGGTTCCAAGGCTGCCATAGTCTCCCTAAACCTCTTCCCACCCGCATCTATGCTTAAAGTGAGAACCATTGCACCAATCCACCATTTTTTGTGCACAAAAACAGAGACCTAGGTGCAAAAAACATGAACAGGATGCATAAAAAAAAGGGTTGGTACTAAAGGAACTACAGAAACATGTCTATAGTATAGGTGCAACATATGCAAATTGTTAGATCCAACTATTTTCAGATGAAAGATGTTTATTTATGGGTTCATTCATGGGATATATCATTGTTAAAAATCAACATATTCCACACACTTCCATCACAAAAAATTGCTCACAAACAATCTACATACTCAACCATCATTACAATTTGCAATCGAAAATAATGAGCTGACAAACATGTATGTAACATATGTTGCAACAGATCAAAAATCAACCATGTAATCTAACGTCACAACATATTGGTAGCACAAATGCTAAAAATAAATACACTGAGGAGATAAAAAACAATGCCGTAGTAAACCCTAGAATCCATAGGTTTTAGCGGATTTTGAAAAAAAATTAGCAAACAGAAAAAGTGCTTGAAGCATCTAACTCCCTTGCTGCTTCGTCCACAATGCACAACAAAATTGTGGAGGCCATGGGCCTGGGTACCTCATGACAAGCATATGGGCCACTCGGACAGAGGATGGGCCTAGCCTTGTAATTAGAGATATGATAGAGCCCGGCAGACTTAGCCTTGTACGATAAGGAATATACAGTCCTAGTCAGGTAGGCTATATCTCTAAGAGGAGATCCCTTGGCCGTAGTTCGGCTGGGACTCCTATTTGTACCTCTATCCCTTAGTATATAAGGGGAGGCAGGGTGCCCCCTAAGGGCAAGATACAGAGATTCATCAAAATTATACATCTTCAAAGGAATACACTACAACTAGACGTAGGGTATTACCTTACATCGAGGGCCTGAACCAGTATAAACTCCCCGTGTTCCTTTGCAGTCCACCGAGTTTCGATCTGACGAGTAGCCCTATATTCACATAGCTGGTGTAAAACATCGACAGTTGGCGCGCCAGGTAGGGGCTTCGGCGAGATCAACTTCAACAAGCTCGATGGATTCGACAACTGGAGTCGATGGCACCAATTTCTCCCCCGGCGACACGATCACATTCGGTAGCCTTGACTTCATCGCCGACCAGCTCGGCAACCTCACCTTGGCCGACTGAAACCAGATCCGATCGCCCGAGGAACCGGTCGACTCCACGCCAGTCGGCCCACACGACACCGTAGCAACCCTCGTTGACTTGCTGCAGCCATCTTCTACTTCCCTGGGTCTCGGGACAACTCTCTCCTTCTGCGTTCGACTCGGACTCAGCCTTGAGCCAGCCCGGGCTGGGCTAGGAAGGGGAGAGATCGTCAATCTCCCATGCAAACTTGGCGACGCCGCGGACATATACAATCTACATCCCACGCGGTAGACCCAATCCTCTACGCTTCAGTTCGGACATGGCCCAGAGCCGTTCCAGATTGGATCTAGGGAGGTCGGAGTCGTCATCACCCTAATGAACTACTCAGATTTCGACTCCAAGTCGGACAACAGTTCAAACACCAGTTCGGACACCAATCTGGCAAGCTTCCTTCTGCCTCAAGAAATCTTCATGGCTTCAACCCCTCCATAGGAGGTACGCCAAGTACAAGAGCAGCAAGAAGAGCAGGCCCGTCGACTGTGACAACAGGAGGAAGCCGAGCACGAGGCTCGCAACAACGAGCTATGCAGGGCTGGGTGAACCGCTCAGCAACAAATCCTCTAGACTAGAGTCGGCGACCACAACTTCTTCATTATGCCACAACAAAATGTCATGGCTGCTGCAACCTTGCTGGACACACTCCTGCTCGGGCCTGATCACCAGGCCACCCCGACTATCGCGAGGATCAAAGCCATGATTACAGCTGCCGCATGTCAGCAGTACCAGCAGTTAGGCGATACACTTATACTGACCAACCGGTCGGGTTCTCCAGTAGCGGTCTCGCCTGCATCAGCATGATGCCAGGCGGCTGGCTCAAGTCAACTGCATGTGGAGTCATGCCAAACATCTCTCGGCAACACAAACAACAACAATCGGCGGTGTCCCCAGAACGATCACTGGTTTAGCCAAGATCTCCGAGTTCATTTGCAACGTGATCTCCACCAAGACATCAACGCTCGGCGCCGCCAACGCGAAGATGACGAGCGCCGCCAACTGGAGGACGAGTACGAGCGCTTCAGTCTCCACCACGAGCGGTTCCACCGCCACAGCCGGAGCCGAAGCCCTCATGCAGACTAAGGCGTACCCGCCTTTACCCAGGAGCTACAAGAGGTCGATTGGCCGTTAGGCTTCAAGCCTACGGGAATCAAAAAATACGACGGCGAGACCAATCCCGAGTCCTGCTCACCGTATACACTTTGGTGATCCAAGCTACCGGAGGTGACCATAAAGCCATGGTTAACTACCTCCCGGTTGCCTTAGCCAACTCGGTAAGGACATGGCTCATAGGGCTCCCAAAGCGGTCAATCGGTTCCTAGGGAGAACTCTGGGAATGGTTCATCACCAATTTTCAGGGGACTTACGAGAGGCCATCTTTTAAGCACGATCTCTATCAGTTGCACCAGAGGAAGAACGAGTCTCTTCGCGAGTTCATCAAAAGGTTCTCCAAGAAGCGTAACTCGATCCTAATGATCAAGGATGAGGTCGTCATCGCCACCTTCCGCAAGGGAGTCAAGGATGCCCCGTTCATCGCAAAATTTACTCGGAAGCCTCCAAACTCTGTCAAGGCTCTCTTCAATATGGCGAACAAGTACACTGACTCAGCCGAGGTGGTCGCTGAGGCCCTCGACGAAAAGAAAGAGTCCCGGCAGAAGGACCAAAAGGCCAAAGCCGACAACGAGCCAGCACAGAACAAATCCGGAAGCCGCAAGCGGAAGTCGAAAAACGTGGTGGCCAACGTGGAGCGAACTCGGTCATGACCCCCAAGGAACAACGAGTACCAGAAGGTGATGAACAGGCCTTGCCCCTTCCACCCCAAGGGTAAACACGCGGCTAAGGACTGGTTCATGCTCAAGAAGTTTGCTTCCGAGTAGGCTTCATCATCTGGCGCCGACAAGGACAAGGACAAGCCAGATTCAGGCTCGGCCGATGATTATCAAGATCCCCAGGCCAAGCTCAACCATATCTTCAAAGGGCCGTTTACCTACGAGTCCAAGCGAAAGCAGAGGCTAACAACACACGATGTCAACGTGGTCTCTATAGTAGACGCCCCCTAGTATTTGCGCTGGTCAAAGATGACCATCACATTCAACCGCGCAGATCACCCAGATCGGGTTTCACACCCAGGACGCTATCCATTCGTCCTGGACCCGGTCGTCAAAAATATCAAGTTGAAGAAGGTTCTCATAGATGGAGGCAGCACGCTCAATATTCTCTTCGCCAAGACCATGGATGAGATGAAAATCCCTCGTTCAGAACTGCGGCCGAGTACGGTGCCCTTCCACGGGATAATTCCCGGCCTGTCTTCAACACCCCTCGGGCAGATAACTTTGCCGGTCACCTTTGGCATGCGGGATAACTTCCGCACAGAAAATATCTACTTCGAGGTCACCGACTTTGAGACTGTGTACCACGCGATACTCGGACGGCCGGCGCTCACCAAATTCATGGCAATACCACACTATACCTACATGCAGGGGCGGATCCAAGGGGTAGGCTTCATCAGGCTCTAGCCTACCCTTCGATTTTTGCAAAAAATTTTCAAGTATATATGATATCTAAATTATAGATGGATGGAGGAGGAAGAAAGGGGCCATCGGGAGCTAGGAGGAAGAAAGGAGCCGTCGGGAGCTAGGAGGAAGAAGAACAGGGGCAGCGATTGTGATTGGGCCAGATTAAGTGATTGGCCCATTTGGAAAACCGTCACTCAGGCCCATTAATATGTTGACTCATTTAGGGTTGGGGACTCCCTTGCGTGTGCATTTGCAGGCAGCAACAGCGGCGGTGTGGCGGCATCAAGCAGCTCAGGCGGCAAGCAGTAGCGCGGCATGGCGGTGGCAGCAAGTAGCAGTCGCAGCGCGCCCGACGGCAGCAAGCAGCAGGCGGCCTAGCGGCCACAAGCAGCAGCAGGCGCGGCCCAGCTCCAAAGGCAACAGAGTCAGTGAGATTCTTTTAATCTTTTTCAATCTTTTTAATTCTAGATTTCTAGTCTCTACTCTCTAATATATTTGTTTATTGAGGGGATTTATAATTTATAAAATTTATTGGTAGATCTGCAAATTGCAATGGAGAAGAAAACAACATTGCTTAATTACTATACTAGCAATTCAAGTGACACACCCCAAACTGATGAGAGCACAAATAGACCAAAGAGGCATCGAGTAGAATTTGATCCTAATGAAATTTTTGCCGATCCAGCAAAACGAATACAAATAGATGATTATGCTCTTGAAATTAGAGATCAAGTGAGGAGGGCATATTTGTTGAATGGTCCTAATAGAGCACATGGGCATAATTTTCCAAAGACATTAGATGGTAAGATTTGGAGATCCTTTCAACGGAATTGGTTCGATAAATTTGATTAGTTGGAATATAGTGTGGAAAAGGATGCTACATTTTGTTTCTATTGTTTTCTTTTCAAGAAATCAGCACAAACCAACACATTTGGAAATGATGTTTTTTCCAAAGAAGGATTCAGTCGTTGGAAAACAGCTTTGGATAGTTTTAATAAACGTGTTGGTGGTCCAAATAGTTTTCACAACATTGCAAGGGGTGAATGTGTTGACTTCAAGAACCAACGAGCAAGTGTTTCTAAAAAAATTGTTACTTTCTCTAAGGAGTATGAAATTTCATACAAAATACGCTTGACTGCTTCTTTAGATTGTGCAAGATATCTCATATCACAAGGGGAAGCCTTTCATGGACACGATGAATCATATACTTCCATAAATAAGGAAAATTTCAGGGAAATGTTGAATTGGTACAAAGATAAGAAGGATGATGTGAAGGAGGCATTTGACAAAGGTGCTGGGAATGCACTTATGATTTGTCCAGAGATTCAAAAGGATCTTGCAAAATGTTGTGCACAAGAAGTCACGGATGTGATTAAGGGTGAGATTGGGGATAAGAATTTCTTGGTTCTTATTGATGAGGCTAGAGATTCATCAATAAAAGAGCAGATGGCAGTAATTGTGAGGTTAGTTGTAAATCTAGTGTTTTATTTGTACCATTTATCCATTATTCCATTGTTCTATTATTCTAACCTTCTAATTCCTCATTGTCTTGGCTGCAGATTTGTGAATGATTATGGAAAGGTCATAGAAAGGTTTCTTGCAATTAAGCATATATTAGATTGTACATCTTCTGCATTGAAGGAGTATTTGGTTCAGGTACTTTCCCTCCATGGTTTACCTATTTCTAGGCTACGTGGGCAGGGATATGATGGAGCTTCAAATATGAGAGGTGAATTTAATGGCTTGCAAAAACTAATTAGGGATGAGAGTCCATATGCTTTCCATGTTCACTGCTTTGCTCATCAATTGCAATTGGTTGTTGTCACTGTTGCCCAAAGTAGTACATCTATTGCTGAATTTTTCAAATATATTCCCTTGATTGTGACTCAAGTTAGTGCATCTTGCAAGAGAAAAGATGCATTACTTGCTAAACATCAAGATGTGTTGTTAGACAAGTTAGAGAAGGGAAAGATTTCAGCTGGGACAGGACTGCATCAAGAATCATCCATAGTTAGACCTGGAGATACTCGATGGGGATCACATCTGAAAACTTTGCTTCGTATATACCAAATGTGGGAGGTAGCGGTGGATGTTCTAGTAATTGTAAGTGGAGATGCTCGTGAGCACTCAAGTCATGGTGGAGCTACAGGTTTGGTAAAGAAGATGGAGTGCTTTGAATTTGTATTCATCATGCATTTCTTAGTATCCTTATTGAGCATCACAAATGAGCTATCAAAATCTTTGCAAAGGAAAGATCAAGATATTGTTGAAGCTATGGGTTTAATCTTATATGTGAAAGAGCGCCTGCAAGATATAAGGGACAATGGATGGGATCCATTGTTCAAGCAAGTCAAAAGCTTTTGTGAGGCATACGAGATTGATGTGCCAAACATGGATGATCTCATTGGAGTTATGGGCCAACCTGTTCGGAGGAAACACAAAGTGACTCAATATCATTATTACAAAGTTAACATTTTCAATGTCGCTATTGATGCAACTTTGCATGAAATGAATCATCGCTTCAATGAAGTCTCCTCTGAGCTAGTGGTATGTATGTCTTGGCTTGATCCAAGAAACTCCTTCTCCAAGTTTGATGTTAACAAGCTTGTTCGACTTGTTGAGATTTATGCTGAAGATTTTACAATAGCTGACCGGTTATTGCTAAGAAGTCAGCTTCAAACCTTCATTCTCAATGTTAGGAGAAGTGAGCAATTTAATGAATGTCATGATATTTCAAGTCTTGCTCAGCTGATGGTTGAAACTAGAAAACATAGAACCTTCCCATTAGTGTATCGTCTCATTGAGCTGGCATTGATTCTCCCTGTTGCAACATCATCTGTTGAGCGCATATTTTCAGCAATGAATATTATCAAGACAGATTTGCGTAATAAGATATCAGATGATTGGCTTAATGATTTGATGGTATGCTACACTGAAGAACAGTAAATGGCGCATGTGCGTCGACTACATCGACTTAAACAAAGCATGCCCTAAAGATTCATTTGGTCTACTGAGAATAGATCAGCTGGTGGATTCAACTGCGGGGTGCGAACTCCTCAACTTTCTCGACTGCTATTCGAGATACCACCAAATCAGCCTAAAGGAGGAGGACTGCCTAAAGACGTCTTTCATCATGCCGTTTGGAGCATACTGCTACATCACCATGCCATTCTGTTTGAAAAACATTGGAGCAACATATCAACGAGCAATTCAGCAGTGTCTACACACTCAGATCGGGCACAATGTGGAGGCATATGTGTTAACGCCAAAATTTGGTAAGGCCCTGTATCAGATTCGGCCAAGAAGAAATTGCAGATAATTAACGGAAGTTAATTCAGAAGGGGCCGAATCTGGGAAGGAGCCATGAAGACCACAGTATGGCGGTTAATTACTGTATCTATTAATTAGGCAAGTGCTTATCTTTAGAAAACCTGACCCCGTGTCCGGTCAGGTCTTATTAGTGTTTTCTGTTATAATTACGAAATCATGTGCCGTGTCCAATAAGGACTCATGTCAACTCGGGGTATAAATACGTATGCCCGGGGACCATATAAATCATCAATCGATCAATAGAACTTCGGCGCATCGCCACCCTTCCGACGGGTTCTTGCTTCTCGAGCTGGGCTGCATCGGTTAAGTTCGACCTCCTGCGAGAGGGTAAGTCTCGTCACCCCGGCTACCTATCGGCTAGGACTTCCTCGGTTAGGTCCGATATTCTAGTCGGTTTATGGTAGTCGGCTTACCACGATATATTTATTTTGTCTATGGCTTCATCAGTTCAGTTTGATCTCATAGATTGATTAGGTATATCACATCACACATGCGTAGATCGTATCGACTTACTGTGAGCGGTTTATCATCAGTTTGTGCTGCATCGGTTAGGTCCGACCTATTAAACAGCCAGTGATAAATCGTTCCTGCTAGGTTGATACTTTGTGCGCAAGCGTCTTATCGGGGTGCATAGCCGATAAGTTATCATATTTTACATCACGATCGCATCAGATCTATCGGCCTATCGAGGTGTTGTTATCATCATCAGTCTGTGCTACAACGGTTGGGTCCGATCTACTAGACTGACGATAATAACTTTACTCTTAATAAGCCGATGGGTTTTATGCGGTGTTTTTATCGGAGTGCTTAGCCGATAAGTTATCTCTTAAATACAGCCAATTATACTGCTTGCCTTATTATACATTCTTGCCTGCATTACTATTACGATCGGCTAAGGGCTAGCTGATTGGTTTACTCTGCCGATCTGAGCGCGAGCATAGGCAGGCTCCCGAGCACAAGCTCAGTCAAGTTCCTGGGCACGATCAGTGTGCAAAGACCCAGACACGAAGTACAAGTGAGGACCCGGGCACGGGCACGACCTTAGGTAAGGACCCAGACACGAGCACAGGTAAGAACCCGGGCACGGGCACGGACGGCGAACGAAGATCCGGGCACGGGTACGAGCAAGGGCCCGGGCACAGGTGCGGGCAATATCTTTGCAGTGATAATAATAATTTTTAATCATAATCGGCTGGAGTTTATTTAATCTATTTAGTTATGCATTCTGCTTATTTACTTTATCAGTTTACAGCCGATTTTTGAGCATCCCTTCGATGATCAGCTAGTTTAATATTTGTTTATTACTATGCTATTGCTCATGCCATCATCGGCGTCCAGTCGATGTATAAGTGCTACAGTTCAATTGGCCATCGGCCGATGAGACGAGTCCAGATCGGCTTCTAGCCGATTGGCTCATGAATCTAATATTTTCTCTCCTTGTCAATTGCAGGGTCAAATTGACTGGCACGCCTACGAACCTCAAGAATTTAGGACCTGCACTGGAGTGAAGCAAATCTCCCGGGCCTTCACATGTCTCCAAGGCGCTGGACGGCCCCGGCGGTTTTCGGCGTCAACACGTTTTTGGCATGCCCGGTGGGACACGAAGTTTCAACAATCAGGATTGCAACATGGCCGGAAAGGAGGTCAAAACAGACAACATAATTCCGGTTAGCATGGAGGATTTAACTGAAGAACAGAAACAGCAAGTCGAGCAAAATATGGCAAATTTTCAGAAGTTGTGCTTAGAATCTTTCAGCATGACAAGGCAAGGGCCGATTCAGAAATCCCAGTTTTCGAAACCAGTACTGGTTGGAGAATCGAGCCGTACGCGACCTGAAAGTCCACCAGTAAAACCCTTGCAAGAGATGGTGAATGAAGCAGTTCATCACGTGCTCATCAATCAGTCCGGGATTCTGGTGAACACACTTCATAATCTCATAAAGAAGACGGTGGATGGATCGATTATTCAAGAGCCTACTCATGGTCCTGTTTACCTCCCACCAAAAGTTGAACCAAATCAAGTTGCTTACAACGTCAGCAGAGACATACCAGAAAACCTGTTTACACAGAACCAGGCTGGGGGGCAACAGGATATTCCTGCTGGATATCATCAGTCTGCTTATTATGGGGATATCAGCAAAATTATCTAGGAGGCGGGGCCGATCCAGGTACTTACCAGAGGGAGTATCATAGACAGAATCGGCAACAAACTCCACCTGTGCAGTATCAACAAGACAACCTAAGGGAAGAAGATTTATCAACAAGGGTTGCAGAAATAGTAAGGGAGCAGTTCGGGATCAAGCTCAAGGAACAAACATTTATGTATCGGCATCCATATCCTGAGTGGTTCGACAGGGTTCCATTACCACACCGATACAGGGTCCCGGATTTCTCTAAGTTTTCAGGGCAAGACAGCACATCTACAGTGGAACACGTCAGCCGATTCCTGGTACAGTGTGGAGAGGCATCGGCTGAAGAGGCTCTGAGGGTTAGGTTTTTCCCCTTGTCACTATTTGGATCGGCTTTTACATGGTTCTCTTCATTACCACCGAATTCCGTTCAGGGGTGGGCCGATCTAGAAAAACAGTTTCATAAATACTTCTTTGCCAGAATCCATGAGATGAGACTGATAGATTTGACATCGGTTAGGTAACGACCAGATGAAATAGTACCGGAATACGTTCAGCGATTTCGGGACGTTAGAAATCGATGTTACAGTCTGAACCTGAGCGATGGGCATCTAGCCGATCTGCTTTCCAGGGTCTCTTGGTGCCAATTAAGGAGAGGTTTTCATCACAAGAGTTCGAGTCCCTGGCGCACCTAGTACAGAAGGTATCGGCTCATGAAAGCCGATTTCAAGAGGCGAAAAAAGATAAATATTAGAGAAGGGTTGCTCAGGTACAGGTTTATTCATCAGACTCAGACAATGAGGGATCCGATGCTGAGGTTGGATTGGTGGAGTGGGCCAGGAACAAGAAATCAGTATCATGCCCATGGGTTAAAGATATCGGCAAAGAGGAGCGTTATGATTTTGATATCAATAAAGCCGATAAAATCTTTGACTTGCTGCTACAAGAGAAACAGATACAACTTCCGCCAAACCACGTGATTCCATCAGCCGAAGAACTAAAGAAGAAAAGATATTGCAAGTGGCACAATACTATATCGCATCATACTAACGAGTGCAAAGTTTTTCGGCAACAAATTCAATCGGCTGTCGAGCAGGGAAGAATCAAATTCGAAGACAAGAAGCCGATGAAGATTGATGGACACCCGTTCCCCGTAAACATGGTCTATGCAGGATCATCATCAAGGGATCAGGCCAATGGAGGAAGACGTCAAAGGTACAAATCAAGGATTACTTCATCGGATATGATAGAAAAATATTCAAGGTATGAGGAACGGAGGGATGAGCCAGAAAGATATAATCCGCATTGGAACTGCCCGTTCTTCTGGTTCTGCTGGGATCAAGGGATGAGATTGCCATCAGTAGAAGATTGCCCCGAGTGCAGTAATATGGGGAATCGGCATGATCAGCAGGAGAGGTTTTCATAGGATCGGCCGCTTGGAAAAAGAGCATCGGTTCATAGCCGATTAGGGCTGATCCATGAAGAATTCTTTGAAGAAAATGAAGAGGAAGTACATGAAAAATAGATCCAAAATCCTCAGTGGTGTCCTAGCGGGATATTCACAAAGAATCAGAAGAGAAGGGCACAACGGCTACGACACCGAGAGCAACAGGAAGAACAAAGGCAAGATCAGGAAGAGGCCGATCATCGTTACAAGAGAGCTAAACAAGTATGGCGCGTGAAGAGGAAGGACGATGAAGCTGATCAATCGGCTCCAGTAAATATGGTGTTTTTTTTGCCTCGGGAGTATAAAGCACTTTCATCAGATGAAGAAGGCAATGAGGAAGTTTTCGCTCAACTAACGTTGCAACCTGATCAGGCCGTATTTGATAAACCTGAAGAGTCAGAGCATCGGCACCTAAAGCCATTATATATCAAGGGCTATGTGAATGGGAAGCCAATGACAAAGATGCTGGTTGATGGGGGAGCAGCTGTTAATCTCATGCCTCATGCTACATTTCAGAAATTAGGGAAAACTGCCGAAGACTTGATCAAGACAAATATGGTGCTAAAAGACTTCGGTGGGAATTCATCAGAGGCGAAAGGCGTATTAAACGTGGAGTTGACAGTGGGAAATAAGACATTACCTACCATTTTTTTGTCATCGACGGAAAGGGGTCATATAGTTTGCTTCTTGGCAGGGATTGGATTCACGCGAACTGTTGCGTGCCCTCGACGATGCATCAATGTTTGATACAGTGGCAGGGAGATCAAGTCGAGGTGGTCCTAGCAGATCGGTCAACCAACATTGCAATGACCGATTTGCCAGTCTGGGAAGCCGATGGTGTTGATTGCCTGTCCGGAAAAATATGGGAGGGAGATTATCTTAAGGTCACTAGCCAAGGGATACAGCCGATTCAGCAAGTCGGCTCTAAATTGTTACTCTGATGGGCTCCATTGAGGATTTTGAGGGGAAACTGGGGCAAGGATTTACGTCGGCTGATGATTTAGAAGAGATCGACATAGGACCAGGAGTGTCGATGTACTGTCGATGTTTTACACCGGCAATAAATATATGGGGCTACTCGGCGGATGGAAACTCGGTGGATTGCAAAGGAACACAGGAGAATTATACTGGTTCAGGCCCTCAATGTGAGGTAATACCCTACGTCCAGTTGTTGTGTTATTCCTTTGAGGATTTGCGGTGGTGATTCTGGTGAACCAACCCAACCTGCCCTCATGGGGCGCCCTGCCTCCCCTTATATACTGGGGGACAGGGTTACAAGGTAGGAGTCCCCATCGGATTACGACTAGGAGATCTCCCCTTAGAGATATAACGCACCCGACTAGGACTGTATATTCCTTTCTATACAAGGCGAAGTCTGCCGAATCTATCTATATCTCTAATTACAAGGCTAGGCCCATCCTCTGTCCGAGTGACCCATATGCTTGTCATGAGGTACCCGGGGCCCATGGCACCCACAGTAGCCCCCGAGACCTTCATAGTTGAGTCACAGCTGATGCCGAGTGCTCATCCTCCACGGTGAAGTCTTCCCGAGTGCATTGCTCCCGAGTACTCTTTGTCTGAGTGCTGCTTCTCCCGAGTCCTGCTTCATGTCAGCTAGCAACGAGGCTATGAAGGGCTTCATGTAGATGTAGGAATAGTGTGCGCCGAATAGGCGCACCTATTAGGTGTAGCCCCCGACTTTGTGCTTAATTGTGAAGACAATTAAACGTAAAGTCAAAGATCTTTAACCTTGTAGTCTTTCCCGAGTAGATTACTACTGGTATATGAGACTTCGGTATCATGTCAACCGGAATATGATTTATAGTCTTGCCGAGTAGGGAACTACTCGTATATAGGACTCTTCGACTTCGTGTCAGTCGGAATGTGTGTTTATAGTCTTGCCGAGTAAGATGTTACTCATATATGGGACTCTTCAGCTTCATGTCAGCTGGAAAAGAAGTTTATAGTCTTTCCCGAGTGGCGTCCCACCCGGAAGTTAGACTCCTCCGCATCATGTCAGCGGGAATGAGAAATTTATAGTCTCTCCCGAGTAGTGCACTACTCGAAAGTTAGACTCTTCAGCATCATGTCGGCTGGAATAATGTTACTCATGGCAACTGGTGGCCACGCATGTAGGCCGAGTACCACTTTATGAAAATAAATCCACGGCGTGGTCAGGTGTACCCGAGAAAGATACCTGCATCCCCAATTTTAATGAAGACCAGCTTGTGATCCTTGTAAGGATATATCCTCGAGACCTGGTGGATAAAACAGATACCCAAACATATATGTTTAGCAATAAGGCTTTCATGAAGCATATCTGTTTACCTCATCGGTTCCTGTGGGTAGCACCAGCGCTATAATTTCAACTCAGCCTGTGGGCGGCCCACATGGAGCATGCTACTGTAGGAACTCATATCTTGGTGGCTGCTACCAAATAAGCCGGCCTGAGCCGACCTATCCGGCATAGCTCTATAGAAGTATCATCCATCGCCTGTCAGGATGAGTTTTTTAGTGTTTGATAACCGCAATCAGCCAGAGAAATCCTTATTCGCAAGCCTTTCCGACTTATGTTCTGGATGCAGCTTGGTTGCCATAGGTGCCCGAGCAGGTATGTTGCAGGATCTGCTTGCCCTCCTCAGGTGTGACGCAGTGCATGAGAACTCCGGATGCGCTTTGACGATGTAAGTCTTCCCTGACTTCAGAAGAGCCGAGCAGGGTACCCAAACCTTGCATTAGCATAGGATTCGGCTAGCGACCCTCATGGGGCATACCCTACCCAACAGAGTTATAGCCAAGCGAGGTACCCGAACCTTGTATTAGCATAGGATTCGGCTAGCGACCCTCATGGGGCGTACCTCACCCAACCGAGTGATATACGACCCCCGACTAGTGCCGGAAGTCGGTTGTCAGCTCACATAGAGCGTAGCCGGGCAAGATGACGTCCCGACTGGCGCAAGTACTCGGTAAGTAGCCCTCATGGAGCATCCCGAGTGTATTTTGGCAGACTTGTCCAGCCCCCGAGTGTAGGAGATAGGCTCGCAGCCCTGAGTTCCTGTCACGCCTATCCGGAGCTGGGCCTGCAATATAGAGATATCGGATGAGTAGCATCTGATGATGGAAATAATCACCCGAATAAAATGTATTTTACAATATATGTAAATACGAGTTTTTCCTCTTTTTGATATTAATTTCCCTGAGTAGTTGACCCCTTACGTTTAAACACTCTACCCGACTAGTCATAGCCCCCTAGCGTCGGGAGTTGGCTCATGGCTCTTTCCCAGACACGCGTTTTGGGTGACTTGAGTTCGTCTTTCATGGAGCAAAGTTTCACGGATCAGGGTTTATGCTACTCAAGTACTTTTGCGATCATTTAAGAGCAAAAACAGAGAAGAGTGCAGCTTGTGCACCTATTAGGTGTAAGCGGCATTGGCAAGGCCGAGTGAAGAAATATTTATCAGGAAGCGACTTAGCTGTTCGGTATTTCGGAGTGGGGATGCCATCCTTGCGTTTGAGCTTGTGAGCCCCCGAGCATGTCACTTGTTGTTCTGATAATCTTCAGTTGTTGAAAGTCGAAGACGGTTGTGACCGACTGCCACAATGAAGCCGTCTGACTTGCATTTGCGATTCCCAGCTTTAGTTGGGACCGCGTCGTTGGTGCCCTCCCGCTTCTTCTATCAGGATGCCTTTTTATCTTCAAGGGCCTCAGCAACAGCGTGGGCTAAGTCGGCGTATTTGTTCGCCATGTCGAATAAAGCCTTGACAGAGTTGGGAGGCTTCCGTGTGAATTTGTCGATGAACGAGGTGTCTTTGACTCCTTTTCGAAAGGCGGCGATGATGACCTTATCCTTGACGTTAGGGATTGAGTTCTTCTTCTCAGAAAACCTCTTAATGAAGTCACGAAGAGACTCGTTCTTCCTTTGATGCAACTGATATAAGTCGTACTCGGAAGATGGCCTCTCGTATGTCCCCTGGAAGTTGGCGATGAAGCGTTCTCGGAGTTCTCCCCAGGAGCTGATTGATTGCTTGGGAAGTCCTGTTAGCCATGTCCTCGCTGAGTCAGCTAAGGCGACCGGGAGGTAGTTAGCCATGACTTTGTGATCTCCTCCAGCTGCTCGGATTGCCGTAGTATAGACCGTGAGCCAAGACTCGGGATTGGTCTTGCCGTCATATTTGTCGATGCCTGTAGGCTTGAAACTCGACGGCCAGTCAACCTGTTGTAGTTCCTGGGTGAAGGCCGGTATGCCTTCGTCTTCATGAGGACTCCGACCCCGACTACGGAAGCGAAACCGCTTGTGGTGGAGGCCGAAATGCTCGTTCTCGTCTTCCAGTTGGCGTTGCTCGTCTTCTTCTCGTTCGCGGCGCCGAGCATTGGTGTCCTGCCGAAGATCACGCCATAGTTGGCCTCGGAGATCCCGGTTGTCCCGACGGTCACTTCGACGTTGCCGGTTGTTGTTTGGGTTGCCGAGTGACGTTTGGCGTGACTCCGTGTGCAGCCGACTAGAGCCAGCCGCTCGGCGTCGCTTTGAGGTAGACGAGACTGCCATTGGGGATGCCGACCGATTGGTCGGTATGAGGGTATCGCCCGACTGTTGGTGCTGCTGACATGCAGCAGCGGTAAGCATGGCTTTTATCCTTGCGATGGTCGGGGTGGCCTGGTGATCAGGCCCAAGCTGGATCGTGTCTAGTAGGGTTGCGGCGACCACGATGTTCTGTTGTGGCGTGACGAAGACGTCATGGTCACCGACTTTTGTTTGGAGGGTTTGTTGCTGAGCAGTCCGCCCGGCTCTGTGCAGATCGTCGTTGCGGGCGCGCAAGCGTCTTGCTTCTTCCTCTTGTTGTTCTCGCAGTCGGCGGGCCTCCTCCTCTTGTTGTTCACGTAGTCGGCGTGATTCCTGAGTAGGAGTAGAGCCTTTGGATGCCATGAAGATTTCTTGTGGTGGAGAGAAGCTTGCCGAGCTGCTGTCCGACTTAGAGTCGTAGTCCGACTGGAAGTCGGAGTCCGACTTCGAGTCGAAGTCGGGATGGTTGATGGGGATGAGTGTAACTCTGACCTCCCTTGATCCGATCTCGAGCGGCTCAGGGCCGTATCCGAGTCGAACTCCAGAGGATCGGGTTTGCCGCGTCGGATGTAGATTGTAGATATCCGCGGCGTCGCCGAGTCCGAACGGGAAATTGACGATCTCTTCCTTTTTTGGCCCGATCTCGGCCGGCTCAAAACCGAGTCCAAGTCGAACACCGAAAGAAAGTGTTGTCCCTGGACTCGGGCATATTGGAGATCGCCGCAGCATGTCCTGTAAGATTGCTGTAGCATCGCGTAGGCCGACTGGCGCGGAGTCGACTGGTTTCCTGGCAGATCGGATCGAGTCCGAGTCGGCTAAGGTGAGATTGCCGATCTGGTCGGCCATGAAGTCGAGGCTTCTGAATGCAATTGTATCTCCGGGGGAGAGTTTGCCGCCGTCGACTCCGGTTGATGGATCTATCGAGCTTGTAGATGTAGATCGCGCCGAAGCCCCTACTTGGCGCGCCAACTGTCGATGTTTTACACCGGCAATAAATATATGGGGCTACTCGGCGGATGGAAACTCGGTGGATTGCAAAGGAACACAGGAGAATTATACTGGTTCAGGCCCTCAATGTGAGGTAATACCCTACGTCCAGTTGTGGTGTTATTCCTTTGAGGATTTGCGGTGGTGATTCTGGTGAACCAACCCAACCTGCCCTCATGGGGCGCCCTGCCTCCCCTTATATACTGGGGGACAGGGTTACAAGGTAGGAGTCCCCATCGGATTACGACTAGGAGATCTCCCCTTAGAGATATAACGCACCCGACTAGGACTGTATATTCCTTTCTATACAAGGCGAAGTCTGCCGAATCTAGCTATATCTCTAATTACAAGGCTAGGCCCATCCTCTGTCCGAGTGACCCATATGCTTGTCATGAGGTACCCGGGGCCCATGGCACCCACAAGGAGATAAGCCAAGGCCGACGTACATAAGCAAAAAGTTATGTCCTGAACTTCGAGAAGAATTGATAACACTATTGAAGGAGTATCGGGATTGTTTCGCTTGGGAGTACCATGAGATGCCAGGATTAAGCCGATCAATTGTTGAACATCGGCTGCCCATTAAACAAGGATATCGGCCATTCAAACAGGCTCCAAGGAGATTCAAGGCAGAACTATATGAGCCAATCAAAGCGGAAATCACAAGGTTGTATGATGCCAAGTTTATAAGGCCATGCCGATATGCTGAGTGGGTTTCTAATATCGTCCTGGTGGAGAAGAAAAACGGAAAATTGAGGATATGTATTGATTTCCGGGATCTGAATAAAGCTACCCCCAAGGATGAATACCCAATGCCGATAGCGGATTTATTGGTGGATGCAACATCAGGCCACAAAATTATCAGCTTCATGGACGGCAATGTAGGATACAATCAGATTTTTATGGCTGAAGAAGATATACATAAGACTGCGTTTCGATGTCCTGGAGCTATCGACTTGTATGAGTGGGTAGTAATGACTTTTGGATTAAAGAGTGCCGGTGCGACTTATCAGAGAGCAATGAATTATATATTTCATGATCTCATCGGCTTATTAGTGGAAATTTACATCGACGATGTTGTGGTTAAGTCTAAGAGTGAGGAAAGCCATATAGCCGATTTACGGAGAGTGCTGGAAAGGGCAAAGAAGTATGGACTAAGGATGAATCCCAATAAATGCGCTTTTGGTGTATCGGCTGGGCAGTTTTTGGGTTTTATGGTTCATGAGCGAGGAATTGAAGTTAGTCAGCGAAGCATCCGAGCCATTAAGACTACAGAGCCACCAAGCAATAAGACAGAGTTGCAATCATTGATCGGCAAGATTAACTTTGTGAGAAGATTTATATCAAATTTGTCAGGGAGAATTGAGTCTTTTACTCCATTATTGAAGTTGAAAGCCGATCAAGAGTTTGTGTGGGGGGCGGCACAGCAGAAGGCATTTGACGGAATCAAGAACTATCTGAGTTCCCCACCTATTTTAATTCCGCCGCAGAGAGGAGTGCCGTTCAAGTTATACTTATCAGCCGATGAGAAATCCATCGGGTCTGTTTTGATACAGGAATTTGAGGGAAAGGAGCGAGTTGTGTTTTATCTGAGTAGAAGGCTTTTGGATGCTGAGACGAGATATCCTGCGGTGGAGAAATTATGCCTTTGTTTATATTTCTCATGTACAAAGTTAAGGCATTATATCTTATCGGCTGAGTGTACAGTGGTTTGCAAGGCCGATGTGGTGAAATATATGTTGTCGGCTCCAGTCTTGAAAGGGCGAGTTGGTAAATGGATTTTTGCTTTGATAGAGTTCGACTTGAGATATGAATCGGCTAAAGCAATCAAGGGACAGGCAGTGGCCGATTTCATTGTACAACACAGAGGGGCTCACGAAGATTATGTGGAGCCAATCCCATGGACTTTGTTTTTTGATGGATCGGTTTGTAAGCATGGATCTGGTATCGGCTTGGTTATTATATCGCCTCGGGGGGCAAGTTTTGAGTTTGCTTTTACAATTAAACCTTATCGGACTAATAATAAGGCGGAATACGAGGCGGTATTAAAAAGACTTCAACTTTTAAAGGAGATCGGAGCCGATATCATAGAAATTGTTGGTGATTCTTTGTTGGTAATCAAGCAGTTGTCTGGAGAATATGAGTGCAAGGATGACGTTTTGAGATCATATTATGAGGAATGTATAGATTTGTTAAAGGATTTCAAGATGGTATCAATAGATCATATTCCTAGGGAGCAAAATCTAGAAGCCAATGATCTTGCACAGATTGCTTCAGGTTATCGGCTGAATAGGCAAGTTGAGGTTGAAATAGCCGATAGTGACATTCAAGACAAGGCCGATGACTGGAGACAGGAAATAATTAATTATCTGCAAAATCCGTCGCAATCGGTTTCCAGGAAAATTCGGTATAAAGCTACTAAGTATGTGCTGCTTGATGGGGAACTGTATTATCAGACTTTTGAGGGAGTTCTGCTTAGGTGCCTGAATTTGGAAGAAGCCAAAGTGGTTATGTGCGAGGTGCATGAAGGTGTCTGTGGGACTCATCAATCGGCTCATAAGATGAAGTGGTTGCTGAGAAGAGTAGGATATTTTTGGCCAACAATGCTGGAAGATTACTTCAGGTACTATAAAGGGTGTCAAGATTGTCAGAAATTTGGAAATGTACAGCGAGCACCAGCATCGGCTATGAATCCTATCATCAAACCGTGGCCGTTCAGAGGTTGGGGAATTGACATGATCGGCCAAGTTTTTCCTCCATCAAGTAAAGGACATAAGTTCATATTGGCGGCGACAGATTATTTTACCAAGTGGGTAGAGGCGATTCCTCTGAAGAAAGTTACGTCCAAGGAAGCGATCGAGTTTGTAAAAGAACACATAATTTATCGGTTTGGAATTCCTCAGATAATAACTACTGATCAGGGATCTGTCTTCGTGTCCGATGAGTTTCAATAGTTTGCTGCCAGTATGGGAATCAAGTTATTAAATTCATCGCCTTATTATGCTCAGGCTAATGGACAAGCAGAAGCCTCTAATAAGAGTTTGATCAAGTTGATTAAGCGAAAGATTGATGAGCAGCCGTGGCGATGGCATACTACATTAGCCGATTCACTATGGGCCAATCGGATGGCGTGTCATGGATCTACTCGGGTGCCGCCGTATCAGTTGGTATATGGGCATGAGGCAGTTCTACCTTGGGAAACTAACATCGGTTCTAGGAGGATTTCTTTTCAAAATCAATTGACAGCCGATGATTATTATAACTTAATGACAGATGAACTTGAAGATTTGGCTCAGAATTGGTTAAGGGCATTAGAGAGGATCAAGGAGAACAAGGCTAAGGCAGCTCGGTATTACAACAAAAAGGTGGTGAGTAAATCGTTTGCCGAGGGAGATCTTGTATGGAAATTGATTTTGCCGATCGGGTCCAGAGATAGTAGATTTGGAAAGTGGTCGCCTAATTGGGAAGGGCCCTATCGGATTAATCGTTGTGTGCCTGGTAATGCCTATGTATTAGAGGATCTTGACGGGACGGAGTTTGCTAAAGCGCTTAACGGGAAATATCTCAAGAAATACTATCCTAGTGTTTGGATCAACTCTTAAATCAGTTAAGTGCAGCCGATTTCTAAACTAGTTTAGAAAGTCGATGTTTTTGCATCGCCTAAAGATAGCCGATATTAATCGATATCGCCTTTAGATCAAACAAACAGAAGTATTATCAAGGGTAAAAGAAGCAGGCAACAGAGCCGATCAAGATATATTACAGTACAACCGGCATGTTTCATGAAGCCATCGGTCATTGATTTACATGAATTTTTGGATCGTTTCGATTGCATGCAAGTGGATTTGGTCAATTTCATTGATAGCGCAGATGTCGTCTTCATCGGAGCCCGGGATGGTCTTCAGATTTTTGCGCCGATGAACGACTTGACGCACCGTTGCTGTGACCTTGGCCTCTTGGTCTTGTATAGCTTGTGGTAGGCCGATGAGCTGGGATTCTGTTGTTGCGAGGTCCTTGCAAACTTGTTCATGTTCTGCCAGCAGATCGGCCTCCTTTTTCTTCAGTTGGGCCAACTTGGATTGGAGCTCTTGTGGGGCGATTATCATATCATCAAGCTTTTTCTTCTCTATTCGGACTGACAGCCGATCGGCTTGGATATCTTCGGTTATCTTCTGTTGGTCAGCACGATCGGCTATGCGCTGTCTAAGCTTGATGAGTTTGAATCTGTGAGACTCCAGATGTGCCGCGGGGGTTAGTACGTCGATGAGTTCTTCGGGCAAATGGTGTTCAATATCTGCAAGTCTGGCCCGAATCGGCCCACAATCTTCCACTAGTGCATCGATTGGATTTTCTAGCCGACTGATGATGCTCGTTAAATACTCAGGCACATCAGCTGGGAAGGATGGCTTGGTTGCTGCCCTGGTGGCTGTTTCGTCTTCTGCCTCTAAGTACTTGCCAATGTCAAAAGAGAACAAATCGGCTAAGGACTGCAAAATTGACATCGGCAAAAGAATCAGTAAAAAGTTAAAAGTGAAGTATGGGCGTAAAGAGGTTACCTGAGGAAGGACATCGGCAGTTTGGGTGGCATCGGCTTCAGGGGGATGAGTAGGTTGTTCTTCGGGGTGGCCGATGTCAGGCGATGAAGAAGGAACAGTCTCATCGACGACTTGAGGACTTGGTGCTGAGATTGGGGCAGCTGGAGAAGCCATCGGCTCAATGCTTGGAGGGATGTCGGAAGAAGGTTGAGGTTCTGGAGCCGATGACTTGAGCTGAAAATGAAACTGATAAGATGAATGAGAAAGCGGGTAATGATATCAAGACTTGGAGCATACCTGAGGAGATGAGGGAGCCGATGTTGTTTGGGGAGTAGATGGCGTTGTGGCAATGACATCGGCACCGGTTTTCTGCTTCTTGAGGGAGGGGCGGTGTGCTAATTTCTTGCGTTTTTGTCCTATCGGCCGAGGCGCCTTGAGGAGAGCCGATGGAGAGGGAGCATCGCGCCCTAAGTTCGGAGTGGCCGATGGGGGTTGATACAGAATCGGCTGACCGCTGTTGCTTGTCATTGGGGGCTCGACGTTGGCAGCCTGCAAATTAAGAGTAAGAGATGATCGGAGATGATGATTAAGGCTTACGGGTGTTACCTCCTCATCGGATTCGATGTACTCGGCATCAAGGCAGGAACAGTAGTAGGTGGCCGCTAAGCTAAATAGATGTTTCTTCCATTCTGACCACCATCGGACGAAAAGCTTTGTATTGGCAGTGCAAACATTCACCTCGGTGCCGGCGCCTAGAAGAAGGGATTCTGTTAAAGTCCGCATCCGATCATACTCTAGGGCGTTGTTGACGTTGCCCCGGGCCTGAAGTTTGTCGATGAAGAATAGGCCGATCGGAAGTTGACCAAGGCCAAGCTGACGGGAGCCGACCGATGGATGGTAGAACTCATATGATGGTTGCGATCGGCCCAGAGAAAAGCCAGTTGGCAGCAGACAAGGGGTAATGGCCGATAGAAATATGTCCTTCGACTCATCATTTTCCAAAGCATTAAGCGGGTCAAAATTGGAAGGCATCTCGAATGACGATGCATCATTCTATGTGAACCAGAGAGTGGCCTCCTTGGTGAAGCCGTAATAGAACCCCTTGAACCATTGGCTTAGTCCAGCAGGTGTTATCTTGCCACCAGAAAGAGCCAATGCAGCTTCGCCCATGGAGACGCATCGGCGGTAAATAGGATCCTGGTCTTCTGTGTGATCGGCTGGAAAGGATTGGTTGAGAAAAGAAGTCCCAAAGAAGGCCTTGGAGGTGTAGACGTTGAGCCAGAGTTGCACAAACCACCAAGGACCCCCGATATGGCCGATGGGTTGGCCGGCCGATAGCTTGGTCGCTACTTGGTGAAGCAGCTGATAAGTAGCGCCAAGGAGGTATTGCCCCAAGGGGATCTGTTTCCGATTGGCCAAACACTCTGCCAGGCATTGCATGTTGGTCGTCGGGCCGAGGGTTGCGCCACCAAAAACAAACTGTTCCAGCCACAAGTTCAGAAAAGCGACATGTTCCCGGTCATCGACTGATCCAGTTCCCTTATTATGAATGGATATGTACCTGGACCAGCCGCCGATGTTCTTTGCTTGGAGCCGATGAGCAGGCTTGAATCGGAGCTTAAAGGGGTCGATGTAGCTCGTCGTGTCAAGGCAGGTGAGCATAGTCACATCCAGCAAGGTAGGAGTCATCGGCCTGTGCCCGAACATGAAGGCGTTGAGGGCGCCAGACCAGAAGTATGAGGCCGATGCAAGCAGAGGTTCATTCCTTTCCATATCGGCTAGAGAGAGATTGATGCAGTGGCCGATATGTGATTCTTCCCAGAAGGTTCTCTTCGCGGCCGATACTCTGATGTACCAATCCCTCCACCCAGGCAGCTTGCTCGGCCATGACCTGAAGCTATTGGTCCAGTCACTAACTAGCATGGCGGAGTTCTTGAAAGGAATACGTTGGGTCTCAGCGATTATGAAATCTGTGGGATCTTTGCTACCCATGGGGCCATGGTAGAAAAAGTTCGGGTAATCGGCGGCTGGGATCAAGATCTGGTCTCTAAGGTGCTACAGTAAACAAGAACACGACGAAGAATAGGTGAAGAACATGGCGGATTGGGTGCATCTAGGCTACGGAATCGGGGAAAATAATCGGGCAAGAAGATTACCTCGGGGACTGCGGATGCTGATGCCATCGCGAGAGAGGAAGAAGATGCAGGAATCAACAGCCGAAGAAAAGGGCTGCGACGGTTCATCTGGGTTTGCTAGAGCTTGTCAAAGTTTTGGAAGATGAAGCGGTGGTGCTCTGGTGATGTGAAAGCATAAAAAAGGCTAGGGAGACGAAGCGTTTTATAGAGATATGATGACCGGGCGGGAATCGAGGCCGTTGGCACTGTTTCAAACAATTATGGCAAGTGGGCTACCTTGGGCCGCCTCGGTATGGGAGAGATCTGAAGGCCCAAAGCGAAAAAATTTTGAAGTCTTATAGAACAACTTTGAAATTGGGGGGCATATGTGTTAACGCCAAAATTTGGTAAGGCCCTGTATCAGATTCGGTCAAGAAGAAATTGCAGATAATTAACAGAAGTTGATCCAGAAGGGACCAAATCCGGGAAGGAGCCGTGAAGTCCACAGTATGGTGGTTAATTACTGTATCTATTAATTAGGCAAGTGCTGATCTTTAGGAAACCTGACCCCGTGTCCGGTCGGGTCTTATTAGTGTTTTCTTTTATAATTACGAAATCATGTGCTGTGTCCAATAAGGACTCATGTCAACTCGGGGTATAAATACGTATGCCCGGGGACCATGTAAATCATCAATCGATCAATAGAACTTCGGCGCATCGCCACCCTTCCGACGGGTTCTTGCTTCTCGAGCCGGGCTGCATCAGTTAAGTTCGACCTCCTGCGAGAGGGTAAGTCTCGTCACCCCGGCTACCTATCGGCTAGGACTTCCTCGGTTAGGTCTAATATTCTAGTCGGTTTATGGTAGTCGGCTTACCACGATATATTTATTTTGTCTATGGCTGCATCAGTTCAGTTTGATCTCATAGATTGATTAGGTATATCACATCACGCATGCGTAGATCGTATCGGCTTACTGGGAGCGGTTTATCATCAGTTTGTGCTGCATCGGTTAGGTCCGACCTATTAAACTGCCAGTGATAAATCGTTCCTGCTAGGTTGATACTTTGTGTGCAAGCGTCTTATCGGGGTGCATAGCCGATAAGTTATCATATTTTACATCACGATCGCATCAGATCTATCGGCCTATCGAGGTGTCTTTATCATCATCAGTCTATGCTGCAACGGTTGGATCCGATCTACTAGACTGACGATAATAACTTTACTCTTAATAAGCCG
Source organism: Oryza meyeriana var. granulata (assembly GCA_003991445.1). Lineage (NCBI taxonomy): Eukaryota > Viridiplantae > Streptophyta > Magnoliopsida > Poales > Poaceae > Oryza > Oryza meyeriana. The sequence goes on along the minus strand of RYFJ01001352.1, from coordinate 81,951 downwards.
ATGGGTTTTATGCGGTGTTTTTATCGGAGTGCTTAGCCGATAAGTTATCTCTTAAATACAGCCGATTATACTGCTTGCCTTGTTATACATTCTTGCCTGCATTACTATTACGATCGGCTAAGGGCTAGCCGATTGGTTTACTCTGCCGATCCGAGCGTGAGCACAGGCAGGCTCCCGGGCACGAGCTCAGTCAAGTTCTCGGGCACGATCAGTGTGCAAAGACCCGGACACGGGTATAAATGAGGACCCGGGCACGGGCACGACCTCAGGTAAGGACCCAGACATGAGCACAGGTAAGAACCCGGGCACGGGCACGGACGGCGAACGAAGATCCGAGCGCGGGTACGAGCATAGGGCCCGGGCCACGGGTGCGGGCAATATCTTGCAGGATAATAATAATTTTTAATCATAATCGGCTGGAGTTTATTTAATCTATTTAGTTATGCATTCTGCTTATTTACTTTATCAGTTTTCAGCCGATTTTTGAGCATAACCTTCGATGATCGGCTAGTTTAATATTTGTTTATTACTATGCTATTGCTCATGGCCATCATCGGCTTCCAGTCGATGTATAGTGCTACAGTTCATCGGCCATCGGCCGATGAGACGAGTCCAGATCGGCTTCAACCGATTGGCTCAATGAATCTAATATTTCTCTCTCTTGTGAATTGCAGGGTCAATTGACTGGCAGTGCGCCTACGAACCTCAAGATTTTAGGACCTGCACTGGGAGTGAAGAAATCTCCCAGGCCTTCGCGTGTCTCCACGCCGCCGGACAGCCCCGGTGGTTTTCGGCGTCAACATGTTTTTGGCACGCCCGGTGGGACACGAAGTTTCAACAATCAGGATTGCAACATGGCCTGAAGAAAGTAGATAATTTTCAATGGACTCCCGAAGCCCAGCAAGCCTTCGAAGACTTCAAGAAATTTCTCACATCACCACCTATGTTGGCATCGCCTATGCCCCAAGAGCCATTAATGTTGTATCTGGCGGCAACCACTCAGGTAGTCAGCAGAGTGCTGGTGGTCGAGCGATCCGAACCGGGTCATATATAAAAAGTTCAACGGCCAGTCTACTTCATCAGCGAGGTCCTTGCTGACTCCAAGATGAGATATCCACAGGTCTAGAAGCTACTCTATGGCCTACTCATCACTGTCCGAAAGCTGGTGCACTATTTTCAATCGCATTAGGTCACGGTGGTCACATCGTATCACTCGGGAACGTCTCTTCCACAACCGCGAGTCCACGGCCGATCGCTAAATGGGCGCTTGAGTTGATGGCGTTCGACATCACCTTTTAGCCACGGACAATAATCAAATCACAAGCTCTAGCTGACTTTGTGGTCGAGTGGACAGAAGTTCAGATGCCTACAACAACAGCAAAGCTAGAGTACTGGACAATGTACTTCGATGGTTCTCTAAGGATCGGTGGCGCCGGGGCCGGCGTCGTACTGACATCACCCACCGGTGAAAAACTTAAGTATGTTCTCTAGATCCACCTCCTAGCTTCCCACAATGTCGCCGAGTACGAGGCACTCATCCACGGGCTCCACATTGCCATATCACTCAGCATCCGCTGACTGGTTGTGCGAGGAGACTCTCAACTCGTGGTAAACCAAGTCATGAAAGACTGAACAATGTTGACGATACTCATGAGCGTACTGTCAAGAGATCCGAAAGCTGGAAAACAAATTCGACGGGCTGGAGATAACTCATGTCTTATGACAATACAACGATGCTGCAGACGAATTGGCAAACATGGGATCCAAGGGAGAAGTGGTCCCAACCAGGATCTTTATCGAGCAACTAATGGAGCCATCAGTCAAGAAGACACCAGTGCCAGAACAGTCGTGAGATGATCCTACCCCGGCAACAGACGAAGTCCTGATCATATCTCAAGATTTGGCAGATTCCTATTCTCAAATTCTCCTGGACGGATGAACTCCAGAAGATTGCATTCAAGCTGAAAATCAAACGTCGAAGTAAATGTTTCTAGTAGTCGGAGAAGACCTATACCGAAGAAGTGCATTCGGTGTCCTCATGCGCTGCGTCACACCCGAGGAGGGCAAGCAGATTCTACAATCGATCCACTTGGGCATATGTGGCAACCATGCCGCATCTAGGATGTTAGTTGGAAAGGCTTATAGGCAGGGATTTTTCTAGCCAACAGCAGTAGCAGATGCTAAAGACATAGTTCGCACATCTGAGGGTGTCAGTTCTATGGCAAGACAACAAATCTCCAGCCCAAGAACTCCAAACTATTCCAATCTCTTGGCCTTTGCAGTATGGGGACTTAACATGGTCGGGCCTTTCAAGAAGCGCAGGAGGGTTCACACATTTGTTCGTCGCAGTGGATAATTCACAAAGTGGATTGAAGGCAAAACCCGTTACTACCATAACAGCGGCAAGAGCAAAGGACTTCATCATGAGTATATTATACCGATTCGAGGTTCCTAACCGCATCATAACGGATAATGGTACTCAATTCACAGGCGGTGTATTACAAGATTTCTGTGACGAATTTGGCATCAAGATTTGTTATGCATCTGTGGCACACCCACGGAGCAATGGGCAGGTTGAACGTGCCAATGGCATGGTCTTACAAGGTATCAAGGCCAGGATATTCAACCGACTACAACCATATGCAGGGCGGTGGGTACAAGAACTCCCATTGTTCTCTGGTCTCTCAGAACCATGGTTAGTCGGGCAACAGGGCAATCCTCTTTCTCTCTGGTCTATGGTGCTGAGGCTGTGCTACCAACCGAGTTAGAGTTCGGCTCTTCGCGAGTTCGGGCTTACTCAGAAGATGGATCAAACAATACCCGATTGGTCGAACTAGATCAGTTGGAAGAAGCGAGGGACATCGCAATAATCTAGTCAGCAAGGTATCTTCAAGGCATGCGTCGTTATCACAATCGCAATGTCCGTGGCCACACCTTTTTTGGTCGGGTACTCGTTTGAGGAAATACAAACACCAAAGACAGGCATAAACTATCCCCAATATGGGAAGCTCCGTTCATTATCGCCGAAGTTACATGGCCAAGTGCCTACTGACTAAAGACCGAAGACGGTGCTCGTCACCAACTCATGGAATACAGAACAGCTATGTCCTTTCTATACCTGAGTTTTACATTTTCCCAAGTGTACAGTTTTTCTCTAACTCACTACGCTGCTTGTTCCAACCGAGTAGTGAGTTGGGGGCTGCATGTATTATATGTGCTTTGTCAATAATATACGAGCTTGTTTTACTCAAGTCATGGAGTTCTGCAATGACTTTGTCATGATCGCCTGAGTAGCTTTCTGCAGTGACGATTTTATTAGTTCCTATAGACTAACTCGGCGTGGACCATACAGTCGAGTAGAGCTAATGCCAACTAAGTAAAACCTCAGAGCTCGGTGGCATTGCCCATATATTTACACATGTCCTTACAAAGACTTTATATACACCGACTGCATGACATATTGTTCTCACATTCCCAGGTCCTTGGTGATCGCCACTGCAGTCGGCCTCGCCTGGGTGATCAACTCCAACGCCTCCTCAGGTGTTGTCTCTTCGGCAAACCCTTCACCGATGGCCTCAAGATCTGCCCTGGGGTAGATCGACTTGGTCATCATGAGGGTCTGGGCCACGCCGACAACAACACACTCATCCAAGTACGTTTCAGGATACTCAGGGCTTTCGTTAAGGCGCGCCTGCACTTGGGAGACATGTTGGAGCTGGTTCCCACATGGTGAGGATCCATAATGTCAAGGAGCCCTTTCACGGACTCAGCAAGAATCTTCCGTGACTCCTTGACGACCTTAATCTCCTCTACAAAGGCTCGAAACTGGTTTTGGGTGTTGGCTCTTGCAGCTGCCCAGATTCATTGGCAAGTAAACTTGTCAGCCTAAACAGTAGTCGGAGTAATCAAAGGATTGGATAAGGTCGTTGTCAGAGTGAGGACTTACTTTCGTAGTCGGCCTCCACCTTGGCTTTGGCCTTCTCCAGTTCAGTCTTTTCCTTCTCGAGTTTGCCTTTGGCCCTTTCCAGCTCGGCCTTGTCTTTCTTGAGTTCGGGTTTTGCTTTCTTGGCCTCCTTCAGCTTGGTTCCCCCCTCTGTTCGGGGTCTTAACTCAGCTTTGAGGGCTGTATATCAGAATAGTCAAGAGCTCGAGATTACAGTCAAGACACAACGGGGCAGTCGAGAAACAACAAAGCTAGAGAATATACACGGGACTTAGTTGGAAGACAAATACAAGAGACTTACTTCTGATCTTGTCGCCTAGGGCCAATTCTCACCCTGAGTTGGTCAACTGCCCCTTCAGCAAGTCTCCCTCTCCTGGCTAGACCGCTCCAAGTTGGCTTCGATGGTCTGGAGCTAGCCCAATCATTGGAGCTGGGGGCGAGCTGAGCCAAGACCTCGTTTATCTTCTCCGAGCGGTTGATGATCTTCTGCTCAGGACAAAACAGAGCAAAGCGGAGTCAAATTGCGGAATACCCATACAAGGAAGAACATCAAGAACTCAATATGGTGAAAGTCATACCTGGACCCCCTGGGACGCAGCGATCGCGGCGTGAAGTAGAACTTCATGCTCTCTCTCCGCTGCCTCTTCATCATGCTCGTAGCATTTCTGTTGGCACCGAAAATCACCGGCAGCATCGGGAACGAGCTGATGATATGGTTTGATGCACTAGACACGTGAAGGCCTGGGAGATTTGCTTAACTCCAGTGCAGGTCCTAAATCTTGAGGTTCTAGGCGTGCCAATCAATTTGACCCTGCAATTGACAAGGAGATAGAAAATATTAGATCATTGAGCCAATCGGCTGGAAGCCAAATTGGACTCGTTCCATCGGCCGATGGCCGATATAGACGAGCACTTACACATCGACTATAAGCCGATGATGGCATAGATAAGGAAAAATAAATAAATTAATTAACTACCCTATAGCCGATTGCAATAGAGGCACAGGTAACAAAATAACAATAAACAATACAATTCGGCTTTAGATGAGACGAAACTAGTAATATTGATGGTCGTACTATTAATGTCACCTTGGCAGATCGGACCGAACCGAGACAGTATAAGATTAACATTAACAACACTAGACGATAGAAACTAGATTAATCGTGCTTACCATGATAGATCAACTAGGTATAAAGATAATTTATCGGCTAAACACTCCGATAAGAATGCATAAACATCCATCGGCTCAGTAAGGGATAGAATTATTATACCAGTCTAATGGATCGGACCTAACGTTACAGAACAGACTGATGATGATAAAGAACCTCGATGGGCCGATAGATCTAATGGAATCGTGATGTAACTATGAGAACTTATCCGGCTATTCGTCCTGATAAAACGCTTGCATAAACCGATCAGCCTAGCAGGAATAATTTATCACGCAGTTTAGTAGGTTCGACCTAACCGATGCAGCACAAACTGATGATAAGTTACACCCAGTAAGCCGATAAGCCTATTCACACGTGATGTGATATATCTACTTGGCCTATGAGATCAAACCTAACTGATGCAACCGTAGACAGAACAGATATATCGTGGTAAGCCGACTACCGCAGGCCGACTAGAATATCGGACCTAATCGAGGAAGTCCTAGTCGATACGGTAGTCGGGGTAACGAGACTTACCCTCTCGCAGGAGGTTGAACTTAACTGATGCAGCCTGGCTCGAGAAGCAAGAACCCATTGAAAAGGGTGGCGATGCGCCGAAGTTTGTATTGATCTGTTTGATAATTTACATGATCCCTGGGCATACGTATTTATATCCCGAATTGATACTGTCCTGATCGGATACGAACCAGGAGTTTCCTGGCTATAAAAGGAAAATTAACAAGCCCTGATTGGATACGAGATCAGGTTTCCTAAAAATTATAATCTTGCCTAATTTACAGATAAGATTTTAACTGGCCTCTCTGTGGTCTTCACGATTCCTTCCTGAATTCGGCTTCTTCTGGATTTAATTCCCGCCAGTTAACCGCGATTTTCCTTAACCGAATCCAATAAAGGTCCGTACCAAATTTTGGCGTTAACACATGCCCCCTAATTTCGGAGTTTTTCATAAGACTTCGAAATTCTCATTCTAGGTTTTTAGATTCCTTCCACACCGAGGCGGCCCAAGGTAGCCCACTTTCCTTAAATGTTGAAACAGTACCAATGGCCTCGATTCCCGCCCGGTCATCATACCTCTATAAACCGCTTCGCCTTCCTAGCCCCCTTTCTTTACGGTTTCACATCACCAGAGCCCTTTCCACTTCTTCCGAGACCTCGACGAACTTCGGCAAACCCAGGCGAACCGCTGCGGTCTTCTTTTTCAACCTCCGATCCTCGCTCATCTCCTTCTTTCGTAATGGCCTCCGCAATCACCGTCCCAGAGGTAATCTCCTTGTCTGATTGCCTTCTCTGTCTCTGTTAACGCCAAAATTTGGTAAGGCCCTGTTTCAGATTCGGTCAAAGGAGAGATTGCAGTCAACTGATGGAGAAGAGACCGGAATCGGGAAGGAGCCGTGAAGACGTTACTTGGCAGTTATTTACTATACCTGTTAATTAGGCAGGTGTTTATCTTTGGGAAACCTGACCTCGTGTCCGGTCAGGATTAGTTAGCGTTTTTCTGTTATGGATAGGAAATCATGTATCGTGTCCTATAAGGACTCATGTAACTCGGGGTATAAATACGTATGCCCGGGGACCTTGTAAACTATCACAACGATCAATACAAACTTCGGCGCATCGCCACCCTTCCGACGGGATCTTGCTTCTCGAGCCGGGCTGCATCGGTTAGGTCCGAACTCCTGCGAGAGGGTAAGTCTCGTCACCCCGGCTACCTATCGGCTAGGACTTCCTCGGTTAGGTCCGATATTCTAGTCGGTTTATGGTAGTCGGCTTACCACGATATATTTACTTTATCTATGGCTGCATCAGTTCAGTTTGACCTCATAGGTTGATTAGGTATATCACATCACGCGTGCGTAGATCGTATCGGCTTACTGGGAGCGGTTTATCATCAGTTTGTGCTGCATCGGTTAGGTCCGACCTACTAAACTGCTAGCGATAAACCGATCCTGCTAAGTCGATGCTTTACGCGCAGGCGTCTTATCGAAGTGTATAGCCGGTAAGTTATCTTCATCACGATCGCATTATATCTATCGGCCCATTAAGGTATCGTTATCATCATCGGTCTGTGCTGCAACGGTTGGGTCCGATCTACTAGACTGACAATAATAGCTTTACTCTTGATGAGCCGATGGGTGTTATGCGATGTTGTTATCGAAGTGCTTAGCCGATAAGTTATCTTGTTTTAAATACAGCCGATCATACTGCTTGTTTTGCTATATATCCTTGCCTGCATTACCGTTATGATCGGCTAAGGTCTAGCCGATTGGTTTATTTCGCCGATCCGAGTGCAAGCATCAGCAGGTTCCCGGGCACGACATCAGCCAAGTTCCCGGGCATGACCTCAGGTAAGGACCCGGGCACGGGCATGAACAGCGGATGAAGACCCCAGGAGCCGATGCGAGCAAAAGGCCTGGGCACGAGCACGAGCAGTATTTTCACGACAGTACCAGTAACTCTAAACTATGATCGGTTGGAATTTATTTAATCTATTTATTTATGCATCCTGATTATTTTACCACATTTATAGCCGGTTTTTGAGTATCCCTTCGATGATCGGCTAGCGCGATACTTGTTTATTATTATGCTATTGCTCCTGCCGTCATCGGCTTTAAGCCGATGTATAAGTGCTACAGTGCGTATCGGCCATCGGCCGATGAGATGAGTCCAAGCCGGCTTCCAGCCGATTGGCTCACGAATTTAACGTTACTGTCTCCTTGTCAATTACAGGGTCAAATTGACTAGCACGCCTGCGAACCTCAAGACTTTAGGACCTGCACTGGAGTAAAGCAAATCTCCCAGGCCTTCGCGTGTCACCAAGACGCCGGACTAGGTCCTCGGCGATTTTCGGCATCAACACGCTTTTGGCACGCCCGGTGGGACCACGAAGTTTCAACCCAAAGTTTCAACGCAAAGTTTTGACAATCAGAACTGCGGCATGGCTGGGAAAGAGGTCAAGACAAACAACGTAATTCCAGTCAGCATGGAGGACTTAACTGAAGAACAAAAACAGCAAGTTGAACAAACTATGACAAATTTCCAGAAATTGTGCTTAGAATCCTTCAGCATGACGAGGCAAGGGCCGATTCAGAAGTCTCAGTTTCCAAAGCCAGTACTGGTAGGAGAATCGAGCCGCACACAACCCGAGAGCCCACCACTCAAGCCTTTGCAGGAGATGGTCAATGAGGCTGTTCACCACGTGCTCATTAATCAGTCGGGAGTCTTGGTAAACACACTGCATAACCTCATCAAGAAGACTGTTGATGGATCGATTGCCCAAGAACCAACTCGGGGTCCTGTTTTTCTCCCGCCAAAGATGGAGCCAAATCAAGTTAATTACAACATCAGTAGAGATATACCAGAACACTTGTTTGCACAGAACCAGGCTGGGGGGCAACAGGATATTCCTCCTGGATATCACCGATCTATTTATTATGGGGGATATCAGCAGAACTATCCAGGAGGAGGAGCCGATCCAGGTACTTACCAGAGGGAGTATCATAGACAGAATCGACAACCAACTCCACCGATACAGTATCAACAGTATCAACAGGAAAATCCAAGGGAAGAAGACTTATCGGTACGAGTTGAAGAGATAATGAGGGAACAGTTTGGGATGAAGCCCAGAGAACAGACGTTTATGTATCGGCATCCATACCCTGAGTGGTTTGACAGGGTCCCGTTACCACACTGATACAGGGTCCCGGATTTTTCTAAGTTCTCAGGGCAAGATAATACATCTACGGTGGAACATGTTAGCCGATTCCTGGCACAGTGCAGAACATCGGCTGAAGAAGCGCTAAGAGTTAGATTTTTCCCCTTGTCCTTATCAGGATCGGCCTTCGCATGGTTCTCTTCATTACCACCGAATTCGGTTCGGGGGTGGGCCGATCTAGAGAAACAGTTTCACAAGTATTTCTTTGCTGGAATCCATGAGATGAAGCTGACAGATTTGACTTCGGTTAGGCAACGAATAGATGAAACAGTGCCGGAATATATTCAGCGATTTCGGGAGGTTAAAAACCGATGTTACAGTCTGAACCTGAGCGATGGGCAGCTGGCCGATTTGGCTTTCCAGGGACTCTTGGCGCCGATCAGAGAGAGATTTTCGTCCCAAGAGTTCGAGTCCCTGGCGCACCTGGTGCAGAGGGTGTCGGCTCATGAAAGCCGATTTCAGGAAGCGAAGAAGGATAAATTTCAAAGACGAGTTGCCCAGGTACAAGTTTACTCATCAGACTCAGATGACGAGGAATCCGATGCTGATATCGGCAAGGAGGAACGGTATGATTTTGATGTTAATAAGGCCGATAAAATATTTGATTTGCTATTACAAGAGAAGCAGATACAACTTCCGCCAAACCACGTGATTCCATCAGCCGAAGAATTAAAAAAGAAGAAATATTGCAAGTGGCACAATGCGATATCACATCATACCAACGAGTGCAAGTCTTTTCGGCAACAGATTCAATCGGCAATCGAACAAGGACGAATCAAGTTTGAGGATAAGAAGCCGATGAAGATTGATGGGCATCCGTTCCCCGTAAGCATGGTATATGCGGGGTCATCATCAAGGGATCAGGCTGATGGAGCAAGACATCAAAGGTATAAATCAAGGATTACTTCATCGGGCATGATAGAGAAATATTCGAGATATGAGGAGCAGAGGGATGAGTCAGAAAGGTATAATCCGCATTGGAACTGCCCGTTCTTCCGATTCTGCTGGGATCAAGGAATGAGACTGCCATCAGCTGAAAATTGCCCCGAGTGCAGCAGTGCGGGGAATCGGCATGATCGCCAGCAGGAGTTTTCGTGGGATCGGTCGCTTGGGAAAAGAGCATCGGTTCATAGCCGATTAGGGCCGATCCATGAAGAGTTCCTTGAAGAGGATGAAGAGGAGGTGCATGAAAAACAGATCTAGAATCCTCAGTGGTGTCCTAGCGGCATATTCACGAAGAATCAAAAGAGAAGGGCACAATGGTTATGGCACCGAGAGCAACAGGAAGAGCAACGCCAGGACCAAGAGGAAGCTGACCATCGTCCCAAAAAGACTAAGCAAGTTTGGCAAGTGAAGAAGAAGGACGATGAGGATGCATCAGCACCGGTAAATATGGTGTTCTTTTTGCCTCGGGAGTATAAAGCGCTTTCATCAGATGAAGAGGGCGATGAGGAGATCTTCGCTCAGCTGACGTTACGACCTGATCAGGCTATATTTGATAAACCTGAGGAGTTAGAGCATCGGCACCTAAAGCCGTTATACATCAAGGGTTACGTAAATGGGAAGCCGATGACAAAGATGCTGGTTGATGGAGGAGCCGCAATTAATCTCATGCCTCATGCCACATTCCGAAAGTTAGGGAAGACTGCCGAAGATCTGATCAAGACAAATATGGTGCTAAAAGACTTCGGTGGGAATTCATCAGAAGCAAAGGGCGTATTAAACGTGGAGTTGACAGTAGGGAATAAGACATTACCTACCACTTTTTCGTCATTGACGGGAAGGGATCATATAGTTTACTTCTCGGCAGGGACTGGATTCATGCGAACTGTTGCGTGCCCTCGACGATGCATCAATGTTTGATACAATGGCAGGGAGATCAAGTCGAGATGGTTCTAGCAGATCGGTCGACCAACATCGCAATGACCGATCTACCAGTCTGAGAGGCCGATGGAGTTGATTGCCTATCCGGAAAGATATGGGAAGGAGATTACCTTAAGGTCACTAGCCAGGGGATACAGCCGATTCAGCAAGTCGGCTCTGAATTGTTACTCTGATGGGCTCCATTGAAGACTTCGAGGGGAAACTGGGGCAAGGATTTATGTCGGCTGATGATTTGGAAGAGATTGATATAGGACCAGGAGATAAGCCAAGGCCGACGTACATAAGCAAAAAATTAAGTCCTGAACTACGAGAAGAATTGATAGCACTGTTGAAGGAGTATCGTGATTGTTTCGCCTGGGAGTAGTGATCCTCTGTTGGTCAGCACGATCGGCTATGCGCTGTCTAAGCTTGATGAGTTTAAACCTATGAGACTCCAGGTATGCTGCAGGGGTTAATGCGTCGACGAGTTCTTCGGGCAGATAGTGTTCGATTTCTGCAAGCCTTGCCTGAATCGGCCCACAGTCTTCAACTAGCGCATCAATTGGGTTTTCCAGCCGACTATTGATGCTTGTTAAATAATCGCGCACGTCAGCTGGGAACGACGGTTTGGTTGCTGTGCTGGTGGTTGGTTCGTCTTCTGCCTCCAGGTACTTACCGATGTTAAAGGAGAACAAATCGGCTAAGGACTGCAAAATGGGCATCGGTAAAGGGATCAGTAGAAAGTTAAGAACAGAATACAAGCATGAAGAGGTTACCTGAGGAAGGACATCGGCAGCTCGGGTGACATCGGTTTCAGGGGGATGAATAGGTTGTTCTTCGGAGGGATCGATGTCAGCCGATGGATTAGCAACAGTCTCATCGACAGTTGGACTTGGCACCAAAAGTGGAGCAGCCGGAGAAGCCATCAGCTCAGTGCTTGGAGGGATGTCGGAAAAAGGTTGAGGTTCTGGAGCCGATGACTCAAGCTGGGAATAAAACTGGTAAGATAAGTGGAAAGCGGGTAATAATATTGAGGCTTGACACGTACCTGAGGAGATAAGGGAGCCGATGTTGTTTGAGGAGAAGATGGCGTCGGGGTAACGACATCGGCATCGGTTTTCTGCTTCTTCAGGGAGGGGCAATGCGCTAACTTTTTTCGCTTTTGTCCCATCAACCGGGGCGCCTTGAGGAGAGCCGATGGGGATGGAGCATCGCGCCCTAAGTTTGGAGTGGCCGATGGAGGTTGATACAGAATCGGCCGACCGCTGTTGCTTGTTCTCGGGGGCTCGACGCTGGCAACCTGCAAGATAGGAGTTAGAGATGATTGGAGATGATGGTTGGGGCTTGCAGGTGTTACCTCTTCGTCAGATTCGGTGTACTCAGTGTCAAGGCGGGAACAATCGCAGGTGACCACTAAGTTGAATAGATGTTTTTTCCATTCTGACCGCCATCGGACGAAAAGCTTGGTGTTGGCGGTGCAGATATATACCTCGGTGGCGGCGCCTAGAGGAAGGGAATTTGTCAAAGTCCGCAGCCAATCATATTCCAGGGCGCTGCTGACTGTGCCCCGGGCCTGGAGTTTATCAATAAAGAATAGGCCGATCGGAAGCTGACCAAGGCCAAACTGACGGGAACCGACCGATGGATGATAAAACTCATATGAAGGCTGTGATCGGCCCAAAGAGAAGCCAGTTGGTAGCAGACGAGGGGTGATGGCCGATAGGAAGATGGCCTTGGACTCATCATTGTCTAGAGCTTTGAGTGGGTCGAAAATAGAAGGCATCTCGAATGATGATGCGTAATTATAAGCAAACCAGAGATTGGCCTCCCTGGTGAAGCCATAGTAAAATCCCTTGAACCACTGACTAAGTTCAGCAGGGATCATCTTGCCGCCAGAGAGGGCTGATGCAGCTTCGCCCATAGAGGTGCATCGGCGGAGAACCGGATCTTGGTCTTCTGTGTAATCGGCCGGAAAAGATTGATCGGAGAGAGAAGTTCCAGGAACAGCCTTGGAGGTGTAGATATTGAGCCAGAGCTAAACAAACCACCAAGGACCCCCGATGTGGCCAACGGGCTGGCCGGCCAATAACTTAGTTGCCACTTGATGAAGCAGGTGGTAGGTGGCACCAAGGTGGAATTGCCCCAAGGGGATCTGTTTCCGATCAACCAAGCATTCTGCCAAACATTGCATGTTGATCGTCGGACCGAGGGTTGCGCCACCAAAGACAAACCGCTCCAGCCATAAGTTCAGAAAAGCAACATGTTCCCGGTCATCAACTGGTCCAGTCCCCTTGTTGTGAAGAGATATGTACCTGGACCAGCCGCCGATGTTCTTTGCCTGGAGCCGATGAGTAGGTTTGAAGCGAAGCTTGAAGGGGTCGATGTAGCTTGTTGTGTCAAGACATGTGAGCATGGTCACATCCAGCAAGGTGGGGGTCATAGGCCCGTGCCCAAACAAAAAGGCATTGAGAGCATCGGACCAGAAGTATGAGGCTAATGCGAGCAGGGATTCATTTCTCTCCATATCGGCTAGAGAAAGATTGATGCAGTGGCCGATATGAGATTCTTCCCAATAGGTTCTCTTCGCAGCCGACACCCTAAGGTACCAATCTCTCCACCCAGGCAGTTTGCTTGGCCATGACTTGAAGCTGTTGGTCCAGTCGTTGATTCGCATGGCCGAGTTCTTGAAGGGAATACGCTGGGTCTTGGCGCTGATGAAATCGGTGGGGTCTTCGCTACCCATGGGGCCATGATAGAAAAAAATTGGATAATCGGCGGCTGGGATCAAGATCTGGTCTCTAAGATGCTACAGTAGACAAGAACACGGCGAAGAACAGATGAAAACGGAGCAGATCGGGTTCGTGTAGGTTGCAGATTGGGGGAAAATAATCGGGTGAGAAGATTACCTCAGGAACTGCACATGCCGATGCCATCACGGGAGTGGGAGAAGATGCAGGGATCAACGGCCAGAGAAGAAGGATGCGACGATTCGTCTGGATTTGCTAGAGCTTGGTGAAGATTTGGAAGATGAAGCGGTGGTGCTCTGGTGATGTGAAAGCGTAAAAAAGGCAAGGAGACGAAGCGTTTTTATAGAGATGTGACAACCGAGCGGGAATCGAGGCCGTTGACACTGTTTCAAATATTTATGGCAAGTAGGCTATCTTGGGCCGTCTCGGTATGGAAGAAATCTGGAGGCCCACAAATGAAAGAATTTCGAAGTCCTATAGAAGAACTCCGAAATTGGGGGGCATGTGTTAACGCCAAAATTTGGTAAGGCCCTGTTTCAGATTCGGTCAAAGGAGAGATTGCAGTCAACTGACGGAGAAGAGACCGGAATCGGGAAGGAGCCGTGAAGACCGTTACTTGGCAGTTATTTACTATACCTATTAATTAGGCAGGTGTTTATCTTTAGGAAACCTGACCTCGTGTCCGGTCAGGATTAGTTAGCGTTTTTCTGTTATGGATAGGAAATCATGTATCGTGTCCTATAAGGACTCATGTAACTCGGGGTATAAATACGTATGCCCGGGGACCTTGTAAACTATCACAACGATCAATACAAACTTCGGTGCATCGCCAACCTTCCGACGGGATCTTGCTTCTCGAGCCGGGCTGCATCGGTTAGGTCCGAACTCCTGCGAGAGGGTAAGTCTCGTCACCCCGGCTACCTATCGGCTAGGACTTCCTCGGTTAGGTCCGATATTCTAGTCGGTTTATGGTAGTCGGCTTACCACGATATATTTACTTTATCTATGGCTGCATCAGTTCAGTTTGACCTCATAGGTTGATTAGGTATATCACATCATGCGTGCGTAGATCGTATCGGCTTACTGGGAGCGGTTTATCATCAGTTTGTGCTGCATCGGTTAGGTCCGACCTACTAAACTGCTAGCGATAAACCGATCCTGCTAAGTCGATGCTTTACGCACAGGCATCTTATTGGAGTGTATAGCCGGTAAGTTATCTTCATCACGATCGCATTATATCTATCGGCCCATTAAGGTATCGTTATCATCATCGGTCTGTGCTGCAACAGTTGGGTCCGATCTACTAGACTGACGATAATAGCTTTACTCTTGATGAGCCGATGGGTGTTATGCGATGTTGTTATCGGAGTGCTTAGCCGATAAGTTATCTTGTTTTAAATACAGCCGATCATACTGCTTGTTTTGCTATATATCCTTGCATGCATTACCGTTATGATCGGCTAAGGGCTAGCCGATTGGTTTATTTCGCCGATCCGAGTGCAAGCATCAGTAGGTTCCCGGGCACGACATCAGCCAAGTTCCCGGGCACGACCTCAGGTAAGGACCCGGGCACGGGCATGAACAGCGGATGAAGACCCCAGGAGCCGATGCGAGCAAAAGGCCTGGGCACGAGCACGAGCAGTATTTTCACGACAGTACCAGTAACTCTAAACTATGATCGGTTGGAATTTATTTAATCTATTTATTTATGCATCCTGATTATTTTACCACATTTATAGCCGGTTTTTGAGTATCCCTTCGATGATCGGCTAGCGCGATACTTGTTTATTATTATGCTATTGCTCCTGCCATCATCGGCTTTAAGCCGATGTATAAGTGCTACAGTGCGTATCGGCCATCGGCCGATGAGATGAGTCCAAGCCGGCTTCCAGCCGATTGGCTCACGAATTTAACGTTACTGTCTCCTTGTCAATTACAGGGTCAAATTGACTGGCACGCCTGCGAACCTCAAGACTTTAGGACCTGCACTGGAGTAAAGCAAATCTCCCAGGCCTTCACGTGTGACCAAGACGCCGGACCAGGTCCTCGGCGATTTTTGGCGTCAACAGTCTCGCAACTTAGATTGGATCTGCCATAATCTTCTCCCGTTCCTCATGTTCTTGTTTACTGTAGCATCTTAGAGACCAGATTTTGATTCCGGCCACCGATTATCCGAACTTCTTCTACCATGGTCCCATGGGTAGTGAAGATCCTACAGATTTCATCAACGTCGAAACTCAACGCATCCCTTGCAAGAACTCTGCCATGTTAGTCAGCGATTGGAGCAACAGTTTCAGGTCATGGCCCAGCAAGCTTCTAGGGTGGAGGAACTGGTATAACAGAGTATTGGCTGCCAAGAAAACTCTTTGGGACGAAGCAGACATCAGCCACTGCATCAATCTCTCGCTGGCCGAGATAGAGAGGAACGAACCTCTCCTTGCATCGGCCTCGTACTTCTGGTCAGACGCCCTCAACGCCTACCTATTTGGACATGGGCCGATGACCCCAACTTTGATAGATGTAACCATGCTCACATGCCTCAACACAACGAGTTACATCAATCCCTTCAATCTCCAATTTAAGCCTACTCATCGGCTTCAAGCAAAGAACATCGGTGGTTGGTCCAAGTACATATCAATCCATAACAAAGGGACCGGACCAGTCGGTGATCGGGAACACGTCGCTTTCCTGAATCTCTGGTTAGAACGGTTTGTTTTTGGTGGTGCAACCCTTGGCCCAACAACCAATATGCAATGTTTGGCAGAATGTTTGGCCGATCGGAAACAAGTTCCCTTAGGGCAATATCTCCTGGGCGCCACTTATCAACTGCTGCATCAGGTGGAAGTCAAGCTATCGGCCGGCCAGCCAGTTGGCCATATCGGGGGTCCTTGGTGGTTTGTGCAGTTATGGCTCAACGTGTACACATCCAAGGAAATTCCCGATACCTCCTTCCTTAATGTAACTTTCCCAGCCGATCACACGGAGGAACAAGAACCCACCTATCGCCGATGCATCTCTATGGGTGAAGCTGCATCGGCTCTTCCTGGCAATAAAATAACTCCCGTCGGACTTGGCCAATGGTTCAAAGGCCTTTATTATGGCTTCACAAAGTATGCCACACTGTGGTTCGCATATGATGATGCATCATCATTTGAGATGCCCTTCAACTTCAATCCACTTGACGTTCTGGCCAATGATGAATCGAAGACCATATTTCTATCGGCCATTACTCCCCGTCTTCTACCGATTGGCTTCTCTCAAGGCCGATCACAGCCATCGTATGAATTCTATCACCCAACAGTCAGCTCCCGCCAGCTCGGCCTTGGTCAACTCCCCATCGGCTTGTTCTTCATCGACAAACTCTAGGCCCGGGGAAATGTAAATAGCGCTCTGGAGTACGATCGGCTGTGGACACTAACAGAATCCCTATCTCTGGGCACCGCTACCGATGTGGAGGTATGCACTGCCAATACCAAGCTCTTTTCCCGATGGTGGTCAGAATGGAGGAAACACCTTTTCAACTCATCGGCCATCCATTACTATTCTCGCCTCAACTCCAACTACGTCGAATCCGATGAAGAGGTAATATTCTACTATCTTTGAATCATTTTCCAATCATCTCTTACAATCCTATTTTGCAGGCTGTTGATGTGGAACCACCGACAACAAGCACCAGTGGCCGGCCGATTATATACCAGCCACCATCGGCCAACCCACACCTAGGGCATGATGCTCCCCCTCCATCGGCTCTTCTCCGGGCACCACGGCCGACAGGACCAAAACGCAAGAAGCTGGCACCTCGCCCTCACAAGAAGCAGAAAATCAGTGCCGATGTCGTGGTCATGGTGCCGCCTACTACTCAAACAACATTGGCTCCTTCATCCTCGCAGGTATGTGCTAAGTCTTGATATTATCATCTGTTTCCTATCTTCACATTATCGATCTCATTTCCAGCCTTAGTCATCGGCTCCCGAACCTCAACCTTCTGCTGACATCCCTGCATGCATCGAGCCGATGACTTCTGCAGCCATTCCAATTCCGTCATCTAGCCCTGAAGCCGATACTGAGATTGCTCCTACTTCAGCGCCAGACATCGGCCACTCTGAAGAACAACCTATCCAACCATCTGATGCCGATGTCACTCCTCAAGCTGCCCCTTCCCTGCCTCAGGTAATTTCTTCACAACCACACTTCATTTTAACTCACTATTGATCCCTTTACCGATGGCAACCTACAGTCCTTAGCCGATCTATTTTCCTTCAACATCGGCAAGTACTTGGAAGCAGATGAGGAAACAACCACCAGTGAAACAACCAAGCCATCCTTTCCAGCCGACATGCGCGAATACCTGCTAAATATCAATCGTCTGCTGGAAAACCCGATCGACGCATTGGTGGAGGATTGCGGGCCGATCCGGGCAAGATTTGTAGAGATTGAGCATCACTTGCCCGAAGAACTCGTCGACGCACTGACCCCTGCAGCATACCTGGAATCCCACAAATTCCAACTTGTCAAGCTCAGGCAGCGTATAGCCAATCGTGCCCACCAACAGAAGATGATCCAAGACATCCAAACCGATCGGCTATCAGCTCAAACGGAAAAGAAGAAGCTTGATGACATGGTAGCTGCCCCTCAAGAACTCCGACCCAAACTAGACCGACTGAAGAGAAGGGAAGCCGATCTGCTGGTAGAACTCAAAAAAATCTGCAAGGATATCGCAACAACCGAATCCCAGCTCATCCGCCTACCACACGCCATACAAGACCAAGAAGGCAGAGTTGCAGCAGCAGTGCGTCAAGTCATTCATCGGCACAAAATCATAAAGACCATTCCAAGCTCCGATGAAGACGATATCTGTGCCATAAATGAAATCGACCAGATTCACCTACGTGCCATTGAAACAATTCAAAAATTCTTGTAAAACTTTAACATTGACGCCGCTGATGTTGCTCTAGAACATGCCGATCATCTTTTGCTGTAATATAATATGGTCGGCTTTGTTGCTTATTCATCTTATTCCATCTTTGCTTGATAGTATTTTATTTATTTGATCTAAAGGCGATATCAATTGATATCGGCTATCTTTAGGTGATGCAAAAACATCGGCTTTTTGAACTATTTTAGAAATCGGCCGCATCCAGCCGATTCAGGAGTTGATCTCGGATAGTACTTCTTGAGATATTTCCCATTAAGCGCTTTAGCAAACTCCGTCGCCCCAAGATCTTCCAATATGTAGGCATTGCCAGGCACACAACGATTAACCCGATAGGGCCCTTCCCAATTAGGTGACCACTTCCCAAACTTACTATCTTTGGACCCGATCGGCAAAATCAATTTCCATACAAGATCTCCCTCAGCAAACGACTTATTCATCACCTTTTTGTTATAATGCCTAGCCACCTTAACCTTATTTTCCTTGATCCTCTCCAGCGCCCTTAACCGATTCTGAGCCAAATCCTCGAGTTCATCTGTCATCAAGTTATAATAATCATCGGCTATCAATTGATTTTGCAAAGAAATCCTCCTGGAGCCGATGTTAGTTTTCCAAGGTAGAACTGCTTCATGTCCATATACCAACTGGTATGGTGGCACTCGAGTAGATCCATGACATGCCATCTGATAGGCCCACAATGAATCGGCTAATGTAGTATGCCATCGTCGCAGCTGTTCATCAATCTTCCTCTTGATTAATTTGATTAGACTCTCATTTGAAGCTTCTGCCTGCCCATTGGCTTGAGCATAATAAGGTGACGAATTTAATAACTTAATTCCCATACTGGCAGCAAATTGTTGAAACTCATCGGACACAAAAATTGATCCCTGATCGGTAGTTATAGTCTGAGGAATTCCAAACCGATAAATTATATGCTCTTTTACAAACTCAATCGCATCCTTGGACGTGACTTTTTTCAAAGGAATTGCTTTTACCCACTTTGTAAAATAATCTGTTGCTGCCAATATGAATTTATGCCCTTTACTTGATGGAGGATAAACCTGGCCGATCATATCAATTCCCCATCCTCTGAACTGCCACGGTTTGATGATAGGATTCATAGCCGATGCTGGAGCTCGCTGTATATTTCCAAACTTCTGGCAATCTTGACATCCCTTATAATATTTGAAGCAATCTTCCAACATTGTCGGCCAAAAATATCCTACTCTTCTCAATATCCACTTCATCTTATGAGCTAATTGATGAGTTCCACAGATACCCTCATGTACTTCACACATAACCACTTTGGCTTCTTCCAAATTTAGGCATCTCAGCAGAACCCCTTCAAAAGTTCGATAATATAACTCCTAGCAGCACATATTTAGTAGCTTTATACCGAAGTTTCTTGGAAACCGATTGCGATGGATTCTGTAAATAATCAATTATTTCCCGTCTCCAATCATCGGCTTTATCCTGAATATCATTATCGGCTATTTCAACTTCAACCCGTCTATTCAGCCGATAACCCGAAGCAATTTGTGCAAGATCATTGGCTTCTAAATTTTGCTCTCTAGGAATATGATCCATCGATACCATCACGAAATCCTTCAATAAATCCCTACACTCTTCATAATACGATCTCAAAACATCATCTCTGCACTCATATTCCCCAGACAATTGTTTGATCACTAATAATGAATCTCCGATGATCTCTATGATATCGGCTCCAATCTCCCACAAAAGTTGAAGTCCTTTCAATACCGCCTCGTACTCCGCTTGATTATTGGTCCGATAGGGTTTAATTGTAAAAGCAAACTCAAAACTTGCCCCCCGAGGCGATACAATGACCAAGCCGATACCACATCCATGCTTGCAAACCGATCCATCGAAAAATAAAGTCCACGGGATTGGCTCCACATAATTTTCATGAACCCCTCTGTGCTGCACAATCAGATCGGCTATTGCCTGTCCCTTGATTGCTTTAGCCGATTCATATCTCAAGTCGAACTCTGTCAAGGCAAAGATCCATTTACCAACTCGCCCTTTTAACACCAGAGCCGATAACATATATTGTACCACATCGGCCTTACAAACTACTGTACATTCATCCGATAGGATGTAATGCCTTAACTTTGTGCATGAGAAATATAAACAAAGGCATAATTTTTCCACTGCAGGATATCTTGTTTCAGCATCCAAAAGCCTTCTGCTTAAATAGAACACGACTCGCTCCTTGCCTTCAAACTCTTGTATTAAAACAGAACCGATGGATTTTTCATCGGCCGATAAGTATAACTTGAACGGCACTCCTTTCTGCAGCGGAATCAGAATAGGTGGGGCACTTAAATAACTCTTATTCCCACCAAATGTCTTCTGTTGTTCTGCCCCCCATACAAATTCTTGATCAGCTTTCAATTTCAACAAAGGAGTAAAAGGCTCAATCCTTCCTAACAAATTCGATATGAATCTCCTTACAAAATTAATCTTGCCAATCAACAACTGTAGCTCTGTCTTGTTGCATGGTGGTTCTGTATTCCTGATGGCTCTGATGCTCCGTTGACTAACTTCAATTCCTCGCTCATGAACCATAAAACCTAAGAACTGCCCAGTCGATACACCAAAAGCGCATTTATTGGGATTCATCCTTAATCCTTATTTCTTTGCCCTTTCCAGCACTTTTCGCAAATCGGCTATATGGCTTTCATCACTCTTGGATTTAACCACCACAACATCGATGTAAATTTCCACTAATAGGCCGATGAGATCATGAAATATATAATTCATTGCCCTCTGATACGTCGCACCAGCACTTTTCAATCCAAATGTCATTACCACCCACTCATATAAGCCGATAGCTCCAGGACATCGAAATGCAGTCTTATGTATATCTTCCTCTGCCATAAAAATCTGATTATATCCTGCATTGCCATCCATGAAGCTAACAATCTTGTGGCCTGATGCTGCATCTACCAACAAATCTGCTATCGGCATTGGGTACTCATCCTTGGGGGTAGCTTTATTCAAATCCCGAAAATCGATACATATTCTCAATTTTCCATTTTTCTTTTCCACCGGGACGATATTAGAAACCCACTCAGCATATCGGCATGGCCTTATAAACTTTGCATCATATAACCTCGTGATTTCTGCTTTGATTGGCTCATACAACTCTGCTTTAAATCTCCTTGGAGCCTGTTTAAACGGCCGATATTCTGGTTTAATAGGAAGCCGATGTTCAACAATTGATCGGCTTAATTCTGGCATTTCATGATATTCCCAAGCAAAACAATCTCGATACTCTTTCAACAATTCTATTAATTCTTTTCGGAATTCAGGACACAATCTTTTACTTATGTACGTCGGCCTTGGCCTATCTCCTGGTCCTATATCAATTTCTTCCAAATCATCAGCCGACGTAAATCCTTGTCCCAACTCCCCTTCGAACTCTTCAATGGTGCCCATCAGAGTAATAGTTCCAAGCCGACTTGCCGAATCGGCTGTATCTCCCGACTGGTGATCTTAAGATAATCCCCTTCCCATACTCTTCCAGACAAACAATCGACACCATCGGCCTCCCAGATCGGTAAATCAGTCATTGCAATATTGGTCGATTGATCCGCCGGGATTACCTCAACTTGATCTCCCTGCCATTGTATCAAACACTGATGCTTCGTCGAGGGCACACAACAGTTTGCGTGAATCCAATCCCTGCCAAGGAGCAGACTATACTTGTTAATGCCAAAATTTGGTACGGGTCGTTACCATGTTCGGTTAAGGAAAGAAGCGATATCAGCCATTGGAAACTAATCCAGAAGAGTCCGAGCTTGGGAAGGAATCGTGAAAACCACGTTATGGCAGTTATTTATCTTATCTATTAGATAGTTTTATCTTTTAGGAAACCTGATCTCTTGTTCGATCAGGTCTGTTAGTTTTCCTTTTCTAGTTAGGAAAGTCCTGTTCCGTGTCCTATAAGGACTCTTGTAACTCGGGGTATATATACGTATGCCCGGAGACCTTGTAAACTATCCACACAGATCAATAAACTTCGGCGCATCGCCACCCTTTCGACGGGTTCTTGCTTCTCGAGCGGGGCTGCATCGGTTAGGTCCGAACTCCTGCGAGAGGGTAAGACTCGTCACCCCTTACCCAGGTGTATCTGCCCTGTCTACGGCTGCATCGATTCGGTTCGATCTCTTAGGCCGATCAGGTATACCACATCACGCGTGCATAGTTTTTATCGGTTTACTGGGGATAGTTTATCATCAGTTTGTGCTGCATCGGTTGGGTCCGACCTACTAAACTGAGCGATAAGTTATTCCTTCTAGGCCGATGGCTTCTGTGCAAGTGTCTTATCGGAATGCATAGCCGGTAAATTATCTTATACATCACGATTGCATTAGATCTATCGGCCCATTGAGGTTCTGTTATCATTATTGGTCTGTGCTGCAACGGTTCGGTCCGATCTACTAGACTGATAGTAATAATCTTATCCTTGTCGAGTCGATAGGTGTTTATGCGATGTTCTATCGGAGTGCTTAGCCGATAGGTTATCTGTTACTAGACAACCGACTGCATTGTCTTTTATTTCTGCCTATCTGTTTTACCATCGGCTTCTAGCCGATGTCTTACTGTTTTATTTGGCAGTCGGCTGGTATATTACTTGCTTATATCATCATCGGCTTCCGGCCGATGTACAGGTGCTCTATCGGCAATCGTCATTCCTCCTTGCTTCTCCCCGGACACGACCACGAGCAAGTACCCGGGCGCGGGCACGAGGAAGAGCCCGGGCACGGCCGATATACAGATGCTATCAGCTATTGGCTAGGAGTATCGGCCGATTGAATAGGAGCAAGGGCCCGGGCACGGGCACGAACAAGCAGACAAGTACCCGGGCGCGGGCACGAAGACTCAGGCGCGGGCACAAAGACCCGGGCGAGGGCACGAGGTCCCGGGCGTGGGCAACAGGACGACTACCCAGGCGCGGACACGGACAACTAGTGCTCGGGCACGAGCACGCGCGAAGACAAGGGCCGAGTACAAGCGCAGCCGATTTACAAGTACTGTTGGCGCCATCGACTGTATCAGCTTATCGGCCGATTGGAGCGGTGATCTGATTTGTTTTATCTCCTTGTCAATTGCTGGGTCAAATTGACTGGCACGCCTACGAACCTCAAATATTTTAGGACCTGCACTGGAGCTAAGCAGATCTCCCAGGCCTTCGTATGTTCAATCGCATCAAACCAGATCATCAACAAGCTTCTTGGCATACCCGGTGGTTTTTGGTGCGAACAATACGATCCTTTTCCATCGATGACAAAAAACGTGGTGGGCAATGTCTTGTTCCCCACTATCAGTTCCACGTTTAACACGCCTTTCGTCTCCGATGGATTCCCGCCAAAATCCTTTAACACCATATTTGTTTTGATCAAATCTTCGGCAGTTTTCCCCAACTTCCGATATGTGGCATACGGCATTAAATTAACAGCTGCCCCCCATCCACTAGCATTTTCGTCATCGGCTTCCCATTCACATAACCCTTGATATATAATGGCTTTAAATGCTGATGCTTTGACTCTTCAGGCTTGTCAAATATAGCCTGGTCGGGTTGCAGTGTTAACTGAGCAAAAATTTCTGCAATATCTTCCTCATCAGATGAAAGTGCCTTATATTCCCGAGGCAAAAAGAAAACCATATTTACCGGAGCCGATGGATCAACCTCATCATCACTTTTCTTTACGCGCCGTACCCACTTAGTCCTCTTGTGACGATGATCGGCTTCCTTGTGGTCCCGCTGTTGTTCTTCCTGTTGCTCTCGGTGCCGTAGCCGCTGTGCCCTTCTTTTCTGACTTTTCGTAAATATCCCACTAGGACACCACTGAGAATTCTGGAGCTACTGTTCTCCATGTAATCCCTCTTCATCATTTTCTTCAAAAAACTCTTCATGGATCGGCCCTAATCGGCTATGTACCGATGCTCTCCTTTCAAGCAGCCGATCTCGCGAAAATCCTTCATGATAAAAAATTCGAGATCTCGCAACACCGCATTCAGGACAATCTCTGATCGACGGCAATCTTATCCCTCGTTCCCAGCAAAATTGAAAGAACGGGCAATCCCAATGTGGATTATATCTCTCCTCGTATGACGAAGCCCGCTGTTCCTCTTCGCGCCTTGAATATTTATCTACCAGCTGCGATGAAGTAATTCTAGATCTAAATTCCCGATATCTTCCTTCATCGGCTTGATTCATCGATGATCCCGCATAAACCATATTCACGGGGAACGGATGTCCATCGATCTTCATCGGCTTCTTGTCCTCAAACTTGATCCTTCCCTGTTCTACAGCCTATTGAATCTGTTGCCGAAAAACTTTGCACTCATTGGTGTGGTGCGATATCGTGTTGTGCCACTTGCAATATCTTTTCTTCTTTAATTCTTCAGCTGATGGAATTATATGATTTGGTGGGAGTTGTATCTGTTTCTCCTGCAGTAACAGATCGAAGATGTTATCGGCTTTATTAATGTCAAAATCGTATCGCTCCTCCTTGCCGATATCCTTCACCCACGGGCATGATACCGATCTCTTATTTCTAGCCCATTCCGCCAATCCAACTTCAGCATCGGATTCTTCATCATCTGAGTCCGATGAATAAACTTGCACCTGAGCAACCCTTCTTTGAAACTTCTCCTTTTTCGCTTCTTGAAATCGGCTTTCATGAGCCGACACCTTCTATACCAGGTGCGCCAGGGACTCGAACTCCTGAGATGAACACCTCTCTTTAATGGGAGCTAGGAGACCCTGGAAAGCCAAATCGGCTAGATGTCTGTCGCTCAGATTTAAGCTGTAACATCGGTTTCTAACGTCCCGAAACTGCTGGACAT
Organism: Oryza meyeriana var. granulata; assembly: GCA_003991445.1. Lineage (NCBI taxonomy): Eukaryota > Viridiplantae > Streptophyta > Magnoliopsida > Poales > Poaceae > Oryza > Oryza meyeriana. The sequence continues at coordinate 56,705 of RYFJ01001352.1, read as the reverse complement.
ATTCCGGCACCGTTTTGTCTGGTCTCTGCCTAACCGATGTTAAATTTGTCAGTCTCATCTCATGGATTCCAGCAAAGAAGTATTTGTGAAACTGTTTTTCTAGATCGGCCCAACCCCGAATTGAATACGGTGGTAATGAGGAAAACCATGTAAAAGCCGATCCAGATAATGACAAGGGAAAAATCTAACCCTTAGAGCCTCTTCAGCCGATGCTTCTCCGCACTGTGCCAGGAATCGGCTAATGTGCTCTACTGTAGATATGCTATCCTGCCCTGAGAACTTAGAAAAATCTGGGACTCTGTCAAACCACTCGGGATATGGATGCCGATACATAAATGTTTGCTCTTTCGGTTTTATCCCAAACTGTTCTCTCACTATTTCTGCAACCCTTGCCGATAAATCTTCCCTTGGGATTTCTTGCTGATATTGTACGGGCGGAGTTTGTAGCCGATTCTGCCTGGGATATTCTCTCTGGTAATTACCTGAATCGGTAACACCTCCTAGGTAATTCTGCTGATATCCCCGATAATAAGCCATTTGATGGTATCCCGCAGGAATATCTTGTTGCCCCCCAGCCTGGTTCTGCGAAAATAAATTCTCTGGTATATCTCTTCTGGGGCCATAAGCAACTTGATTCAGCTCTATCTTTGGTGGGAGATAAACAGGACCTCGAGTAGGCTCTTGAGCAATCGATCCATCCATTGCCTTCTTGATGAGGTTATGTAGCGTGTTCACTAGGATCCCTGATTGATTGATGAGCGCATGATGTACTGCTTCATTCACCATCTCCTGTAAGGGCTTTATCGGTGGAATCTCAGGTGGTGTATGGCTCGATTCTCCTATCAGAACTGGTTTTGGAAACTGAGATTTTTGAATCGGCCCTTGTCGTGTCATGCCGAAAGATTCCAAGCATAGTTTTTGAAAATTGGCCATATTTTGCTCGACTTGTTGTTTCTGCTCGTCTGTTAAATCCTCCATATTGACTGGGATCACGTTGTCTGTTTTGATCTCTTTTCCGGCCATGTTGAAATTCTGGGTCCCACCGGGCGTGCCAAAAACATGTTGGCACCGAAAATCACCGGCAGCGTCGGGAACGAGCCGATGATATGGTTCGATGCACTAGACACGCGAAGCCCTGGGAGATTTGCTTAACTCCAGTGCAGGTCCTAAATCTTGAGGTTCGTAGGCGTGCCAGTCAATTTGACCCTACAATTGACAAGGAGATAGAAAATATTAGATCGTTGAGCCAATCGGCTGGAAGCCGAATTGGACTCGTTCCATCGGCCGATGGCCGATATAGACGAGCACACACATCGACTATAAGCCGATGATGGCATAGATAAGGAAAAATAAATAAATTAATTAACTACCCTATAGCCGATTGCAATAGAGGTGCAGGTAAACAAAATAACAAATAAACAATACAATCGGCTTTAGATGAGACGAAACCTAGTAACTATTGATGGTCGTACTATTAATGTCAACCTTGGCAGATCGGACCGAACCGAGACAGTATAAGATTAACATTAACAACACTAGACCGATAGAAACTAGATTAATCGTGCTTACCATGATAGATCGACTAGGTATAAAGATAATTTATCGGCTAAACACTCTGATAAGACATCGCATAAACATCCATCAGCTCAGTAAGGATAGAATTATTATCACCAGTCTAATTATCGGCTAAACACTCTGATAAGACATCGCATAAACATCCATCGGCTCAGTAAGGATAGAATTATTATCACCAGTCTAATTATCGGCTAAACACTCTGATAAGACATCGCATAAACATCCATCGGCTCAGTAAGGATAGAATTATTATCACCAGTCTAATAGATCGGACCTAACCGTTGCAGCACAGACTGATGATGATAATAGAACCTCGATGGGCCGATAGATCTAATGCAATCGTGATGTAAAATATGATAACTTATCGGCTATTCGTCCCGATAAAACGCTTGCATAAAACCGATCAGCTTAGCAGGAATAATTTATCACGCAGTTTAGTAGGTCAGACCTAACCGATGCAGCACAAACTGATGATAAGTTACACCCAGTAAGCCGATAAGCCTATGCACACATGATGTGATATATCTACTCGGCCTATGAGATCAAACCTAACTGATGCAGCCGTAGACAGAACAGATATATCATGGTAAGCCGACTACCGCAGGCCGACTAGAACATCAGCCCTAACCAAGGAAGTCCTAGTCGATACGGTAGTCGGGGTAACGAGACTTACCCTCTCGTAGGAGGTCGAACTTAACCGATGCAGCCCGGCTCGAGAAGCAAAAACCCGTTGAAAAGGGTGGCGATGCGCCGAAGTTTGTATTGATCTGTTTGATAATTTACATGATCCCTGGGCATACGTATTTATACCCCGAGTTGATACTGTCCTGATCAGATACAAAACAGGAGTTTCCTGGCTATAAAAGGAAAATTAACAAGCCCTGATCGGATACGAGATCAGGTTTCCTAAAAATTATAATCCCTGCCTAATTTACAGATAAGATTTTAACTGCCTCTCTGTGGTCTTCACGATTCCTTCCTGAATTCGGCTTCTTCTGGATTTAATTCCCACCAGTTAACCGCGATTTTCCTTAACCGATCCAATAAAGATCCGTACCAAATTTTGGCGTTAACAATTTCACAGTTCCGTCAGGAGTTACCTAGTGGAACGTTCTTGGGAACCTGTGGGGAGGAGCTTCAAGTCAGGGGAGATCTGGTCCTTCTGAAGACGACGACGACAAGTATGGCGACGAGGTCCTAGTCCTCGACTCGGCGGTTGCTAGGGCTTCAGGGATCCGCTCAGGGGCTAGAGCAATAGCTTCAATATCTGCCCCATGGTCAGCCAGTGTTGGTGGTCCTGCAGTCGGGACAGCCTCGGTCTCAGCGACTGTGGTGGTCACCGGCTCAGCAGATGCGCTTGCTGGCATTGGCTCGGCTGGGGCTAGCTCTACAACAGGAACAACCGGTGTGGTCTCTTTGAGATCAATATTGGCCCGTTTTCTGCACGATGAGCTAAACATCAAGACACTACTATGCTGAACAAGACTTTTTGAAGATCCAAAAGTTACTTACCTCTTGGAGGTTTTGTACCTCCATCCAGGGGTTCCAGCTGTCAGCAGTGGAGGGCTGCCGGCTGTCAGGCTGGATGGCATGGCAGTTGGTGGTGGCGTCCTCATCCTAGTCGGCCTAGTTTTTGGTGCGGCCGACTGGGGTGATGGGATACTTGGCGACACCGCCTTATGGCCCGTCGACGACCTCGTACTCGGTGGTGCCGCCCTTGGGCTCGATGTTGCTGAGCCTTGTGGTGTCGGTCTCGGCCTTGGACTCGGCGGCCTGGGAGCTGCGCTGGCAGTGTCTTTAATCTTCAGGCTCCTGGTTGCTGCACTCGGCCTACTAATCCTCTTCTTGCCCGGATCTTCAACAGGTTTCTTCCCCACTCTCTTGGAGTCGGGCTGGGCAGCAGAAGGACTCAACGGCCTTTTCTTCGATTTCACGGCCGACAGAGTTTGGGAGTCTTCATCAAACTCCTCACATGACTGCAAGCAGTTCAACAACATATATCACACATTGCAGAGCAATCCTGGGTATACATCTACAAGCATTCATCATAGATGGACAACAAGTTAATGTCAGCAAGAGTTACCTTTGGACAAGACCTTTTTTGGCTATAAGCCGGCATGGCCTGCTCGACATCTTCTGTCTCGATCACCCCACTGGCGAAGTAATCAAGCAAGATGTTGGTCACCTTGTGCTTGTCAGTCAGGTCGAGATACTCTCGGCTAGGATCGCTTTTGCCCTTATAGTCCTAGCCGAAGTGGCTCCTCAGTTTCAACGGCCTGATGCGGTGAGTCAAGAAGCGTCTGGCCACCCATGGACCAGTCAATCCGGAGCTCTTCAGCTTATCAATCTTGTCAATCAACAAGTAAAGTGGCCCATCTTCTCAAAACTGGGTACAGATGACTAGTTGGACACAATTACCGGAGGCAGACCAATGAAAAGGGGGAGGCGTGGTTTAAGATCAGAACAATAAAACCACTCCCTATGCCAGCCTTTAAGGGAGGGTTTCACGGACATGTGGATATAGATTTTCTTCATCTCGCTCCTAAGCTAGATGCCGGCCCCCAATCACTTGGATTTTGTTCTTGGAGGGCTGAGGTTTAATGTGGAACAGATATCAGAACAAATTCAAATGGGGTTCCACACTCAGAAAACACTCACAAAGAGTTGCAAATATAGAGATTTGCAAGATGGAGTTAAGATTCAGATTCACCAACTCCAGGTCGTATAAGGAAAGAAGCTGGTGAAAAAATCCGAAGGCGGAAGAGAAAGGCCCCGGTCGAAAAAAGAGGCAAAAACTAGGGTCTCACCAGCCTGGGGTACTGGAATCGATTCCCCTTCCACCGGGAGCCAATGGATGTCTTCATGGCTCTGCAGTCTCAACAACCTCTCCAGATGCTTCAGCTTAGTCGACACACAATCCGAAGTCAGCCAAGCTTCATTCGACATCTCTAGGATTTCTGACGCTCTCGGCATGGTTCAAGGCGGAGAAATTTGGGGGAAATGCGATTGAGGACTTGGATTGGACGTGGAAGAGCGGGATCACCCGAGTTTCAAGGGGGAAGTGCTAGCAATGGCGAACCCTAGCGAGGTGGGAGGCGAAATTTCGGTGCGCAAGCTGGAAGATGAAATGATTGGTGGATTGGAAAAGATGAGGGAATCTTTTCTCTCTCTCCCTGCCTTTATAGAGCCTGTACTGATAAGTGGGCTTGGGGCTGCAAAGTTGGTACTGGGCCACCAAGATATGAGTTTCTACAGTAGCACGCTCAATGTGGGCCGCTCGCTGGCTGTGTTAAAATCACAGTGCTGGTGCTACCAAAAGGAATCGATTGGGTAATCAGATATGCTTCATGAAGGCCTAATTGCTGAACACATGTGTTCGGGTATCTGTATTATCTACCAGGTATTGAGGATATATCCTTATAAGGGTCACAAGCTGGTCTTCATTAAAATTGGGGATGCAGGTATTTCTCAAGTACACCTGACCACATATTGGATTAAAATTCATAAAGTGGTACTCAGCCTACATGCTTGGCCAACAATTGCCATGAGCAAATATTTTTCTAGCTGACATGACATTGAAGAGTCTAACTTCGGTGTAGTATACTACTCAGGAAAGACTATAAACATTTTTCCAGCTGACACGAAGCTGAAGAGTCTAACTTCCGAGTGACATACTACTTAGGAAAGACTATAAAATATTTCTAGCTAATATGAAGCTAAAGAGTCTCATATACCAGTAGTATACTACTCGGGAAAGACTACAAGGTTAAAAATCTTTGACTTTATGTTTAATTGTTTCACAATTAAGCACAAAGTCAGGGGTTACACCTAATAGGTGCGCCTATTCGGTGCACACTATTCATACTTCTACATGGAACCCTTCATAGCCTCACTGCCAGCTGACATAAAGCAGGACTCAGGAAGAAGAAGCACTCGGACAAAGAGTACTCGGGAGCAATGCACTCGAGCAATCTTCACCGTAGAGGATGAGCACTCGGCATCAGCTGTGACTCAAGTATGAAGGTCTCAGGGGCCACTATGGAGGCCATGGGCCCTGGGTACCTCATGACAAGCATATGGGCCACTCGGACAGAGGATGGGCCTAGCCTTGTAATTAGAAATATAATAGAGCCCGGCAGACTTAGCCTTGTACAATAAGGAATATACAATCCTAGTCGGGTGGGTTATATCTCTAAGAGGAGATCCCTTGGCCGTAGTCCGGCTAGGACTCCTACTTTGTACCCCTGTCCCCAGTATATAATGGGAAGCAGGGCGCCCCCTAAGGGCAAGATACAGAGATTCATCAGAATCATACATCCTCAAAGGAATACACCACAACTAGACGTAGGGTATTACCTTACATCGAGGGCCTGAACCAGTATAAACTCCCTGTGTTCCTTTGCAGTCCATTGAGTTTCGATCCAACGAGTAGCCCTATATTCACATTGCTGGTGTAAAACATTGACAAAAATTGATCCAAAAACAAACATCAACAATGTGAAAAGTAATGGGGGAAAAGGGGATGAACAATGGGCACCTCGTAGCTTGAAATGAAGGGGGGGGGGGGGAGTGAAGGCAACGAATGCCTCCACTCCTCTGCGCCTTCTGTCGATGTTTTACACCGGCAATAAATATATGGGGCTAGTCGGCGGATGTAAACTCGGTGGATTGCAAAGGAACACAGGGAGATTTTATACTGGTTCAGGCCCTCGATGTGAGGTAATACCCTACGTCCAGTTTGTATGTATTCCTTTGAGGATATACGGTGGTGGTTCTGATGAACTTGTGTGCACCTGCCCTCATGGGGCGCCCTGCCTTCCCTTATATACTGGGGGACAGGGTTACAAGGCAGGAGTCCCCATTGGATTACGACTAGGAGATCTCCCCTTAGAGACATAACATACCCGACTAGGACTGTATATTCCTTTCTATACAAGGCGAAGTCTGCCGAATCTAGCTATATCTCTAATTACAAGGCTAGGCCCATCCTCTGTCCGAGTGGCCCATATGCTTGTCATGAGGTACCCGGGGCCCATGGCACCCATAGTAGCCCCCGAGACCTTCATAGTTGAGTCACAGCTGATGCCGAGTGCTCATCCTCCACGGTGAAGTCTTCCCGAGTGCATTGCTCCCGAGTACTCTTTGTCTGAGTGCTGCTTCTCCCGAGTCCTGCTTCATGTCAGCTGGCAGCGAGGCTATGAAGGTCTCGATGTAGACGTTGGAATAGTGTGCGCCGAATAGGCGCACCTATTAGGTGTAGCCCCCGACTTTGTGCTTAATTGTGAAAACAATTAAACATGAAGTCAAAGATCTTTAACCTTGTAGTCTTTCCCGAGTAGATTACTACTGGTACATGAGACTCTTCGGTATCATGTCAACCGGAATATGATTTATAGTCTTGCCGAGTAGGGAACTACTCGTATATAGGACTCTTCGACTTCATGTCAGTCGGAATGTGCGTTTATAGTCTTGCCGAGTAGGATGCTACTCGTATATGGGACTCTTCAGCGTCATGTCAGCTGGAAAGGGGGTGTTTATAGTCTTTCCCGAGTGGCGTCCCACCCAGAAGTTAGACTCATCCGCGTCATGTCAGCGGGAATGAAGATTTATAGTCTCTCCCGAGTAGTGCACTACTCGAAAGTTAGACTCTTCAGCGTCATGTCGGCTGGAGTAATGTTGCTCATGGCAACTGGTGGCCGCGCATATAGGCCGAGTACCACTGTATGAAAAATAAATCCATTACGTGGTTAGGTGTACTCGAGAGAGATACCTGTATCTCCAATTTCAATGAAGACCAGCTTGTGATCCTTGTAAGGATGTATCCTCGAGACCTGGCGGATAAGACAGATACCCAAACATATATGTTTAGCAATAAGGCTCTCATGAAGCATATCTGTTTACCTCATCGGCTCCTGTTGGTAGCACCAGCGCTATAATTTCAACTCAGCCTGCGGGCGGCCCACATGGAGCATGCTACCGTAGGAACTCATATCTTGGTGGCTGCTACCAAATAAGCCGGCCTGAGCCGACCTATCCAGCATAGCTCTAGGGAAGTATCATCCATCGCATGTCAGGATGAGTTTTTTGGTGTTGGTAACCGCAATCAGCCAGAGAAATCCTTATTCGCAAGCCTTTCCGACTTACGTTCTGGATGCAAACTGGTTGCCACGTAAGCCCGAGTGGATATAATGCAGGATCTGCTTGCCCTCCTCAGGTGTGACACAGTGCATGAGAACTCCGGATGCACTTTGACGATGTAAGTCTTCTCTGACTTGGGTAAAGCCGAACAAGGTACCTGAACCTTGCATTAGCAGAGGGTTCGGCTGGTGACCCTCATGGGGCGTACCCTATCCATCAGAATTATAGCCAAGCCCGGCACCCGAACCTTGCATTAGCATAGGATTCGGCTAGCGACCCTCATGGGGCGTACCCAACCTGACAGAACCGTGACCAAATAAGGTACCCGAACCTAGCATTAGCGTAGGATTCGGCTGGCGACCCTCATGGGGCGTACCCTACTTAGCCGAGTGGTATGCAGCCCCGACTGGCGCCGGGGGCCGATTGTTGGCTCGCATGGAGCGTAGTCGGGGAAGATGACGTCCCGACTGGCGCAAGTACTCGGTGAGTAGCCCTCATGGAACATCCCGAGTGTATTTTGGCAGACTTGTCCAGCCCCCGAGCGTAGGAGATAGGCTCGCAGCCCTGAGTTCCTGTCACGCGTATCCGGAGCTGGGCCTGCAATATAAAGATATCGGATGAGTAGCATCTGATGATGAAAACAATCATCCGAATTAAATGTATTTTACAATGTATGTAAATACGTGTTCTTCCTCTTTTTGATATTAATTTCCTCGAGTAGTTGACCCCTTACGTTTAAGCACTCTGCCCGACTAGTCATAGCCCCCTAGCGTCGGGAGTTGGCTCATGGCTCTTTCCCAGGCACGCGTTTTGGGTGACTTGAGTTCGTCTTACATGGAGCAGAGTTTCACGGATCGAGATTTATGCTACTCGAGTACTTTTGTAATCATTTAAGAGCAAAAACGGAAAAAAGTAAATGCGCAGCTTATACACCTATTAGGTGTAAGCGGCTGTGGCACTAGCAAGGCCGAGTGAGGAGATGTTTATCAGAAAGCGACTTAGCTGTTCGGTATTTGGGAGTGGGGATGCCATCCTCGTGTTTGAGCTTGTGAGCCCCCGAGCATGTCACTTGTTGTTCTGATAATCCTCAGTTGTTGAAGGTCGAAGGCGGTCGTGACCGACTGCCACAATGGAGCCGTCTGACTTGCGTTTGCGATTCCCAGCTTTAGTTGGGACCGCGTCGTCGGTGTCGTCCCGCTTCTTCTGTCAGGGTGACTTGTTGTCATCGAGGGCCTCGGCAACAGCGTGGGCCGAGTCGGCGTACTTGTTTGCCATGTCGAATAGGGCCTTGACAGAGTTGGGAGGCTTCCGAGTGAATTTGTCGATGAACGAGGTGTCTTTGACTCCTTTTCGAAAGGCGGTGATGACGACCTCGTCCTTGATGTTCGGGATTGAATTTTTCTTCTCAGAGAACCTCTTGATGAAGTCACGAAGAGACTCGTTCTTCCTTTGATGCAACTGATATAAGTCGTACTCGGAAGATGGCCTCTCGTATGTTCCCTGGAAGTTGGTGATGAATCGTTCCCGGAGTTCTCCCCAAGAGCCGATTGATCGCTTTGGGAGTCCTGTTAGCCATGTCCTCGCTGAGTCGGCTAAAGCGACTGGGAGGTAGTTAGCCATGACTTTGTGATTTCCTCCAGCTGCTCGGATCGCCAGAGTGTAGACCGTGAGCCAGGACTCGGGATTGGTCTTGCCGTCGTATTTGTCGATGCTTGTAGGCTTGAAACCTGACGGCCAGTCGACTTGTTGTAGCTCCTGAGTGAAGGCCGGTACTCCGTCGTCTTCATGAGGACTCCGACCTCGACTACGGCGGCGAAACCGCTCGTAGTGGAGGCCGAATTGCTCGTTCTCGTCTTCCAGTTGGCGTTGCTCGTCTTCTTCTCGTTTGCGGCGCCGAGCATTAATGTCTTGCTGAAGGTCGCGCCGCAGTCGGTCTCGGAGGTCCTAGCTGTCCCGACGGTCGCTTCGACGTTGCCGGTTGTTGTGGTTGCCGAGTGACGTCTGGCTTGACTCCGCGTGCTGCCGACTAGAGCCGGCCGCTCGACGTCGCTTTGAGGTGGATGAGACTGCCGCTGGGGAAGCTGATTGACTGGTCAGTACGAGTGTGTTGCCCGACTGTTGGTGCTGCTGACATGCGGCAGCGGTAAGCATGGCTTTTATCCTTGCGATCGTCGGGGTGGCCTGGTGATCAGGCCCAACCTGGACCGTGTCCAGTAGGGTCACGGCGGCCACGATGTTCTGTTGTGGCGTGACGAAGACGTCGTGGTCGCCGACTTTTGTTTGGAGGGTTTGTTGCTGAGCGGTTTGCCCAGCCCTGCGTAGGCCGTCGTCGCGGGCGTGCAGGCATCTTGCTTCTTCCTCCTGTTGTTCTCGCAGTCGGCGGGCCTCCTCCTCTTGTTGTTCGTGTAGTCGGCGTGATTCCTGAGTAGGAGTAGAGCCTTTGGATGCCATGAAGATTTCTCGTGGCGGGAAGAAGCTTGCCGAACTGCTGTCCGACTTAGAGTCGGAATCCGACTGGGAGTCGTAGTCCGACTGAGAGTCGTAGTCGGAATGGTTGATCGGGGTGATTACCACTCCAACCTCCCTAGATCCGATCTCGAGCGGCTCGGAGCCGTATCCGAGTCGAACTCCAGGGGATCGGGTTTGCCGCGTCGGATGTAGATTGTAGATATCCGCGGCGTCGCCGAGTCCGAACGGGAAGTTGACAATCTCTTCCCTTCTCGGCCCGATCTCGGCCGGCTCAGAACCGAGTCCGAGTCGAACACTGGAAGGAAGAGTTGTCCCTGGACTCGGGCGTATTGGAGACTGCCGCAGCATGTCGTGTGGGCCGACTGGCGCGGAGTCAGCTGGATCCTCGGCCGATTGGATCGGGTCCGTGTCGGCCTGGGTGAGATTGCCGATCTGGTCGGCGGCGAAGTCGAGGCTTCTGAATGCAATTGTATCTCCGGGGGAGAGTTTGCCGCCGTCGACTCCGGTTACTGGATCCATCGAGCTTGTAGATGTAGATCGCGCCGAAGCCCCTACCTGGCGCGCCAACTGTCGATGTTTTACACTGGCAATAAATATATGGGGCTAGTCGGCGGATGTAAACTCGGTGGATTGCAAAGGAACACAGGGAGATTTTATACTGGTTCAGGCCCTCGATGTGAGGTAATACCCTACGTCCAGTTTGTATGTATTCCTTTGAGGATATACGGTGGTGGTTCTGATGAACTTGTGTGCACCTGCCCTCATGGGGCGCCCTGCCTTCCCTTATATACTGGGGGACAGGGTTACAAGGCAGGAGTCCCCATTGGATTACGACTAGGAGATCTCCCCTTAGAGACATAACATACCCGACTAGGACTGTATATTCCTTTCTATACAAGGCGAAGTCTGCCGAATCTAGCTATATCTCTAATTACAAGGCTAGGCCCATCCTCTGTCCGAGTGGCCCATATGCTTGTCATGAGGTACCCGGGGCCCATGGCACCCATACCTTCCTCTTGCCTCCACCGGTTTCTTACTGAGCTTCACCATGAGCGCCGTCGCCTCTCCGCTTCCGCCCTATGACTCCACTTCCGCGTGAGGCCTAGGACACCACCTCCGGATTCATTGGAAAGGAATGGAGGAGTGCTGCTTCAAAATTCAGACAACCATGGAACAAAACGGAGAAAAAAGATGCGGCGTGGGAGGACATCTAGCTGTCCAGTTGTAAAGGAGATGGAGGGCTCAGATGCGCGCGAGAGCGTCTGACGATTTTGTTCATGTCGGATGCCCGTGAACAAGCATTTTCGCTTTGCACAATGACTTCGGGTCCTGTTGGAGCAGAGTAAAACTGCCCCAACAAACTAAGGATGAAGAGGGTGAAGGAGGCCTTTTTCGTTGTGTTAATTTGCTTCCTTCGAGGCAGAGCTTTATTTATATAGGCTCAAATCGTATAAGGAAATTATAGGTCTACCCAAATTACAGATTTGTCTCTATACTTAGGCTGACGGGTGAACCCGGTCGAGGTCAGTGTTGCCTTTTCTCACATTAGTGGGAGGGCAGCATGCTCGTGGCCCTAGCGGGTGGACCCCGCCTCTAGCAGATGGGATAGGCTGCACATCCCACTTCCCTCTTTGGGAATCTCCACTTTTGCTCCCCAAGGGCATGGCTTGCTAAAGATACACATGGATCTAGGGGTCGAGCGGCTGGTTGGTGAGGCCATTGAATGAGCATTAATGGCATCGGTTTTGCCCGGCTTGCTCCTAGAAACGAGGCCTTGTCTGGTGGGGGCACTCTTTCTTAGGAATCACCCTCGCTGGGATAGGGGTAGGCGGAGCCCTCCTCCGCCAGTCGAAGCCAGATGGAGCTATTCTCAGGCCTATGTTTGGGCGAAGCCCCCTTTCACCGGCTTCACCCTTCGGCTAAGTCGTACCCTAGCTCCGGCCTAGTGTCTTGAGTGCCACCCTTGAAAGTCATATTTTCCTCTAGGGTCTGGAGTTCTCCCCCCAACAGTAGCTCCACAAAGGCTTGACCTTGGGGTCTTGCTAGGCAGGGGCTCCACTAACCACCATGAAGTGCTAGCGAGCTGGAGGCCAGGGTTTGCCTGCTCGTTGGGAGCCCAATGGTTACCAGTCACATCGAGTCATCTCAAATCCCAGCGCGGGGGGAGGGGGGCATGGGCCCAATTGGGCCTGTGGGCCCCACTCTAGCGATAGGACACAATAGTCAGGGGGCGAACTCAGGGAAGACGAGACAGGATGGCTGCCTCGATTCTCATACCCAATGTGACATAAAGGGGGAGGCGTGGGCGGTGAAGCTTCTCACTGCTCCTGTTTGGCCTGGCCATGACCCTCTCTCAATTCTGCATCGTTTGCAAGAAAAAGGGCACCGTGTATGATGACTACCGACAAGGAGCTTGCCCTTGGCGGCCGCTAAGGAGGATGGGCCACTCAGATAGAGGATGGGCCGAACCACCAGCAGGATTTACCTTGTACAATGAGGAATAACAGACTTAGTCGGATAGGTTTCTATCTCTAAGAAGGAAATCCCTTGGCCGTATCTGGCTGGGATCCTTATCATGTACCCCGGTTCCCCAGTATATAAGGGGAGGCAGGGTGCCCCATGAGGGCAGGACAACACACAGAAGATCATTGATCACCAAAACACCTCAGAGGAATAACACCTCAACTGGACATAGGGTATTACCTCACATCGAGGGTCTGAACCAGTATAAAACCTTTCTGTGTTCCTCTGCAATCCACTGAGTTTTCTTTCGCCGAGTAGCCCTATAGTTTTATTGCCGGTGCAAAGCATCGACAGTTGGCACGCCAGGTACGGGCTCCGGTGAATTCTTCATCAGCAAATTTGATGGATCCAACAAATGGAGTCGACAACAACAAGTTCTCCCCCGGAGACAAGATTTCCTTCGGAAGCCTCGATTTCATTGCCAACTAGATTGGAAACCTTACCTTGGCCGGAACAGATCTAATCTAGCCGGCCGAGAAGCCAGCCGACGTAGCGCCAGTTGGCCCACAGGACGCCACGATCTCCTTGCACGACATACTGCGACAGTCCTTCACATCGCCAAGCATTGGGACAACTCTCTCCTTCGGCGTCCGACTTGCGCTAGGCCTTGAGCCAGCCCGGGTTGGGCTGAGAAGGGGAGAGATCGTCAATCTCCCACACGGACTCGGCGACGCTGTGGATTTATATCCCGCACAACAGACCTGATATCCTGCGATTCAGTTTGGACATGGCCAAGTGCTGCTTCAGATTGGATCTAGAGAGGTTGGGGTCATTCTCACTCTAATAAACTACTCGGAGTCCGACTCCAAGTCGGATAACGGTTTGAACGCTAGCTTGGACTCCAGTCTAGCGAGTTTTCTCCTCCCCCGCGAGATCTTCATGGCTTCAACACCACCCTCCGAGGTGCGCCGACTACAAGAGGAGCAACAAGAGGAGGCGCGCCGACTGCAACAACAGGAGGAGGCTAATCGCGAGGCTCGCAACAATGGGCTGCGCAGAGCTGGGCGAGTAGCCCAGCAACAAATCCTCCAAACTAAAGTCGGCGATCACGACATTTTCGTCACACCGCAACAGAATGTTGTAGCCGCCAGAACTTTGCTGGACACACTCTAGCTCGGGCCTGATCACCAGGCCACCCCATCTATCGCCAAGATCAAGGCGATGATCACGGCTGCTGCCTGCCAACAGCAACAACAGCAATCGGGCGACACCCTAGTACCGACTAACCGGTTGGGATCTCTAGCAGCGGGCTCATCCACGTCAACTCAGCATTGGGCGGCTGGCTCAAGTCGGCCACGCGAGGAGTCTAGGCAAACTACACTCGGCAATACCAATAACGACAACCAGCGCCGTCACCAGTATGATCGCCGACCTAATGAAGATCTCCGAGAGCGCCTACAACATGACCTTCGCCACACTATCAGCGCCCAGCGCCGCGAACGACGAGAAGATGAGCGCCACCAACTGGAAGATGAAAACGAGTGCTTTGGCCTCCATCACAAGTGGTTTAACCACCGTGGTCGAAGCCCGAGCCCTCACGCAGACGAAGGCATCCCAGCTTTCACTCAGGAGCTACAGGACGTCCATTGGCCAATTGGCTTTAAACCCACTGGGATTGAAAAGTATGACGGCAAGACAAATCCCGAGTCCTGGCTCACCGTATATACCCTAGCAGTCCGAGCTGCTAGGGGCGACAACAAAGCCATGGCTAACTACCTCCCAGTCGCACTAGCCGACTCGGCGAGGACATGGCTGACAGGGCTCCCGAGGTGGTCAATCAATTCTTGGGGAGAACTCAGGGATCGGTTCATCACTAACTTTCAGGGGACCTACAAGAGGTCGTCTTGAGAGCACGATCTTTATCAGCTGCACCAGAAGAAGAACGAGTCCCTGCGAGATTTCATCAAGAGGTTCTCCGAGAAGCGCAACAAGATCCCAACGATCCGCGACGAGGCTGTCATTGCCGCCTTCCGCAAGGGAGTAAAGGACGCCCCATTCATCGCGAAGTTCACTCGAAAACCACCGCCGTCTGTCCGGGCTCTGTTCGATATGGCCAATAAATACGCTGACTCTGCTAAAGCGGTCGCAGAGGCCCTCGACGAGAAGGAGTCCCGACAGAAGGACCAAAAGGCGAAAGCTGACAACGAGCCGTCTCAAAACAAGTCTGGCAGCCGCAAGCGGAAGTCGGACAACGAGGTGGCCAACATGGAGTGCACTTGGTCGCAGCCCCAGCGGAATAACGACTACCAGAAAGTCATGAGCGGGCCATGCCCCTTCCACCCCAAGGGCAAGCACGCGGCCAAAGATTGCTACATGCTGAAGAAGTTTGCTTCCGAGCAGGCTTCATCATCTGGCGCCAACAAGGACAAAGACAAGCCAGATCAGGGTCCGGCCGACCATTTCCAAGATCCTCAAGCCGAGCTCAACCACATCTTCGGAGGGCCGTCCGCGTACGAGTCCAAGCACAAACAAAAGCTAACAGCGCGCGACATCAACACGGTCTCTACGGAGGACACCCCCTAGTACCTGCGCTGGTCAGAGATGGCCATTACCTTCAATCGCGCAGATCACCCAGATCGGGTTTCTCATCTGGGACGTTATCCACTCGTCATGGACCCATTCGTTAGACACATCAGGCTGAAGAAAACCCTCATCGACGGAGGTAGCACGCTCAACATCTTATTCGCCAAGACTTTGGACGAGATGAAGATTCCTCGTTCAGAACTATGGCCGAGTACTGCGCCCTTCCACGGGATAATTCCCAGCCTGTCATCAACTCCACTCGGGCAGATAACCTTGCCGGTATCCTTCAGCACGCGAGATAACTTCTGCACGGAAAACGTCTACTTTGAGGTTGCCGACTTCGAGATCGCGTACCACACGATACTCGGACGACTGGCACTCGCCAAATTCATGGCGATACCGCACTATACATACATGGTGCTCAAGATGCCTGGGCCAGCAGGAGTCCTCTCCCTCCGCAGCGACATCAAGCAAGCCTTCACCTGCGACAAGGAGAGCTGCGAACTGGCTCAATCACAAGAAGCGGCAGTCGGGCGCGATAGCATTCGGCAAGCCGTCACAACTGAAGTCGAGCAAGATCAAGTTTCGGCAAAAAAGGCAGCAAAGTCAGGAATTTCAGCGGACTCTAACATGAAGAAGATCCCCCTGGACCCTTCCGACCCCTCCAAGACTGCCCTAGTCGGGACTGGACTCGACTCCAAATAGGAAGACGCGCTTGTCACCTTCCTACAAGCTAATAAAGATATCTTCGCATGGAAACCGTCCGACATGCCGGGCGTACCAAGGGAGGTGATCGAGCACGCCCTAAATGTGAAGACAAACGCCAAGCCAGTCAAGCAACGACTGCGGCGCTTCGCTCAGGACCGCAAGGATGCGATTCGGGAGGAGATTACCAAGCTCCTCGCAGCCGGGTTCATCAAGGAGGTCTATCACTCGGATTGGCTGGCAAACCCAGTTCTAGTCCGGAAGAAAAACGGTAAATGGCGCATGTGCGTTGACTACACCGATCTCAACAAGGCGTGCCCCAAGGACCCATTTGGTCTTCCCAGGATAGATCAGGTGGTAGATTCCACGGCAGGGTGCGACCTACTCAGCTTTCTTGACTGCTACTCGGGATACCATCAAATCAGCCTGAGGGAAGAAGACTGCTTAAAGACATCTTTCATCATGCCGTTTGGAGCGTACTGCTATATCACAATGCCGTTCGGTTTAAAGAATGCTGGAGCAACCTATCAACGGGCCATTCAGCGGTGTCTGCACACTCAGATCGGGCACAACATGGAAGCCTACGTTGACGACGTGGTGATCAAGACCAAGTCCAAAGAAGACCTCATCGCTGACATGGAAGAAACCTTCCAAAACCTTCGAAGATTCAAGATGAAGATGAACCCAGAAAAGTGCGCCTTCAGTGTGCCATCCGGAAAGTTACTCGGCTTCATCGTCTCGCATCGCGGCATTGAGGCTAACCCGGAGAAAGTCAACACCATAATGAACATGGCTCCCCCGACTAACCTCAAAGACGTCCAGAAGCTAACAGGCTGCATGGCGGCACTCAGCCGGTTTATTTCCCAACTGGGCGAACGGGGTATGCCCTTCTTCAAGCTACTCAAAAAGACGGACAACTTCCAATGGACTCCGGAAGCCCAGCAAGCCTTTGAAGACTTTAAGCAATTTCTCACATCACCTCCCGTGTTGGCGTCACCTCTGCCCCAAGAACCGCTAATGCTATATCTGGCGACAACCACTCAGGTAGTTAGCACGGTGCTGGTGGTCGAGCGATCCAAACAGGGTCACATCCAGAAAATACAATGGCCTGTCTACTTTGTCAGCGAGGTCCTTGCCGACTCGAAGACGAGATATCCGCAGGTCAAGAAGCTACTATATGGCCTACTCATCACAGTCTGGAAGCTGGTGCACTATTTTCAAGCACATCAAGTCACGGTGGTCACAGTGTTTCCACTCGGGGATGTCCTTCATAATTGCGAGGCCACTGGCCGAATCGCTAAATGGGCACTCGAGTTGATGGCGTTCGATATCACTTTTCAGCCACGGACAGCAATTAAATCACAAGCTCTAGCCGACTTTGTTGCAACCATGCCGCATCCAGGACGTTAGTCGGAAAGGCTTACCGGTAGGGATTTTTCTGGCCCACAGCAGTAACAGAGGCCAAGGACATTGTTCGCAAGTGCGCGGGTTGCCAGTTCTACGCAAGACAAACAAATCTCCCAGCCCAGGAACTCCAAACCATCCCTATTTCTTGGCCATTCGTAGTATGGGGGCTCGACATGGTCGGGCCTTTCAAGAAAGCGCTAGGAGGGTTTACACATCTATTCGTCGTAGTGGATAAATTCACCAAGTGGATTGAGGCTAAACCCGTTGCAATAATAACAGTGGCACGAGCAAAGGACTTCATCATGAGTGTACTATACCGGTTCGGGGTTCCTAACCACATGATCACCGACAACGGTACTCAATTCACGGGCGGCGTATTCCAAGACTTCTATGAAGATTTTGGCATCAAGATCTGCTACGCATCTGTGGCGCACCCGCGAAGCAACGGGCAAGTCGAACGAGCCAACGGTATGGTCTTACAAGGCATCAAGGCCAGGATATTCGACCAACTACAACCATACGCCGGCCGGTGGGTACAAGAACTTTCATCGATTCTCTGGTCTCTAAGAACCACGGTTAGTCGGGCAACAGGGCAATCCCCTTTTTTTCTAGTCTATGGTGCCGAGGCTATGCTACCAACAGAGTTACTGTTCGGCTCTCCGAGAGTTCGGGCTTACGCAGAAGACGTCTCAAATAATACCTAGTCGAGATAGATGAGTTGGAAGAAGCAAGGGACACCGCAACAATCCAGTCGGCAAGGTATCTTCAAGGCCTGTGTCGCTACCACAATCGCAATGTCCGTGGCCGTGCCTTTTTGGTCAGGGACCTTGTCCTGAGGAAAATACAAACCACCAAAGACAGGCACAAATTATCCCCAATCTGGGAAGGGCCGTTCATTATAGCCGAGGTCACACGGCCAGGCGCCTACTGACTGAAGACCGAAGACAGTGTTCTCATCAGCAACTCATAGAACATAGAATAGCTACGTCCTTTCTATACCTGAGTTTTATACTTTTTTCATGTGTACAGTTTCTCTGACTCACTACGCCGCTTGTATCAACCGAGTAGTGAGTCGGGGGCTGCATGTATATATGTGCCGTCAATAATATACGAGCTTGTCCTACTCAGTCATGAAGCTTTACTACAACTGTCGCGTTTGCCCGAGTTCAGTTTCCTACTTTGAACGATTTTATTAAGTTCTAACAGAATAACTCGGCACAGACTCCACGGTCAAGTAAAGCTAATGACGACTGAGTACATAAGCTTGGTGGCGCCACACATATATTTACACATGTTTTCCACAAAAGTTCATACATACTGACTACATAATACGTTGCCCTTACAGACCCAGGTCTCGGGTAATTATCTCAGTAGTTGGCTTCGCCCAGGCAATTAGCTCCAGCGCCTCCTCGGGCGTCGTATCCTCAGCAAACCCCTCCCCGATGGCTTCAATATCTACCCTCGGGTAGGTGGACTTGGTCATCGCCAAGGTTTGGGCCACGCCGGCAACAACACGCTTATCCCAGTACCTCTTCAGGGCACTCGGTGTGTCCTCAAGACGCGCCTCTACTTGGGGGATCCTGCTGCAACTGGTTCCCACAGGGCTGGGATCTATGAGGTCGAGGAGCCCTTTCACGGACCCGACAAGGGCCTCTCGTGACTCCCTGATGACTCTTATCTCCTCTGTGTAAAACCGATACTGGCCCTGGACATTGACTCTCATGTCTGTCCGGGTCCACCGGCAAGTAAACTTGTCAACTCGGTTGCAGACAAAATGATTAATGGATTGGTTAAGATCACGGTCGAGTTGAGGACTTACTTTCGTAGTCGGCCTCCCACCCAGCCACGGTTTTCTCCAGTTCAGCTTTTTCCTTACCGAGCTTGGCGACGGCCTCTTTCAACTCGGCCTTCTCCCGATCAAGCTCGGCGTTGGCCTTTGTCAGGTCGGCCTTGACCTTCTCAAGCTTGGCCCTGGCTTCTTCGGCCTCCTTCAGCTGGGATTCCCTCTCTGTTCGGGTCTTTAACTCTGCTTCGAGGGCTGCACGACAGATTAGCCAAGAGGTCAACCGTGCAGTCAAGACATAACTGGGTAGTCGAGAACAACGCGGTTGGATGAATACGTCGATGGTTCGGTCGGAAAGGTGCATTCGGAGAGTTTACCTCTGATCTTTCCGGCTAGGGCCCAAGTCTCCTCCCTGAGCTGGTCGGCGCCACTCTTCAGCCAGGCTTCCCTCCCCGTGTGACGCGCCTCCATCTCGGCCTTCAATGTCCGGAGCTGCTCCAGTTCCGTGAGATGGGGGGCCATTTCGACTAGGATTTCGGTCATCGCCTCATTGCGGTCAACAAGCTCCTGCTCAGGGAGAGAGCAGTCAAAATTGGAGTCAAGACGTCAAAACGACAAGACCATTAGGACTCTTATCACAGGGGTCATACCCGAACCCCCTCAGACCCAGCAATGGCGGCGCAGAGCAACCTTTCGCGTTCCCTCCTCGCTGCGGCCTCGTTAAGCCTGAAGCTCTTCACGGTCCCGTCAGGTGCCGTCAGGTGAATGTCCGGGGCATCCTACGTGGAGGAGCTTCAATCCGAGGCAGGTTCGGGATCTCCTGCGGCGGCGACAATGACGACGCGACCACGAAGGCGACGGGGTCCTGGCCTCCACGCAGTCGTCCCCTGCGGCCTCGGGGATTGACTCGGGGGCTCTAACAGCGGCCTCTGTGGTGGGCGACACTTCAGGGGCTAGGGACTCAACCTCAGTGACTGCCTCTTGGTCGGGTGGCGACGGCAACCCTACAGTCGGGACCACCTCAATCTCCGCGACTGGCCTGGCCACCGGCTCAGCGGGTATGTTCGCGGCCGCCGGCTCGGCTGGGGCAGGCTCTTCAAGGGGAGCGGTCGGATCGGTCTCCTTGAGATTGATATCGTCCCGCTTCCTGCATGAAAAACAAGATATCAGAACACTATTTCAACAGGCAAGAATCCCAGAAGACCCGGAGCAGCATACCTCTTGGAGAACTTGAGTCTCCCACTAGATGATTTAGGTTCCGGCGTAGTGCGCTCCACAGTCGGGCTAGTCGGCGTCACAATTGGCGGCGGCACATCAGCTTGAGGCGGCCCCGTCTCTGGTGTGACTGGCTTGGGCACCCCCGTGCTCGGCGGTACCCGCTCCAGCCAACCACTCAGCGGTACTATTGCCGGACTCGGCAATGTTGGGCTCGGCCCCGCAGGTCTCAACCTGGGACTTGTTCGCCTGGGCGTCGCGGCGGCGGTGTCCTTTATCTTCAGCCCTCCTACCGCGACACGCGGCGTCATGGCCCCCTCGCCCTGATAAAGAACAGGTTTCTTCCTGGCTCTCTTGGAGTCGGGTTGGGCGGCAGCGGGGCTCCTTGGCCTTTTCTTCGATGCAACGGCCGACAACGGGCAGGAGTCCTCATCAAACTCCACGCACCACTACGGAAGATTCAACAGAATACATCATACAAGTCCACAGGCATTCGCTACAAAGGAAAGACGGAGGTTACCTTGAGGCGGGGCCAACTGCACCTATAGGACGCAATGCGTCTCTTCTTGTCTTCGGTCTCGATCACCCCGCTGGAGAAGTATCCGAACAGCGTTTCCGTCACCTTCTGCTCATTGGCCGACTCATGGCTGACCCGGTCAGGATCATGTTTTCCCTGGTAATCCCAGCCAAATGCACTCCTTAGCTTCAGGGGCTGGAAGTGCCGGGTCAGGAACCTCCTGGCCACCCAGGGTCCAGTCAGGCTAGCCTTCTTGAAGTTATCCAACTTTGTCAATAGTTGATGCACCTGGTCCATCTCCTCAAGGGTTGGATCTACTGACCAATTTGGTAAAACCACCGGTGGCAAACCGGTGAATGGCCGCAAGGAGGGAGCCAGATCTGCGCAGTAGAACCACTCCTTGTGCCAGCCTTTTAAGGAGGATTTCAAGGGGAAGATCAAGATATGACTTTTTCCTATCTCTCCTTAGCTGAAGACCAGCCCCCCCAGTCACACTGATGTTATTTTTGGAGGGCTGGGGTTTAATGTGGAACAAGTGCCTAAAGAAGTTGAAATGGGGTTCCACGCCCAAATAACACTCGCACAGAGTAACAAATATGGAGATCTGAAGCATTGAGTTGGGATTCAAATGCACCAACTCTACCTTATAGAAGTCAAGGATTCAGCGGAAAAATGCAGAAGAAGGAAGGCACAAACCCCGGTCAAAAAAAGAAGCAAAAACTACCGTTTCGCCAGATTGGGGATTTGGAGCCGACTCACCCTTAGCCAGCCGCCAGCGGATCATTTCTTGGCTCAGTAACTTCAATTGATTCTCCATCAGCGTCAGTTTCACCGAACCGCAATCTGACATCGGCCAAGTATTCCCCGGTGAACCCGCAAGATCCGAAGCTTTTGGCATGGTTGGAGGTGAAGAGATTTGGGGGAAAAGCGATTGGGGGCTTGGAACAGATGAGGAAAACCAGAGTCACCCGAGTTCACGCGGGAAGCAGCGGTAACAGCTAACCCTAGCCGAGCGAGAGGCGAAAAGTTGGGCGCGGAGGTGGAAGATGAAACGATTGGCTAATTTGGGGAAGATGGCGGAATCTTTTTCTCTCTCCCTGCTTTTATAGAGCCGATGCCAACTAGATGGGCTTGTGCCTACACAGTCAGCACTAGGCCAACAAGATATGAGTTCCTATAGTAGCACGCCCCATGTGGGCCGCCCGCAGGCTAAGTTGAAATTATAGTGTTGGTGCTACTAACAGGAGCCGATGAGGTAAACAGATATGCTTCATGAGAGCCTTATTGCTAAACATATATGTTTGGGTATCTGTTTTATCCACCAGGTCTCGAGGATATATCCTTATAAGGGTCACAAGCTGGTCTTCATTAAAATTGGATATGCAGGTATCTTTCTCGGGTACACTCGACCACGCTATGGATTTATTTTTCATAAAGTGGCACTCGGCCTACATGCGTGGCCACCAGTTGCCATGAGCAACGTCATTCCAGCCGACATGACGCTGAAGAGTCTAACTTTCGAGTAGTGCACTACTCGGGAGAGACTATAAATATCTTTTCCTGCTGACATGATGTGGAGGAGTCTAACTTCTGAGTGGGACGCCACTCGGAAAAGACTATAAATCCCTTTTTTTCCAACTGACATGATGCTGAAGAGTCCCATATACGAGTAGCATCCTACTCAGGAAGACTATAAACATACATTCCGACTGACACGAAGTCAAAGAGTCCTACATACGAGTAGATCCTTACTCGGCAAGACTATAAAGTTTATTCCGGTTGACATGATACCAAAGAATCTCATATACCAGTAGTAATCTACTCGGGAAAAATTATCAGGTTAAAGATCTTTGACTTTATGTTTAATTGTCTTCACAATTAAGCACAAAGTCGGGGGCTACACCCAATAGGTGCGCCTATTCGGCGCACACTTGTGGAGGCCATGGGCCCCGGGTACCTCATTACCAGTACATGGGCCACTCGGATAGAGGATGGGCCGAACCATGTAATTAGAGATAAGATAGCACCCGGCAGGCTGTACCTTGTATAATAAGGAAACATAGTCTTAGTCGGATAGGACTCTATCTCTAAGAAGGAAATCTATCCTTATCATGTACCCCTGTCCCCTAGTATATAAAGGGAGGCAGGACGCCCCTCAGGGCGAGGACAACAAGAACAACTAGATCATCGATCTCCATACACCTCAAAGGAATAACACCTCAACTAGACGTAGGGTATTACCTCACCTTGAGGGCCTAAACCAGTATGATTCTCTTGTGTTCCTCTGCAGTCCACCGAATTTACCCTCGCTGAGTAGCCCCATAGTTCTATTGCCGGTGCAAAGCATCGACAACACTATTCATACATCTACATGAAGCCCTTCATAGCCTCGCTGCCAGCTGACATGAAGCAGGACTCGGGAAGAAGACTCACTCGGACAAAGAGTACTCAGGAGCATCGCACTCGGGAATCTTCACCGTGGAGGGTGAGCACTTGGTGTCAGCTGTGACTCAACTATGAAGGTCTCAGGGGCTACTGTGGAGGCCATGGGCCCCGGGTACCTCACCACCGGCATATGGGCCACTCGGATAGAGGATGGGCCGAACCATGTAATTAGAGATAAGATAACACCTAGCAGGATTTACCTTGTACAATGAGGAATAACAGTCTTAGTCGGATAGGTTTCTATCTCTAAGAAGGAAATCCCTTGGCCGTATCTGGCTGGGATCCTTATCATGTACCCCGGTTCCCCAGTATATAAGGGGAGGTAGGGTGCCCCATGAGGGCAAGACAACACACAGAAGATCATTGATCACCAAAACACCTCAGAGGAATAACACCTCAACTGGACGTAGGGTATTACCTAACATCGAGGGCCTGAACTAGTATAAAACCTTTCTGTGTTCCTCTGCAATCCACCGAGTTTCCCTTCGCTGAGTAGCCCTATAGTTTTATTGCCGGTGCAAAGCATCGACACCATGACCCTCTCTCAATTCCGCATCGTTCGCAAGAAAAAGGGCACCGTGTATGACGATTGCCGACAAGGAGCTTGCCCTTGGTGGCCGCTAAGGAGGGGAGGATGACACCACCACAATGGCAGTTGGTTGCTGGCCAGTCAAGGCAGCTAGCCGATCGTTGGCTATGGCGGATGTGCCTGTTGGGCTGCCGCCATCGCTGGTTCTGAGATACACGCCGACAACGGTGCTGACAAGGACACGAGGTGACTAGGGATGGTGATTTGTATCGGACTATCTTGAAGTACCCCAAGCAGACCTGTTTGCTTGGGCGTACCGAGCTGAAGCAAGTAGACCATGAACGGTTGGTAGTCGCCGATAAAATCCCGACAGCAAATGATCAGCTACCATAGAAGGAAGTGGTGCCGAAGCCGCATCTGGACGAGGCGGTGGTGTTCGAGACCTACTTCACCGCAGGCTTTGGGTACCCCTCCATCGACCTATTTGCTCAGATGCTCAACTTGTACCACATTGAGCTCCCGATGCTATCCGCCAATGCAGTGGCTTGGCTCGCAAGCTACGAGTGGGCTTTGTGCATGGACGACGCGACGGGCCTCGCCATCCACTTCGCGGCCCTCCACTTTGAGGATGGCATGACAAAGGCCCTTAACTTCGGAGCAACAACTTCGAAGTCATTGATGCCCTTATCAACTCCTCGGCCAAGGCCATGAAAAACAAATGGTCCATGGGATGGCCTTCCCGCTGGTTCTACCAGCAGGTCGGGAAGGGCTCCCCTCTTCGCTGAACCAACTAGGACATCTGGTACGGCGGTTAGCCTGCCATCGGCCTTCTCCATAGGATAGGGATGAGGGACTTGACGGAGGGGTTCTGCATGGCTGGGGTGGCTCCCTTGCAAGCCAACTGGAACCATTCCTTGACCTCGGGGATGATTCCAGCAATGGTACGTACACCGGCTTGCTCGCTCACAAGAGTAAGACATCTCTTCTTTCTAGGGCTCCGCCCATCTCATTGTTCCTTTCTTCGCACAGTTTCCGTATTGTTTTTAAACCCTTCAGTTGTTTCACATAGGGGACCTACGTCCCCTGTCTACCACCGAGAAGATTAGGGGTGCCCCACGACGAAGGAGAGGCAAACCAAGCTGGTAAGGATGGGGAACTAGGTTTGCCAAAATCAGATTGCGTCCCGATTCAAGCTAGATCTCCCGGTGCTGCCCGCCTTCGCCGATGCGGATGACCCAATGGAAGGGGCAAGCGAAGGGGAGCCCACACAGAGGACACATGGGGAACCAAAAGGGTGAGGCAGTCCTATGAGCCTCCTATTGCTGCCATTCCCCTCTAGTCTTGGCCACCCTGCTAGGTCCCCTCGTGCCATTCTGACGTAGGCTCGAGGACGGACGATCCTAAGGCCTTGTCGGGTCCCGTGCCTGCCCTGATCAGGGCCGTGGGGCGTTAGTGTCCAGGGCCCCTCCAAAGGAGCATGGTCTTCCGGAGGCAAGCAAGGTGGATTGGGGTGTCCCCCAATTTGGGGCCCCTAGCTAAGATCAGGCCCCTTTTGTGAGTTGAAGGCTAACGTTTTTCATCTTGTCTCCTTACTCTTCGTCCGTGTGCAGGCTAAAGCCCGGTGGGCTCATCGTTGGAAAAGGATGCCAAGGGTTTGGAGCGGGTGGTCCACGGGGAGGCCACTGCTGCGGAAATCAGCCAGCGTCCTCCATGCCCAGAGGAGGCAGGACCAGCCGTTGGGGCTCAGGCCACCCTAGATTTGGCCCTTGGGGACTGCCAAGAGGGCCTTACTTCCTCCAAACCCCGGACGCCAGTCCTCATTCCCCACCCAGGGTGGCGCTGACAGGTGCTAGGGTCCTGAGGTGGCATCGAATACCAGGGTGGTGGTCATTGCTATCCTTCTGGACGCCATGCCCTCAGACCTCTCCCTGGCTCTGGGGGACAACCCTACCCAGCTGTTAACGCCAAAATTTGGTAAGGCCATATGTCAGATTCGGTCAAAGGGGAAATTGTAGTCAACTGATGGAAATTGATCCAGAAGAGACCGATTCTGGGAGGGAGCCGTGAAGACCGCTGCTTGGCAGTTATTTACTGTACCTATTAATTAGGCAAATGTTTGTCTTTAGGAAACCTGACCTCGTGTCCGGTCAGGCCTTGTTAGTGTTTTCCGTTATAATTAGGAAATCATATACCGTGTCCAATAAGGACTCGTGTAACTCGGGGTATAAATACGTACGCCCGGGGACCTTGTAAATCATCACTCGATCAATACAATTTCGGCGCATCGCCACCCTTCCGACGGGATCCTGCTTCTCGAGCCGGGCTGCATCGGTTAGGTCCGAACTCCTGCGAGAGGGTAAGTCTCGTCACCCCGGCTACCTATCGGCTAGGACTTCCTCGGTTAGGTCCGATATTCTAGTCGGTTTATGGTAGTCGGCTTACCACGATATATTTAGTTTATCTATGGCTACATCAGTTCAGTTTGATCTCATAGATTGATTAGGTATATCACATCACGCGTGCATAGATCGTATCGGCTTACTGGGAGCGGTTTATCGTCAGTTTGTGCTGCATCGGTTAGGTCCGACCTACTAAACTACTAGTGATAAATCGGTCCTGCTAAGTCGATACTTTATGTGCAAGCGTCTTATCGGAGTGTATAGCCGATAAGTTATCATATACATCACGATTGCATTAGATCTATCGGCCTATCGAGATCTCGTTATTATTATCAGTCTGTGCTGCAACGGTTGGGTCCGATCTACTAGATTGAATAATAACGTTATTCTTAATAAGCCGATGGGTTTTATGCGATGTTGTTATCGGAGTGCTTAGCCGATAAGTTATCTCTTTTTAAATACAGCCGATTATACTGCTTGCTTTGTTATATATTCTTGCCTACATTACTGTTACGATCGGCTAAGGGCTAGCCGATTGGTTTACTCTATCGATCCGAGTGCGAGCACAAGCGAGTTCTCAGGCATGACCTCAGGTAAGGACCCGGGCATGAGCATAGATAAGAACCCGGGCACGGGCGCGGGCAGTATCTTCATAGCAATACCAGTAACTTTAAACTATGATCGGCTGGAGTTTATTTAATCTATTTACTTATGCATTCTGCTCGTTTATTTTACCAAGTTTATAGCCGATTTTTTAGCATCTCTTTAATGATCGGCTAGCACAATACTTATTTATTATTATATTATTGCTCTTGCCGACATCGGCTTTTAGCCGATGTATAAGTGCTACGGTGCGTATCGGCCATCGGCCGATGAGATGAGTCCAAGCCGGCTTCCAGCAGATTGGCTCACGAATTTGATATCTTTTCTCCTTGTCAATTGCAGGGTCAAATTGACTGGCACACCTACGAACCTCAAGACTTTAGGACCTGCACTGGAGTGAAGCAAATCTCCCAGGCCTTCGCGTGTCTCCAAGGCGCCAAACAAACCCCGGTGGTTTTCGGCGTCAACACCAGCTGGCCACAGAGATGAACTCTGCGAAGCTTGTTGACCTACAATGAGCCTTCTCGTGGCAGGTATTTGGCGTTCTCTTTCTTTGTCATCAGTCACTACCTCCGTCCGAGCTTAACACTTATGTGGGCTTGTGCTTTTTTACCTTCACCTGCTTGTGCAATCCTAGGTGACGACTAGGGCCATGGTGATCCAGGGCGGCCAAGACGTGGCCACCAAGCACTCGAAGCATCTCAAGGACGCCGAGGCAGTCCAAGTGGTATAGGCCATGCAGTCTGAGGCTGAGGATTCGGCTGTCATGGCACGCCGTGAGCTCAAGTGCACCGAGGCCATGAAGACAGAGGTGGAGGAGGCATGCCAACACATGGGGGCCAAGCTCCGTGATGCTCAGCGGAGGCTGGCGGACCTCGAGCAGGCTAAGGAGGAGGCCGAGTGGGCAGCAACCGAGGTTGCATGGAAAGCCGGCCAGGCTCTTGGAGATGTCCACCCTCCGTCGCAAGGTGGCCTTCACTAGTGCAAGGGTCTAGGTGCTGCGGGTTGCGCAGGACTTGGCGGCTGCCTTATCTGTGATTGGCTCCTGGGCGCCTCAGCTTTCGGCCGACGGCTCCTCTTTGGAAACAAAACTTGCCTGGATTCACCGAGTCGAGGGGGGTGGGGGTTGGCTTCGAACATGGCTAAGGCCTCCGGGGCCTCGTGTGCCTAGGTCACAGCTAGAATTTTCTCCTTGCTGGCTCGCTCCAGCCCCAAGGTGGCGGTGCCATGGGCCCCAGGGTACCTCATGAGAAGCTATTGGGCCACTTGGACAGAGGATGGGCCTAGCCTTATAATTAGGGATACAATAGAACTCGGCAGACTTAACCTTGTACGACAGGGAAAATACAGTCTTAGTCGGGCGCGTTTTATTCCTAGAAGGAGATCCCTTGGTCGTAGTCCGACTAGGACTCATACTTTGTAACCCTGTCCCCCAGTATATAAGGGGAGGCAGGGCGCCCCCTGAGGGCAGGATCACCAAGGATCACCGAGGATCACCAAGAATCACCAAGATCACAATCATACATCCTCAAAGGAAATACACCACAACTGGACGTAGGGTATTACCTCATCTCGAGGGCCTGAACCAATATAAACCTTTCATGTTCCTTTGCAATCCATCGAGTTTCGGTCTCACGAATAGCCCAATATATTTATTGCCGGTGTAAAACATCGACAGTTGGTGCGCTAGGTAGGGGCTTCATCGAGATCATCTTCATCAAGCCTGATGGATCCAATCACCAGAGTCGACAGCATCAACTTCTTCCCCGGGCAAACAATTAGCTTTGGGAGCCTCGAATTTGTCACCGATGAATTCGGCAACCTTACCCTATCCGACTCGAATTTGATCCGATCGACCAGGGATCAAGCCGACTCCGTGCCGGTCGGTCCACATAACGCTGTGGCAACCTTCATTCACTTGCTGTGGCGATCTTCAACAAGCCCGAGTCTAGGGACAACTCTTTCTTTCGGTGTTCGACTCGAACTCAGACTTGAGTCGGCCGAGAACAGGCTAAGAAAGGAGGAGATTGTCAATCTCCTGTTCGGACTCAGCAACGCCGTGGATATCCTCAATCAACATCCGATGCGGCAAACCCGATCCCCTAGGGTTCAACTCGGGTATGGCCCAAAGCCGCTCAAGATTGGATCTAGGGAGGTCGGAGTCATCATTACCCCCTTCAACTATTCCGACTCCGGCTCTCTGCCGGACTATGACTCTAAGTCGGACAACAGGTCGGCAAGCTTCTCTCTGCCACTGAAGTCTTTATAATATCCAAGGGTTCAGCTCCCACTCAGGAAGCACGCCGACTACGGGAGCAGCAAGAGGAGGAGGCCCACCGACTGTGAGAACAACAAGAGGAAGAAGCAAGACACCTACACACCAAGCGCGACGCCCGCAACGACGATCTGTGCAGGGCTTTGTGGACTGTTCAACAACAAATCCTCCAAACCCGAGTCGGCGACCATGACGTCTTCGTTACACCTCAACAGAACATCGTAGCCGCTACAACTCAAGACACGCTCTAGTTTGGTCCTGATCATCAGGCCACCCTGACTATAGCAAGGATAAAAGCCATGATCACTGCTGCTGCATGCCAGCAGCGTCAATAGTCGGGTGATACACTCATACCGACTAACAAGTCGGCTTCTCCAACAGCGATCTCATCTACCTTAATGCGACGCCGAGCGACCAGCTCTAGTTAGCCGCACACGGAGTCACGCCACACGTCACTCGGCAACCACAATAATGACTGGCAGTGATGACATCAAGACGACCGTCGAGATAACCAGAATGTCCAAGGCTGACTACGACGTGATCTTCAGCAAGACATCAACGCACGATGCCGCAAATGCGAGGAAGATGAGTGTTGCCTACTAAAAGACGAGAATGAGCGCTTTAGCCTCCACCATGAGCGGTTTCACCATCGTAGTCGGAGTCGGAGTCCTCACACAGATGAAGGTATACCGGCCTTCACCCATGAGCTGCAACAGGTCAACTGGCCGTTAGGCTTCAAGTCGACTAGAATTGAAACATACGACGGGAAGACCAACACCGAGTCTTGGCTCACGGTCTACACTCTGGCAATCCGAGCGGCTGGAGGAGATCACAAGGCCATGGCTAACTACCTCCCAGTCGCTCTAGCCAACTTGGCAAGGACATGGCTAACAGGACTTCCTAAGAGATCAATCGGCTCTTGGGAAGAACTCTGGGAACGTTTCATCGCCAATTTCCAATGAATGTACGAGAGGCCATCTTTTGAGTACGATCTGTATCAGTTGCATCAAAGGAAGAACGAGTCTCTTCGTGATTTCATCAAGAGGTTTTCTGAGAAGAGGAATTCAATCCCAATGATCAAGGACAAGGTCGTCATCGCTGCCTTTCTAAAAGGAGTCAAAGACCCGTTCATTGCTAAATTCACTCAGAAGCCTCCTAATTCTATCAAAGCTCTATTTGACATGGCAAACAAGTACGCCAACTAGGCCGATGCTATTGTTGAGGCCCTCGATGACAAAAAGGCACCCTGACAGAAGAAGCGGAAGGACACCGATGACACGGCCCCGACTAAAGCCGGGAACCGCAAATGCAAGCTGGATGACTTCATTGTGGCAGTCGGTCACAACTGTCTTCAACCTCCTAGAACTGAAAATTATCAGGACGACAAGTGACATGTTCAGGGGCTCACAAGCTCAAATGCAAGGATGGCATCTCCACTACCAACTTGTGCAAAACCAAACAACTAAGTTGCTTTCTAATAAATATTCCTCACTCGGCCTCGCCAATGCCGCAGCAGCTTACACCTAATAGGTGTACATTCTGTGCATTTTCTGTTTTTGCTCTTAATGATTGCAAAAGTACTTGAGTAGCATAAATTTCAATCCATGAAACTTTGCTCTATGAAAGACGAACTTAAGTCACCCAAAACGCGTGTCTTGGAAAGAGCCATGAGCCGACTCCCAACGCTAGGAGGCTATGACTAGTCGGGCAGAGTGTTTAAACGTAAGGGGTCAACTACTCAGGGAAATTAATATCAATAAGAGGAGGAACACACATTTACATCTATTGTAAAATAGATCAATTTTTCGGGTGATTGTTTTCTTCATCAGATGCTACTCATCCGATATGTTTATAATGTAAGGCCAGTTCCGGATATGCGTAACAGGAACTCAGGGCTACGAGCCTATCTCCTATTGTCGATGTTTTACACCGGCAATATGAATATAGGGCTACTCGTCGGATCAAAACTCAGTGGACTGCAAAGGAACACAAGGGGTTTATACTAGTTCAGGCCCTCGATGTGAGGTAATACCCTACGCCCAATTGTGGTGTATTTCCTTTGAGGATGTATCATGGTGGTTCTGATGAACTTGATGGATCTGCCCTCAGGGGGTGCCCTGCCTCCCCTTATATACTGGGGGACAGGGTTACAAAGTAGGAGTCCCAGCCAGACTATGGCCAAGGGATCTCCTCTTAGAGATATAACCTGCTTGACTAGGACTGTATATTCCTTATCATACAAGGCTAAGTCTACCGAGCTCTATCATATCTCTAATTACAAGGCTAGGCCCATCCTCTATCCGAATGGCCTATATGCTTGTCAAGAGGCACCCAAGGCCCATGGCCTCCACAGCAGCCCCTGAGACCTTCATAGTTGAGTCACAGCTGATGCCGAGTGCTCATCCTCCACGGTGAAGATTGCCTGAGTGCATTGCTCCGAGTACTCTTTGTCCAAGTGCTTCTTCTTCCCTAGTCCTGCTTCATGTCAGCTGGCAGCGAGGCTATGAAGAGCTCCACGTAGAAGTATGAATGGTGTGCACGGAATAGGCACACCTATTAGGTGTAGCCCCCGACTTTGTGCTTAATTGTGAAACAATTAAACATAAAGTCAAAGATCTTTAACCTTATAGTTCTTCCCGAGTAGTATACTACTGGTATATGAGACTCTTCAGCTTCATATCAGCCAGAAATATTTTATAGTCTTTCCCGAGTAGTATATCACTCGAAAATTAGACTCTTCAGCTCCATGTCAGCTGGGAGAATTGTTTATAGTCTTTCCTGAGTAGTATACCACTCGGAAGTTAGACTCTTCAGCGTCATGTCGGCTGGAAAAATATTTGCTCATGGCAATTGTTGGCTAAGCTTGTAAGCCAAGTACCACTTTATGGATTTTAATCCAATATGTGGTTAGGTATACTTGAGAGATACCTTCATCCCCAATTTTAATGGAGACCAGCTTGTGACCCTTATAAGAATATATCCTCAATACCTGGTGGATAATATAGATATCCAAACGCATGTGTTCAGCAATTAGGCCTTCATGAAGCATATTTGATTACCCAATCGGTTCCTGTAGGTAGCACCAGCACCGTGATTTTAACACAACCAGTGAGCGGCTCACATTGAGCGTGCTACTATAGAAACTCATATCTTGGTGGCCCAGGACCGAATTTGCAGGCCTAAGCCCACTTATCAATACAGGCTCTATAAAAGCGGGGAGAGAGAGAAAAGATTCCCTCATCTTCTCCACTTGACCAATCGTTTCGTCTTCCAGCTTCTATGCTGAAATTTCGCACCTCGCGTCGCTAGGGTTCGCCATCGCTAGCGCTTCCCACTCGAAACTCGGGCGATCCCGCTCCTCCGCATCCATTCCAAGCCCCCAATCGCATTTCCCCCAAATTTCCTTGCCTTGAGCTATGCCGAGAGCGTCAGAAATCCTGGAGGTGACTGATGAGTCTTGGCCGACTTCGGATTGCGGGTTGACTAAGCTAAAGTATCTAGAGAGGTTGCTAAGACTGCAGAGCCATGAAGTCATCCATTGGCGTCTGGTGGAAGGGGAATCGATTCCAGTACCCCAAGCTGGTGAGACTGTAGTCTTCGCCTCTTTCTTCGACCGGGGTCTTTCTCTTCCGTCTTCGGATTTTCTTCACCAGCTTCTTGCCTTCTACGAGCTAGAGTTGGTGAATCTGAATCCCAACTACATCTTGCAAATCTCTATATTTGCAACTCTATGTGAGTGTTTTCTAGGTGTGGAGCCCCATTTGAATCTGTTTAGATATTTGTTCCACATCAAATCTCAGCCCTCCAAGAGCAAAGTCCAAGTGATTGGGGGGCCGGTATCTAGCTCAGGAGCGAGATGAAGAAGATTTATATCCATGTTCCCTTGAAATCCTCCCTTAAAGGCTGGCATAGGGAGTGGTTTTATTGTTCTAATCTTGAACCACGCCTCCCCCTTTTCACTAGCTTGCCTCCGGAGGTCGTGCGCAACTGGTTGTCTGTGCCTAGTTTTGAGGAAATGGGCCAAGTATATATGCTGATTAGTAAGATTGATAAGCTGAAGAGCTCCGGATTGACTGGTCCATGGGTAGCTAGGCATTTCTTGGTTCATCACATTAGGCTGTTAAAGTTGAGGAGCCAATTCAGCTGGGATTATATGGGCAAAAGCGATCCTAGCCGGGAATACCCAGACCTGACAGACAAGCACAAGGTGACCGACATCCTGCTTGATTATTTTGCCGGCAAGGTGATCGAGACAGAAGATGCCGAGCGTGCCATGCCGGTTTACAGCCAAAAAAGACCTCGTCCAGAGGTAACTCTTGCTGATATTAACTTGCTATTCATCTATGATGAATGCTTGTAGATGGGTATCTAGGATTGCTCTGCAATGTGTGATGTATGCTGTTGAACCACTTGCAGGAATGTAAGGAGTTTGATGAAGACTCCCAAACTTTATCGGCCGTGAAATCAAAGAAAAGCCCGTTGAGTTCTTCTGCTGCCCAGCCTAGCTCCAAGAGAGCGGGGAAGAGACCTGTCGAAGACCCGGGCAAGAAGAAAATTAGCAGGCCGACTGCTGCAGCTGGGAGCCTAAAAATTAAAGACACCGTCAGCGTAGCTCCCAAGCCGCCGAGTCCGAGGCCAAGACCGGTGCCCCAGGCCTAGCAACATCGAGCCCATGGACAGCACCACCGAGTACAAGATCATCAACGAGCCATAAGGTGGCGCCACCGAGCATCCTAGCACCGTAGCCAGCCGCACCAGAAACTAGGCTGACTAGGACAAAGACGCCACCACCGACTACCGCGTCATCTAGCCCAACAGCTGGCAGCCCTCCATTGCTGACATCTGGAAGCCCCAGATGGAAGTTCAAAACCTCCAAGAGGTAAGTAACTTTGAATCTTCTGAAAATCTTGTTCGGTATAGTAGTATCTTGGAGTCTGACTCATCGTACAAGAAACGAGCCAATATCAATCTCAAGGAGACCACACCGGCCGCTCCAGTTGTCAAGCCAACCCTAGCCGAGCCAACCCCAATGAGCTCATCTGCTGAGCCAGCGATCGTCCCAGCTGTAGAGACTGAGGTGGTTCCGACAGCAGGGCCACTAGCGCCAACTGACCAAGGGGCAAATACGGAAGCTACTGCTCCAGCCCCCAAGCGAGTCCCCAAAGCCCCATCAGCTGCTGAGTCGGGGGCTAGGACCATGTCGCCGTCTATGTCATCATTGTCTTCAGAGGAAACGGATCTCCCTAGGCTTGAAGGCCCTTGTCGCAGGTTCCCGAGAACATTCCACTGGGTATCTCCCGAGGGAACTACGAAATGCTACGAGCACGATGAAGAGGCAGTGGAGTGGGAAGGAGCGTGAAGTTCTTCTTCGCGCCGCAATCACCGTGTCCGGGGGGTCTAGGTATGTAGCGAGCCTTGCAATGTTGAGTTCCCGATGACTTCCCTTATTTCTGGTATTCCGCTGCTTGACTCTGCTTTGCTCTGTTTTACCCCGAGCAGAAGATTGTCGCCCGCTCGGAGAAGATAAACGAGGTCTTGACCTAGCTTGCCCCCCAGCTCCAACGATTGGGCCAGCTCCAGACCTCGAAGGCCGACTTGGAGCAGTCTAGCCAGGAGAGGGAGACTTGGCTGAGGGGAGCAGTTGACTAGCTCCGGGATGAGAACTAGGCTCTAGCCGAGAAGATCAGAAGTAAGTCTCCTGTATTTGTCTTCCCAAGTAATCCCCAAGTTTATTTCTCCAGCTTTGTTATTTCCCAACTGCCCCGTTGTGTCCTAATTGTAATCTCAAGTTCTTGACTATTTTGATATACAACCCTCGAAGCTGAGTTGAAGATCTAGACAGAGGGGGAAGCTAAGCTGAAGAAAGCTGAGAAAGCCGAAGCCAAACTTGAGAAAGACAAGGCCGAATTGAAGAGGGCCAACGGCAAACTCGAGAAAGAAAAGGCCGAACTGGAGAAGGCCAAAGCCAAAGTGGAAGCCGACTATGAAAGTGAGTCTTCCCTCTGACAGTGATCTTAACCAATCCTTTAGGTACTCCGACTGCATTTTTGGCTAACAAGTGCACTTGTCAACGAATCTAAGCAGCTGCCAGATCCAACGCCCAAACCCAGTTTCAAGCCTTTGTAGAGGAGATCAAAGTCATCAAGGAGTCACGGGAGATTCTTGCCGAGTCCGTGAAAAGGCTCCTTGACATTATGGATCCTCACCATGTGGGAACCAGCTCCAACACAGTCTCCCAAGTGCAGGCATGCCTTAACGGAGCCCCGAGTATCCTGAAGAGGTACTCGGATGAGCGTGTTGTCGTCGGTGTGGCCCAGACCCTCGCGATGACCAAGTCGATATACCCTAGGGCAGATCTCGAGGCCATCGGTGAAGGATTTGCCGAAGAGACAACACCTGAGGAAGCGTTGGACTTGATCACCTAGGCGAGGCTAACTGCGGAGGCGATCACCAAGGACCTAGGAATGTAAGATCAGTCCATCCTGCAGTCGGTGTATATAAATCTTTTGTAAGATATGCGTACAATGCCGCCGAGTTCTTGGTTTTACTTAGTTATCATTAGCTTTGCCCATCTATATAGTCTATGCCGAGTTAGTCTATAGGAACTTAATAAAATTGTTCATCGCAGAAAGCTATACTCGGGCAAACATAACATAGTCGTTGCAAAACTTCATAACTTAGATAAAACAAGCTCATATATTGTTGACAAAGCACACATAATACATGCAGCCCCTGACTCACTACTTGGTTGAAACAAGTGACGTAATGAGTTAGAGAAAAACTACATAAATATGAGAGAAAGTACAGAACTCAGGTATAGAAAGGACGTAGTTGTTCTATGTTCCATGAGTTGCTGACTAGTGTAGGATTAACACAAGAACCAAGCCTACCAGAGGGGGTGAATGGTAGGAACACCAAAAACCAAACACTCTTGCGGAATAAGAGAAACCCTCAAACCAGGATGGAGTGTATAACACCCTAAAATTATCCCTATATAAAATATGGTGAAAAAGGAATTTTTAGAAATTCAATTAAAAGTCTCAAGGAGTGAAAAGGATAAAATCAAGGGAAAATCTAAACAAAAATGGGCTTGAAAATAATTTTATAAAATTCTTTGCTTAATTATTTAATTTTTGGAATTTTCTAGGAATTAATTGATTAGGGAAAGTATATTTGGCAAAATAAATAAGCTTTCCAGCAATAAAACAAAAGAAAAAGGTTTAAAAACCCTTCCACAGTCGCTAGGCCGTTTCTGGCCCACTATTGTTCGCTACCCCGATCCCC
This sequence comes from Oryza meyeriana var. granulata, assembly GCA_003991445.1. Taxonomy (NCBI): domain Eukaryota; kingdom Viridiplantae; phylum Streptophyta; class Magnoliopsida; order Poales; family Poaceae; genus Oryza; species Oryza meyeriana. The sequence continues at coordinate 20,315 of RYFJ01001352.1, read as the reverse complement.
CTCGTGTGCGGGTGGCTGACGGCCCGCGTCCGCCCGCGTCGCCCTCAGTCGTCGACAGGTGGGGCCCGCTAGCCAAGTTGTCGTCTACCTCCCGCTCGGGAGCACTGTCGCACCTGAGCGCCGCCGCCGTGAATCTCGCCAAATCCGCTCGCCTCGGCCTCAATCTCTCCAAATTAGTTGGGGAAAACGAAGCCCTTATCTCCCTCTACCTAATCCCCAAGAAACCTGAGCCAAATTGCGCGTGGGAAGGAGACCTAAAGCTTCCCGAGTCGGACTTCTATCCCTAACCGTCGCCGATGCAAAATCCGTCGAGCCCAAGCCGGACTCCTCCCCTCTCCGCCTTAAATAGCGACCCTGAGGACCCTAGGACCGTTTCCGCGCTTTAGATCGAGCTCTAGCCAGCCCTAGCCATCTTCCCCGCGTCTCGCGCTTGCTCCGCCGCCATCGCCAAGCTTCGGTTGCACACCGCCGTCGCCTCAACCGCTGTTGGAGCTCGTCGCCGCCTCAGTTAGGTTCGCCGTAGTCCACAGAAGCCAGGCCGCCACCTCTCCACCCTCGGGAACCGCTGGAACACCGCCGTCGATGAAGATCCGAAGACATCCACTGCCTCAGGCTCGCCGCCGGCCGTCTCCGTCGCCGTTCTTCGCGGTTTCGCCCTCGGTAAGGATCGCCTCAACCTCCTCTAGTATTTCCTGCTCTCCTTTAGTGTCGTCGCGCCGCTGATCGCCGTCAACCATCGGGTTCAGTGCCTCCGCCGTCGCTGTAGCCGACGTGGCTGCCGACGTGATTGCCGTGTCGGCGCCAACTCGGCGCCACCTCCGCGCCGTTAGCCGATCCGATCGGGATCAACCTTGGCCGTCGGATCTCCTCGGTTATGTCTCAACCGTCCGATCACTGTAGGATCAAATCTCAGCCTTCCGATGTACCTTGACACGTGGCTAGATCCCGGCCGTCCGATCAAAACCCTAGAAACCCTAGCTGTCGGATCCCTCTCGTGGACCGCGGTGGACCCGGTCCACCATGGACCCAACACCTCCCTCTCGCTAACAGTGGGCCCCACTGGTTAGCCGAGAGTCTCTTCTCTCCAGTGATGTCATAAACCCCTTTTCTCGAATTAAATAAATTCAGTAATGACGCAATAAATCGGGTAAATTCCTTTAAATAGGCTATAAATGATTAAAACTTCTAAAAATCATAACTAATTCATACGAACTCGGATTGAGGTCGTTCAAGTCTCTAATTTCTTTAAAAATCAAGATCTATCCATTAAAAATATAATATTGTACTGTTCCTATGTGTTGATGTACTGTTTTTGCTTGTTTTGTTTATTGCCTATAGTCAACGACGTTCAGGTAGAGACGCTATTTCTCGAGGAAAGTTCCGAGGCTTGTGTGGAGCAGCAAGGCAAGTCACACAGATTCCTCCTCCTTGAACATATTGTTCCTACGTTTAAAGCTATGTTTTCCTTCAACTCTGCATTTATTTTCGAATGTCACTGGTACGGGGAAACCCTAACATTTGTTTATGGCCCCTTTTGATTTGATTACCTGACATTGTACCTATGGGATAATTTGACTAGCTAACTTTATTTACTGGTTATCTAGAATAACTCTAGGACCCTGCTTAGCTATGCCTAACAAATGATAGAATAACTTCTGGGTTGTCACAGTAATTTCCATACTATTATTCAGTCACATGAAATGATGATCCATTTACGACGGTGGTCGTACGAGGACAACTTAATGGTCCACTAAAACTTGATTAAAAGGTGGGTTGCGAGCACCAGGATTGTGGTTGATGCTAGGTGCTCGTGACAGTTAAGGACCGGTTCACGGACTACTTGTTGCGAAGCAACACCCGTGCTAACCACAAGCTAGAGTGGGTAATGGCGGGAACCAAAATGTAGTACGTTCAACCGGGGTCCACCATGGTGTGTTGTGGCTGTGTCAATAAGACCACCATGGCTACGTCAATAAGTCCATGTCTTGGGCGTTGGGCCGTCTCCCTGTCTAGGTATCTGATCAGTCCTATCAGAGACTGGTGGTCCAGCAGGTGGCTCCCTTGTTGTGCGGATTACATGGAGGGACCTGTCACAATTCCTTTTCGAGATACCATGGTGGTATTGAGACACACAGTGATGTGTGGTGGAGTTGTGTCTTGTGGGTAAATTGGTACACCTCTGGCCAGAGTAAAACTATTCGAATAGCCGTGCCCACGATTAAGGGCAAGCCTAGCAATGTTTTTTGTGATTAGTCCCACATTATCTAAAACTTGATAGTTGAACAGTGGAACATGTGTAGCTCCAAGTTGGAGTGGTTGGGCCTATACCGTTTTGGTGAACGGTATAGTGTTGATCAATATTGCTAATTAACTAATGCTTTATTACTCTCTCAAATGTTTTATTATGCGCTTTTATGCAAATTTGAGCCATATTATGCCATCCTTTGTTATCCCGTGCACTTGCATATTTGCTGTGTGGCTTGTGGAGTATTTCATGTACTCACCTTCAATCAACAATCATCATTCAGAGGAGTACTTCAGCGAGGAGGACTATTTGGAGGACTGAGCGGAAGCCTGGTCAAGTGCGTGGAGTGGGAGTCGTCACGCTGCTTATTTATTTATCCGCTGTTAGAACTTTATTATTTTGAGAGGTACCATTCGCCTCTGTAATAAATGCTTACGCTGTGTAAACAATTACTTTGATTATCAATTTTGTCATGTGTGCCTCGGTTGATTCCTGGACGAGGATTTACACTTAATAAAACTCCAGAATTTCGGATGGAAATTCTGGGTGTGACAAGTTGGTATCAGAGCCACCTTGACTGTAGGATAAGCCCCTTGGTACCCTAAGAGCCCTCTAAAAAAAATTTTAAAATTAGCACTTCTCTTTCTCTTGCAATTTACTACTTTGTCTTAATTAGTACTGTACATTCATTACTGTACTGGTTATGACCTGATTTTATTACCTCTTTACTCTTTCATTCTAAACAAAACTTTGTTTTGTTAGTTTTGTCAAATCAATACATTCTTTCCTTCATACTCTGTAGATGGCCAACCAGGAGCCAGTACATCTGTTCGGAGTGGGTGGATTCGTTACGAAGTTACAAGATATGGCCTTCGCCATAGGGTATAATCCGGCCCCTGAGTACAGACAAGTCACTCACAACCCCTCTAAAGAGAAGTGCCGCGTCCGCCTTACTATTTCAAGTGAACTAGAAGGAGTCCCATCCATGATCTTTGGAGCTAGAGGAAGGAATTATGAGCATGCTTGTCAGGAAGTAGCTTTGGTGGCTATTGGAGAACTTCGTCAGCGTTTTGCCGTTCGTCTAAGAAATACAGCCTATCGCTACCATCCGGCAAGAACCCACAACGATGAGTACAACAGGTATCAAGACCCCGAAGCAGATAACAGTGCAACCACTCAATGACTTGTAAGAATGTTGAGTGCCATGTATGATGTTCGGGCAGAGGTGGTGATTGCAGCTCATGAATGGGAAAATGAGAATCGTACCAAGATTTGCAGGCTGCAAAACCAAGTGGATCAGTTGAAGCGAGAGTTGGCCGTGGCCAAAGGAGAAGCACCCCCTGGAGGAGCTAAGATCCGCACTACTGCAAGGAAGAGAGTTCATCTTCCACCTCGGATTCAGCTAGCGCCAAGGACCCATCTACTCAGTGACCAGGTCCTACTATGGGTAGTTCCACCAGTGGCTTATGTGGATGATGCAGAAGAAGACCTAGAAGAGTCAGAAGCTAGTACGCCTTCGGAAGGGTCAGGAGACAGTGGAGCTCGCATTGACTCTAAAGTGGAGTGGGGTGATACTCAAGACGACGAAGCAGAACCTGAACACAACTCGGATGCCAGAAGAAGTCCTTCGCCCCGTTGAGAAGCATTAGTAGTCTTAGCACGTAATATCTTAGATCGTTGTGTTAGCCGTTGTGTGCTTAGGAAATGCTTGTGTGTGGGGTTTAGTCAACAGTTTATGTCAAAGGGGTGGTGATGTAACTGTTTAAGTTACGAGTTGCTTGATGGTGTGAGAGTAACCTACATAAATGTTAACCACTCAGTTCAGAGCAATAAAGTGAAAGTTTAAATAATATGAAATCCATCTAAAGGGCTTTTTCCCTTCTTCTCGCTTTTGCTCTGCAGATGGTGAACACACGTAATGGAAGCAACTAGGATGGTAATGTGGGGAACAACAATCGCGGAGGCGCACCCAATGGACCGCCGCACCAGGACGATAATTTGACCATTGCTCAGGTTCTGGCCAACCAGACTCACCTGATGAACATGATGTTTCAGCAGATGCAACGACAGAACCAAGCACCATAGCAGGCGCCTCCTCCTCCACCACAGAACAAGCTCGCGGAGTTTCTGCGAGTGAGGCCTCCCACGTTCTCTAGCACAGCTAATCCTGTGGAAGCAGGGGATTGGTTGCATGCTGTTGAGAAGAAATTGGACCTTTTACAGTGCACAGATTAAGAGAAGGTCTCTTTTGCCTCACACTAGCTACATGGCCCAGCTTCTGAATGGTGGGACCATTTTAGAGCTAGCAGAACAAGTGGATAGCCTATCACCTGGGCTGAGTTCACAGTAGCTTTCAAGAAGACACATATCCCTGCTGGAGTAGTGGCACTGAAGAAGTGAGAGTTTCGGGCACTGAAGCAAGGGAATCGGTCAGTGACTGAGTTCCTCTATGAGTTCAACCGGCTTGCCCGCTATGCGCCAGAAGATGTTAGCACTGACGCCGACCGGCAAGAGAAGTTTCTGGATGGGCTAAATGATAAACTTTCAGTTCAACTACTCTCTGGTGACTACTCAGATTTCTAGAAACTGGTGGACAAAGCCATTCGCCAAGAGGACAAACACAACAGGATGGAACAAAGGAAGCGCAGGATGGCAAGTTTCCAGCCACAGCAATCCTCTAGTCAGAGGCCACGTATTGCGGGACCGTCTCAGACCTTGCAAGGTGGATCTTCATCGGTACCTCGCCCGCAGCGCCAAGTCTACACTAACACTACTGGCGGTAACGCTGGAGCAAACCGTCCTTCCCCTCGGCCAGTCACGGCCCCAGCAACCAACCAGCCCGTTAAGAAGGAAGTTGGTGGAAAGCCGTTGATCTGTTTCAACTGTGGAGACCCGGGGCATTTCTCCAATCAATGCCCTAAGCCCAAACGCACCAGACAAGCTGCACCGGGACAGAACTCCATGAGCATGGTCAAGGCTCGGGCAAATCACGTCACCGCGGAGGAAGCTCAAGCCACACCAGACATCATCTTGGGTATGTTCCTTGTTAACTCAGTTCCTACTACAGTGTTGTTTGATTCTGGTGCTACACATTCCTTTATGTCAGTGGGGTTTGCTAATAAAACTGGGATACCCATTGAAAGGATGAGAAATACCATGGTGGTGAATACCCCTGGCAGCCAGATGCCCGCCACCCTTTATAGTCCATCTCTAACTATAGAAATTCTGGGGGTATCCTTCCTAGCTCAACTGTTCTTGATAGAATCCAAAGATATCAATGTCATCCTAGGGATGGATTGGTTAACCCGGCACCAGGGAATTATAGATTGTGCCACAAGAACCATGACCTTAACTTCTAGCTTGGGGAAAAGGGTGATCTTTCGTGTCCTCAATACCTCATCTTCTCCAACCGCTTTGAACCAGACAATTTTAACCGAAATCCCTATAGTACGGGATTATCCGGATGTTTTTCCTGATGACCTACCTGGAATGCCACCTAAGAGAGATATTGAGTTCAGAATAGACCTAGCCCCAGACACTGCCCCTATCCACAAGAGACCATATAGGATGGGAGCTAATGAGTTGGCAGAAGTGAAGAAGCAAGTTGAAGAGTTGCTGGCCAAGGGCTACATCAGACCAAGCATGTCGCCTTGGGGAGCGCAAATTATTTTTGTGGAAAAGAAAGATGGAACTCAACGGATGTGTGTTGACTATCGTGCACTCAATGAAGTCACTATCAAGAATAAGTACCCTTTACCTAGGTGTTCGCACCAAAAACCACCGGGTGTGCCAAGAAGCTTGTTGATGGTCTGGTTTGATGCGATTGAACATACGAAGGCCTGGGAGATCTGCTTAGCTCCAGTGCAGGTTCTAAATTTGAGGTTCGTGGGCGTGCTAGTCAATTTGACCCAGCAATTGACAAGGAGATAGAAAAAAAATTAGATCATTGATCCAATTGGCCAACAAGCCAATATAGACTCCTTCCAGCTGATTGCCGATGGCACTTGTACATCGGCTAGAGAACCGATAATATAAAAAGATAGAAAACCAGCCGCTTCCCTCGAGCCGACTGCCTGACTATCGACAGCACTTGTGTATCGGCTAGGAAACCGATAACGATATAAATAAATAAATCAGCCGACTACCAATAGAACATGTGCATCGGCTGGAAAGCCGATGAGAGTGTAGATAATCAAAATAATAATTAAGACAATGCAGTCGGCTTTATCTAGTAAAAGTTAACTTATTGGCTAGGCACTCCGATAAGACGCTTGCATAAAATCTATCAACCTAGCATGAATAACTTATCACAGGCAATTTAGTAGGTCGGACCTAACCGATGCAGCACAAACTGATGATAAATTATCCCCAGTAAGCCGATAAAATCTATGCACGCGTGATGTGATATATCCACTCGGCCTAAGAGATTAAACTTAACTGATGCAGCCGTAGACAGAATAGATACACCGTGGTAAGCCGACTACCGTAGATCAGCTAGAATATTGGACCTAACTGAGGAAGTCCTAGTCGATAAGGTAGTCAGGGTAACGAGACTTACCCTCTCGCAGGAGTTCGGACCTAACCGATGCAGCCTGGTTCAAGAAGCAAGAACCCGTCGAAGGCGATGCGCCGAATTTGTATTGATCTGAGAGATAGTTTACATGGTCCCCGGGCATACGTATTGATACCCCGAGTTGATATAGTCCTGATCGGATACGAAACAGGAGTTTCCTAACTATAAAAGGAAAAACAACAAGCACTGATCGGGCACGAGATCAGGTTTCCTAAAAATTATTAAAGCTACCTAATTTATAGATAAAATACTAAACCACCATGCTGTGGTCTTCACGATTCCTTTCCAAATTTGGGCTCTTCTGGATTAGCTTCCATCGGCTGATATAGCCTCTTTCCTTAACCAAACCTGATAACGAACCGTACCAAATTTTGGCGTTAACACTAGGATTGATGATCTATTTGATCAATTAGAAGGAGCCACAGTATTCTCCAAGATAGATCTTCACTCAGGTTATCATCAGTTAAGGATTCGGGAGGAAGATATTCCCAAGATTGCTTTTACTACCCAGTATGGGTTATATGAATGCACAGTCATGTCTTTTGGGTTAACTAATGCCCCTGCATTCTTCATGAACTTGATGAATAAAGTATTCATGGAATATCTAGACAAGTTTGTGGTGGTTTTCATTGATGATATCCTCGTATATTCCAAGACAAAGGAAGAACACGAGCAGCACCTTCGTATCGTGTTGGAGACCCTTCGGCAACATCAATTGTATGCCAAGTTTAGCAAATGTGTGTTTTGGTTTCTGGAAGTGAAATTTCTCGGACATGTCGTCACCGCAGGAGGGATTGCAGTAGACCCGACTAATGTTGAGTCAGTAACTAAGTGGAAGCAGCCGCAAACATTTCGAAAATTCGGAGTTTCCTAGGATTGGCGGGATATTACCGTCGATTCATAGAGAATTTTTCCAAGATCGTGAAGCCCATGACTCGTCTGCTTCAGAAGGACGTAAAATTTTCATGGACCTTAGAGTGTGAGCAAAGTTTTCAAGAGTTGAAGCAGAAACTTGTAACCGCACCTATGTTGATCATGCCAGATCCCAAGAAAGGATTCCAAGTTTACTGTGATGCATCTCGGCAAGGTTTGGGATGTGTGCTGATGCAAGAAGGGAAGGTTGTGGCATATGCCTCATGGCAGCTACGGCCTCATGAGAGTAATTATCCTACCCATGATCTAGAATTGGCAGTTGTAGTGCATGCCCTGAAGATTTGGAGACATTATCTCATCGGCAACCGCAGCGAAATGTATACAGATCACAAAAGTTTGAAGTATATTTTTTCCCAGCCGGATCTGAACCTTAGATAACGAAGATGGTTAGAGCTGATCAAGGATTACGACATTGGAATTCATTATCACCCAGGGAAAGCCAACGTGGTGGCTGATGCCCTGAGTCAGAAAAGTTACTACAACGCCACGGAAGGTCAGCAGTTATCTTTGGAATTGTGTGAAGATTTTGAACGATTAAATCTGGGTATAGTCAGTCAAGGATTTGTGGCAGCTTTGGAAGCACAACCTACCTTGGTAGATCAGGTTCAGGAAGTGCAGAAAGATAACGCGGATATTTTGGAAATTAAGAAGAATATGAAAAAGGGGAAAGCTATTGGATTCTGGGAAGATGAACAAGGTACTATGTGGTTCGGAGAGCGTATCTGTGTCCTAGACAAGGAGGATTGAAAAAGCTGATCTTAGATGAAGCCCATGGAACGCAGTACTCCATCCACCTTGGCAGCACCAAGATGTATCAAGATCTGAAGGAGAAGTTTTTGTGGTCTAGTATGCGTAGAGAGATAGCGAAGTTGTGGCTGTTTGTGATGTATGTCAGCGTGTAAAGGCTAAGCATCAGAAGCCAGCGGGATTGTTACAACCCCTTAAGGTCCCTGAATGGAAGTGGGAAGAAGTAGGGATGGACTTCATCACCGGTTTACCAAGGACCGCATCGGGATTTGATTCCATATGGGTTGTGGTGGACAGACTTACAAAGGTAGCCCACTTCATACCAATCAAGACAACTTACTTCGGTAGCAAATTGGCAGAGTTGTATATGGCCAGAATCGTATGTCTGCATGGAGTGCCACGCAAGATCGTGTTAGACAGAGGAAGTCAGTTTACCTCTATGTTTTGGCAGCGACTCCAAGAAGAGATGGGTACGCGATTAAACTTCAGTACCGCTTACCACCCGCAGACAATGGACAGACTGAACGGGTTAATCAAATCCTAGAAGATATGTTGAGAGCTTGTGCCATTGACTTCAGTGGAAGTTGGGACAAGAGCCTACCATATGCTGAGTTTTCCTACAACAACAGTTACCAGGCAAGTCTGAAAATGGCCCCGTTCGAGGCTTTATACGGACGGAAATGCCGCACGCCCTTGCTTTGGGATTAGACGGGAGAACGACAGGTATACGGGATGGATATCTTGCGGGAAGCGGAAGAAAAAGTGAAGATCATACAAGAACGACTTTAAGTAGCCCAGTCTTGTCAGAAGAGCTATGCGGATAACCGCAGAAGGGATCTTAGTTTTGAGGAAGGTGATTATGTGTATTTACGGGTCACGCCACTCAGGGGAGTACACTGATTCCAGACAAAAGGGAAGTTGGCACCATGTTACATGGGACCTTACAAGATACTAGGACGGAAAGGGGAAGTTGCTTATCAACTAGAGTTGCCTCCCACCTTGGCAGGGGTACACGATGTCTTCCACGTGTCTTAGTTGAAGAAGTGTTTACGAGTACCAACCGAAGAAGGCGACCCAGAATAGATCGAGATTCATGAAGATCTGACCTATGTCGAGCAGCCTATTCGTATCCTAGAGACCAGTGAAAGGAATACTCGGAATCGGGTGATAAGATTTTGCAAAGTTCAATGGAGTAATCACTCGGAAGATGAAGCCACATGGCAACGCGAAGATGAACTGAAGTCTGCTCACCCACACCTCTTCACCTGATCTCACGAATCTCAGGACGAGATTCTGTTTAAGGGGGGTAGGATTGTAACACCCTCAAATTATCCCTATATAAAATATGGTGAAAAAGGAATTTTCAGATATTCAATTAAAAGTCTCAAGGAGTGAAAAGGATAAAATCAGGGGAAAATCTAAAGAAAAATGGGCTTGAAAATAATTTTATAAAATTCATTGCTTAATTATTTAATTTCTAGAATTTTCTGGGAATTAATTGATTAGGGGAAGTATATTTGGCAAAATAAATAAGCTTTCCAGCAATAAAACAAAAGAAAAAGGTTTAAAAACCCTTCCACAGTCGTTGGGCCGTTTCTGGCCCACTACTATTCGCTACCCTGATCCCCCTCGCGTGCATGCGGCCGACGGCCTGCGTTTGCCCGCGTCGCCCTCGGTCGCGATAGGTGGGGCCCGCGGGCTAGGTCATCGTCTACCTCCTGCTCGGGAGCACTGTCGCTCCCGAGCGTCGCCGCCGTGAATCTCACGAAATCCGCTCGCCTCGACCTCAATATATCCAAATTAGTTGGGGGAAAATGGAGCCCCTATCTCCCTCTACCTAATCCCCAAGAAACCGGAGCCAAATCGCGCGTGGGATGGAGACCCGAAGCTTCCCGAGTCGGACTTCTATCCCTAACCGTCGCCGCCACAAAATCCGTCGAGCCCGAGCTAGACTCCACCCCTCTCCGCCTTAAATAGCAACCCTGAGACCCCTAGGACCGTTTCTGCGCTTTAGATCGAGCTCTAGCCAGCCCTAGCCGTCTTCCCCGCGTCTCGCGCTTGCTCCGCCGCCGTCGCCAAGCTTCGGTTGCGCGCCACCGTCGCCTCAGCCACTGTTGGAGCTCGCCGCTGCCTCAGTTAGGTTCGCTGTAGTCCACAAAAGCTAGGCCGCCACCTCTCCAACCTCGGGAACCGCTGGAACACCGCCGTCGACGAAGATCCGAAGACCTCCACCACCTTAGGCTCGCCGCCAGCCATCTCCGTCACCATTCTTTGCGGTTTCGCCCTCGGTAAGGATCGCCTCGACCTCCTCTAGCGTTTCCCACTCTCCTTTAGTGTCGCCACACCGCCGATCACCGTCGACCATCGGGTTCAGTGCCACCGCCGTCGCTGTAGCTGACGTGGCCGCCGACGTGGTTGCCGTGTAGGCACCAGCTCGGCGCCACCTCTGCGCCGTTAGCCGATCTGATCGGGATCAACCTTGGCCGTCGAATCTCCTCGGTTATGTCTCAACCATCCGTTCACCATAGGATCAAATCTCAGCCTTCCGATCTACCTTGACACATGGCTAGATCCCGGCCGTCCGATCAAAACCCTAGAAACCCTAGCCGTCGGATCCCTCTCGTGGACCTCGGTGGACCTAGTCCACCATGGACCCGACACCTCCCTCTCGCTAACACTGGGCCCCACTGGTCAGCCGAGAGTCTCCTCTCTGCAGTGATGTCATAAACCCCTTTCCCGAATTAAATTAATTCAGTAATGACGCAATAAATCGGGTAAATTCCTTTAAATAGGCTATAAAAGGACTAAAACTTTTAAAAATCATAACTAATTCATACGAACTCAGATTGAGGTCGTTCAAGTCTCTAATTTCTTTAAAAATCAAGATCTATCCATTAAAAATTTAATATTATACTATTCCTATGTGTTGATGTACTGTTTTTGCTTGTTTTGTTTATTGCCTATAGTCAACGACGTTCAGGAAGATACGCTATTTCTCGAGGAAAGTTCCGAGGCTTCTGTGGAGCAGCAAGGCAAGTCACACAGATTCCTCCTCCTTGAATATATTGTTCCTATGTTTAAAGCTATGTTTTCCTTCAACTCTACATTTATTTTGGAATGTCACTGGGACGGAGAAACCCTAACATTTGTTTATGGCCCCTTTTGATTTGATTACCTATACCTATGGGATAATTTGACTAGCTAACTTTATTTACTGGTTAGCTAGAATAACTCTTGGACCCTGCTTAGCTATGCCTAACAAATGATAGAATAACTTCTGGGTTGTCACAGTAATTTCCATACTATTATCAGTCACATGAAATGATGATCCATTTACGACGGTGGTCGTACGAGGACAACTTAATGGTCCACTAAAACTTGATTAAACGGTGGGTTGCGAGCACTAGGATTGTGGTTGATGCTAGTGGTGCTCGTGACAGTTAAAGACCAGTTCGTGGACTACTTGTTGCGAAGCAACACCCATGCTAACCACAAGCCAGAGTGGGTAATGGCGGGAAGCAAAATGTAGTATGTTCAACCAGGGTCCACCATGGTGTGTTGTGGCTGTGTCAATAAGACCACCATGGCTGCATCAATAAGTCCATGTCTTGGGCGTTGGGCCATCTCCCTGTCTAGGTATCTGATCAGTCCTACCAGAGACTGGTGGTCCAGCGGGTGGCTCCCTTGTTGTGCGGATTACATGGAGGGACCTGTCATAATTCCTTTTCGAGATACCATGGTGGTATTGAGACACACAGTGATGTGTGGTGGAGTTGTACCTTATGGGTAAATTGGTACACCTCTGGCCAGAGTAAAACTATTCGAATAGCTGTGCCCACGGTTAAGGGCAAGCCTAGCAATGTTTTCTATGATTAGTCCCACATTATCTAAAACTTGATGGTTGAACAGTGGAACATTTGTAGCTCCAGGTTGGAGTGGTTGCGCCTATACCGTTTTGGCTAACGGTATAGTGTTGATCAATATTGCTAATTAACTAATGCTTTATTACTCTCTCAAATATTTTATTATGCGCTTTTATGAAAATTTGAGCCATATTATGCCATCCTTTGTTATCCCGTGCACTTGCATATTTGCTGTGTGGCTCGCGGAGTATTTCATGTACTCACCTTACAATCAACAATCATCATTCAGAGGAGTACTTCAGCGAGGAGGACTATTTGGTGGACTGAGCAGGAGCCTGGTGAAGTGTGTGGAGTGGGAGTCGTCACGCTACTTATTTATTTATCCACCGTTAGAACTTTATTATTTTGAGAGGTACCATTCGCCTCTGTAATAAATGCTTACGTTGTGTAAACAATTACTCTAATTATCAATTTTGTCATGTGTACCTCGGTTGATTCCTGGACGAGGATTTACACACAATCAAACTCCAGAACTTCGGATGAAAATTCTGGGCATGACAGAGTGCACCAGTCAAACCGTGTCTGTTCCGCCGGTCTGACCGCCATATGTCTGCCGGTAGAATCGCCGCCTCGCCGCTGCACTCTTGTCGGCTGAACAGTCAAAACTCAATAGGATACACACCAAAGATGCTTTGAAAGTAGATTAACTTTATTGCATTAAGATGTGTTTACAAAGGCATACAAAGCACTACTCTCGCTCAAAACTAAACCCTAGCTTTTCTCTCTTCCAAAAGTTATGGCTCTAGGGCCTCAACCCCTCATCTATTTATACCTAAAACCTCACAAACAAAGTAGGAGTAGAACTTCTAGTCCCATTAGGACTCAAACCCTCAATTACCAAATCTATTTACAATTTACCAAATTAAATTCTCCTTTCCATAGCCAACTTGGACTCAACTCCTAGTCCTACTAGGACTCCACTCCTAGTCCGAGTAGGATTCGACTCCTTTTTCCATACACACACAATTCCCCTTGTATGCCATATGGAATCTTCACTTCCACGTGTATTGATCTCTAGCCTTTAGTATCCCATGTGATCTCCCGATCTTCCGGACATCAACTTCTCCCAAGTCGACTCCCGATCCATCACCACCAATACTCCTGAGGCCTCAAGACTCACCTACACATGCAAAAACAAAGATATCATACCCAAGCACAAGTTCTTCCCAACTTGACTCACATTAGTCACACACACTCACGCCAACATCGACTTATATTTTTTAACAAATGTTCATTAAATAAATCATTTGTAAAGCCAATTGTTCATCACAAAATATTAATCATGACAATAATTTTACAATCTCCCCCTTGATGAACACATGGACAACATCTCCAAAATGCAAATTGATATTTTGAAAAATAAAAACCAAGAAGTGTCAAAACTCTTCCCCTTTTTAAAAGAAAGAATTTTCTCACTATATTTGTAATAAAAGCACAAAATCGACTTTTTAAATAATCGATCAACTTGTCAAAACTTTCAAATTCTTCCCTTTTCTAAAATAGCTCCCCCATTCTTTGTATATTTCTCCCCCTTTGACAATGATTTCATCAAGAATTTCAAAAGAGAGAATATAAACCATAAAAGCACAAATGCAATGAATATGAAATATTTATCAATTTTCCTTTTTCTAAATTTTTTTTCTAGGAGCTTTGAAATATACCTAAAGCAACTCAGGGACATGTGTTGCAAGACAAGGGAGATAGATTGACCAACTAGCAAACAAGCATGGGTTATAGTCCAAACATGAATCAATGATATTACAATCAAGATCAAATCAACACTAAAAATTCATGATTTCAATGATTTATAATGCAACATAATCACTAGCACATAGATTGAGAGAAAAACACCCACACATAGACAAGCTGAACTAAACATTCTTTCTCAAATTATCTTGCCCTTTACAAGAAAATTTTCATCAAGTTTTATTTCTGAGCTTCTCCTCAATTTACTTTTTAATAGCACAAAAGAAAATCTCTCAATTATTTTGGGTACGTTCTTGTCGTGAATACTGTTTCCAAGGATTCGGCACCCATTATTTTCCTCACATCGGATACGTTCTTGTTGTGAATACTATTTCCAAGGATTCGGTATCCATTTTTTCTCTCATATAAGCTTTTCTTTACTTGAGGAACCTCTAGAGCATTTGAGGAATGAAAATTTCAGCAAGCATATATATATGAGCATAAGTCATTCAAACAAGCACTAGTGTCAATATTGCATATTTACTTAATTCAAGTAAAAAAATTTAAATGTCATACATCATCTCCCTTAAAAGTAACATCAAAGGCTCACATAAAGATTAAAATGCACACAAGCTAAACTAGCGACCAAACGAGCTCACTCATATTGCTAGCAAGCACAAGAATATACTAGAGGTATAAAACAAAGCTTCGCTTTTCTTTTTGATTTTCAAATTGAGAGCAATGCAATAAATTAAACATGAATGCATCGAAAAACATAAACTCCCCCTCAAAACAACCTCCAAACCCTCCCAACGAAAAAACAAAGCAAATCGAGAAGATATCAAAGGTTTTGAAAAAAACAACCAATTGCCAACGATATCACCAAGGTTCTCATTAATTGACATATATCCACTTGTATTATTACCAAAAACTACTATCTTCATAACTAGCGACGAAAAAGCTAATGAAGAAGTAGATATTATATTGCCAATGTTACCTTAAAAGCAATGACATCTCAACCGTTTAATGCACATGGGGATTATGCCGCCAAAAGACCTATGCACAAGAAGATGTCGAGGCCTTTGTATTGGAATTAGAAATAAGAATTTTAGGAATCCAACACTGAGACACGCGACCAATAGAACCAGTAGGCAAAGCACATGTATATGCATAAATAGAATCAGTACTAGACTTACCTGAAAACTTACTTTGGGGCTTCACTGAAAACTTATCCGACCAATGCTAAAAAGTCGGTCTAACCACCGTCAGCCGTCGGTCTGATTGCTGACGTGCATGCGGTCTAACTGCCCATGGCCACCAATTGGACCTCCCTAGGGCTTGTGGTCTGACCGGGCCACTTGAAGAAAAGCTCGACCTTTGCCACCTCAACCTTGCAAGTTCACGTTCTCTATTTTTTTTTTCTGTTTTCTTGCAAGTCTAAAGCAAAACTGAACCAAATGCCCATCCTTACCACAATGAGAGCAATTGTACTTCACATGTGTTTTTTCCTTAGAAGAAGAAGAAGAAGAAGCAGTTGCACAAGTTGTAGAAAGGTTTGACAAAATTCCAGCAGATTTGAAAATCGTTTTATTTGGTTCGGGTTTTGTCAAAATCTCACTACATTTAGAAAAATCAAGAATACTCGGTGGATGATTAGTAAAATAAGCATGTGCATCAAAACCTATTCCTCTATTATGTGTGCTCACTTTAGAAGTATCCAAAATCATATTGAGTTTCTTTTTACCATCGGAAAACCTTTGCAAAGAACTTTTCAAATAAGCAACCTCATTTGTCAAAGAAACACAATTTTCACAAGATTTTACAATCCCTTTTTGTTTGTGACAATTTGAGCAAGAAAGTACTTCGTGAGTTTTCATGTCGTTTTGCAAAAACTCAACATGACCAAGAGCATCTTTTAATTTCATCTCATGTAAAAAACACTTTTAGCAAGCTTTAAAACTTGAAACATCCTTATGTTGTTTAATCCTTTTAGCACATAAAAAATTGAACAAGGAATTAGCACCAAAAGCAACTTTATACTTTTTCAAAAGATTCTTTGTTAATAACAACTCATCAACAATACGAGAATGCAAAGTAAAACCAAGAGCAAAAGATAACTCAAGCTTTTTAGTTTTCTCAATTTCAGCTTCCAATCTTAGAGAAGTGTTAGTATTGACATTTCTTAAAGCAGTAATTTCAGAATATAACACTTTACAAGTTTTGCAATCATCATCATCAGGAATTAGAGATTTTAATCTTGCAATTTCAGAATTTAGAGCATTAATAGTACGATCACGTTATGTAAGCTTTTTAGTACATTTATCAATTTTATCAGCGAGATCAAAAGCAACATGTTCTAATTGATCATAAGTAAAATTTACCTTGTCATCGTTGTTATCAGATTCATCTTCATCGGAGTTTGACACACTACGAGCAATGAGAGCTAAACTTGTAAAATGCTTACCTTTGCCTATGCTTTTGCTGTCACTTTCATATTCTTCATCGCTCAACTCAACTTGCTTGAAGGCTTCTAGCAATTGTCGTACTAGTTTGCGTTTGCTGTTTTTTTCTTTTCTCTTCAAAAGTTAAGCACTTGTTGTCCTTCTTGTTCTTCTCCTCCTCATCTTCCTTGTTGGATCTTCCGAGCTTAGAACACTTTGGAACGAATGTGGTTTAACTCTCCACATTCAAAGCACCGGACTGGGCCTCATTTTTTTCTATTCTTAACATTATTCAAAGCTCAAGAAAACTTATTAATAAGCAAAGCCAAGTCCTCCTCAGAGATTTGCTCGAGTTGTTCATCGGATGTGGCTTTCAAAGCAGTAAGAGAAAATGACAAAAAGCATCCAAGAAGAAGCCAACTTGGATACCAAAGCAGTGGATTCAGAAATAAATCTTGCAAGAAAGAATGTTCATCTCATGTGTCTTTAATTTAGTGTAAAGAGAATCCAAGGTTAAAATATTCATATTAACAGATTCTTGAATTGATGTAACCTTCATCTCCTAGACAGACATATCAAGACCATTCAAAAGATGTCTAGCAATTTCGGACTGTGTATAAGTAGTATCAAAAGAATTATCCACAGAACGAAGGTTGCTAAGAACTTTATTGAACCGTGCAAAATAATCATCCAAAACTTTGCCAAGTTTCATCTCAAATTTCATATAGTCCTTTTTAAACACATCTTTGCGTATTTCCTTGATGTTAGAAGAACCTTGATAAAAATCACATAGGGCCTTCCACATCTTGTACACAATTTCAAAATGAGAAATCTGATCAAAATCTGAGCGAGAAACACCACTTAAAATTATATTTCTAGCTTTACAATTGTTTTCAAATTCAACTTTGTTTACTGCAATTATAGCCTCAGGAATATCATAAGGATTAGAAACTTTTTGCCAAATATCATAACCCTGAGACATAATAAATGATTGCATCTTTTGTTTCCAAAATTGAAAATCAACTCCATCAAAAACATGTGGCTTGGTTGAAAATCGAATTAGCCATGGCTACAAAATCTCAAGATCGGTGAAGATCAAAAAGAGAAAACAGGCTCTTGATACCACTTGTAGGATCGGACACAAGAACTAAGCCTACCAGAGGGGGTGAATGGTAGGAACACCAAAAAACAAAATGTTTTGCGGAATAAAAGAAACCCTCAAACCTGGATGAGTGACTCTTCACAGTTCAGACCGTGTCTGTTGTGCCTAGTCCTGACTGCCCGGTTGTCTGCATGGTCGAAACCACCGGCCTCGACGCCTTACACTCTTTGTCAGAGAAACCAATAGACATTTCCTAGGTAACACACCAGAAAAGATGCCTCTTCAAAGTAAGATTAAATTTATTGCATCAAAGATGTATTTACAAAGCGCTCAAAAGCACTACTCCTCTTCAAAAACTAACCACTTTCTCTCTTCAGGAAAGTTATGGCTCTAGCGGCCTCAGCCACTCATTCCTACTTTAACCTAAAACCTCCACACACAAGTAGAGTAGAACTCTAAGCCCATTAGGACCAAACCCTCAATTACCAAATCTTATTTACAGATTTACAAAATCGGAAATTTCCTTTCCTATAGCCAACTTGGACTCAACTACTAGTCCAAGTTAGAACTTGACTCCTAGTCCTACTAAGACTCCACTCCTAGGTCCAAGTAGGACTCAACTGCCTAATCGAGGTAGACGTCGACTCCTCTTTCCATACGACGGCACTCAATCCCCTTGTATGCCTATGGAATCTTCACTCCAAGTGTATGATCTCTGCCTTTAGTATCCCATGCTGATCTCCCGAGGTCATCGGACATCAACTTCTCCCAAGTCAACTCCCAATCCATCACCGCCAATACTCCAAGGCCTCAAGACTCACCTACACATGCAAAAAACAAAAGATACCAATAACCCGCAGGCACAAGTTTTCCCAACTTGACTGCACGTTAGTCACACAACACTCACACCAACATGGACTTATTTTTTTTAACCAAATATTCATTAAATAAATCATTTGCAAAAGCCCAAGTTTGTATCATCACAAATCCTTACATTACCAAATAACAATGATTGATACAATACCAAAGGCGCAACCGTCAAATGTCTACAGGCCTCAGGATAGAGGGCCGGCAAGAAATGGGCCCTGATAAACCGAGCATCACGAAACAGAAGCGAATATCGGAATGAAACGCCGCTCTACCAGGTAGTGATAGTTAGGGCAAACCTATGCGTCTATACGGTGAGAGAGTGTCATGCATTTAATCAACCTACAACGACAGAGCCACTCCCCACCCGACCATAAAAAGGACAAACGAACCGCCCCAAGAGCACACATACACCCCAAGACAAGAACAGAAAACAGAAGCCGACAACCAACCAAAGCAAACCAGCCGAACACAGGCCACAACATTTCGACTGTGATAATGCACCAACATCATGATGAACTTGAAGAAACACGTCACCGACAGAGATATATTGCCAGAACAATCTCACCTCGCCTGGTCGCATGCTCCAACCTAATCCCAACCATAGTTCAATCAATGGTCATTGGCTTAGTGACAATCCCTCATAGAGTAAGCGCAACCGAACTCAGTAGCGAAGAGAGCCGAACACTCCCTCACTCAGTTAAAACAGAGTAACACAAAGCAACTCAAAGCACTAGCACATAGGAAGAACACAGAGGATCTGCCCTAGTCAGGGGACAACCAAAAAACCCGAAACCCGAAAACAGAAGGCTAACCTGTAAGATCTCTTAGAGAGAAGCATGAAAATGAGCCCATGAAGATTCTCGTAAAAAGCCACAACGCCCCCCATAATGACATTAGTAAGGCCAAAAAACACTCGTCGAATATCCTTGTCTGATGACACTTGTAAAAAACACACTATGCCTTGAGCAAAATCAGCTTGACCCCAGCAACAATATGCTCCCAAAGCCGGGGTGTGCCAAACCGAAGTGTCACCAACCAATCTCCTAAGATCACCACCAAAATAGTCACGATAACCTCCATATAGAATGAGAACACTCACCCGCTAAACTAAGTGCTCATTGTCCGTTCTGATAGCGGTATAACCGAGGCACCCCCGAAATCGGAAAAAAAAAAAAGATCCATATGACAAATATCACTCCCTGAATGAGATCCTAATCCTCCTACTTCGCTGACCCTGTCTACATCAAAAGGTAGCCACACGGTTTTGCCACACTCACTTTGTAAAATTTTATTCAGTAGCGCCAAAACACACAACCACAAATGAACAAGTGTCGTGAACCACTAGGACCTGAGCGCATTCCCCCATGAAAGGCCAATAGAACCAAAGTAGCAAAAAACAAACCAGCCACACAAACGAACACCCGGAAAACATATGTCACAGCTCACTCCACATACGTGCACAACGAAGGGCACAAGAGATATGGAGATTGCGCATTCTCGAAGTCTCTTGGGCTTAGCACCCAAAGATATTTTTGTCTTGCATACACAACTGAACGAACCCTCGCATGTGTAACTATAGCTTTTGCATCTGTTTACTGACCAGTAATGGCCGAAGAAAAATCCTTGAAACCCTCCCTAAATCCTTTACCGAGACAAACTACCTCCATAGAAAAACTGCAGCCATGGATGCCACATATGCCTAAGTGGAATCAAAATTGCAGAATCCTGCTTGCTTAAACCCCCAAAACCTCGTCGCTTTGTGACACAGCGCTTGAGGACTATCGGATGCATCGTA